>VXBW01002989.1:15326-172252 GCA_013400375.1 Thinocorus orbignyianus
TGAAGACCCTGGCTCACAAGTTAGCGGTTTCAGGCAAGGAATAATGAAAACAAATTTCAAGTTAAGAAATAGGTGTCTCATGGGGTCACTAAATGTGATCATCTTCTGTGACTCCCTGTTTTCAGAGGACTGAAACAGGCTCCCATGATGTGCTCACAGTTATAGAAGGACGCTGTGGCTCAGGCGACATAGTTTTCGTTCTGAAGCACTCTTTTGCAATTACGGAATAAACATTAATGTCTGAGCAGCTGACCATCTGCTTAAGCAACAGTTTCTAAGAGAACCAGCTGCAAAGTAACTTGACTCATTGGTTTGAAGCTCGTCTGGCTGATTAACGTTTGTTTGTAAAATTAAAACTCAAAAATTGCATCGCTGGCTGTGAACATTCATACTAAAATCCACCAGTTTAATGAGTAAGAGCATCATTCTGGAAATAAACAGTAGAGATCTGATAGCAGAGCTGGTGCACCACACAGTGACAGAAACAGAAAATCATAGAATGGTTAGAGTTGGAAGGGACCTTCAAGATTATTGAGTTCCAATGCTCCTGCCCTGGGCAGGGACACCTCCCACCAGACCAGGTTGCTCCAAGCCCCATCCAGCCTGGCCTTGAACCCCTCCAGGGATGGGGCAGCCACAGCTTCTGTGGGCAACCTGTTCCAGGGTCTCACCACCCTCACAGCAAAGAATTTCTTCCTAATATCTAATCTAAATCTCCCCTCCTAACATGGTTTAGAAAGGCCAGTCTCTGTGGTCTTCCTCACAACCATTGGAGAAGAAAGAGATTCCTCCAGGGTGGGTAGATTGGAGATGGAATTTTTCTGGGCAGATAAAAACTTTAAAGGCTTGTGCTGGGAATGTAACAGGATTGTGGTTTTATTGCAGTGATCATGCTGTCATTAAGAGCATTATCTGAGAATTAGGTCACTTTTTGGTGCAGAGTTTCTCTCCCTCCTTCGAAAAATAAATTCCTAAAGTAAAAAATTCCTCAGTTGCACAAAGCGTGTACACACACATGACAACTTTTGCTGACTTACCAAGAAACAATCCATTTCTGCAAATAGATTTCTAAAATGTAACAGTTCTTTCAGTTGCTTTATTCATCCAGAAAGAATAAATCCGGGAAAGTTCAATGGAAATTTCCTCTAAGAATCCAAAATCAACTTTTTACATCATATAGAGAACACCCAGGAGTTTAAGAAACTTGTGTAAACTCAGCATTCAGAGAAGGGAGGAAAAATTGTCAAGGATTGTTATGCTGAAGACTTTGGATGTTTTTATCTCTTAGGTGACTTGTTTAGCTATTTCCATTCCTAGAAGGAAAAGCCATTTCAAACCGAATCTGAAGAAAGCAAGCCCTGGTGACTGTTACATACAGAAGCAGATCTTGTTCAGAAAAGTGTTCTCACAGGTTTTCTGCTATAATAATTCTTTCAACTCTGGTTTTTTTTTTTTTTTTTTTTTTTGGTTTTCCTTCCGTACAAATGATGAGCCATAGCATAGCTAGAGGCTTCTTATTGACCCCAGGTCTAAGCAAGATTAAATTTTGAATTGGCTTTTAATAAGTATCAGAAAAATGAAATTGGAATGTTACTAACAGTCTTCATTCCCAACTTTTCAGAAGGCAATTTATCGTGATAAACACTGAATTTGCAAGTGCTGATATTATACCAGATTTCTTCCTCACTGAATTGTGAGACTGACTTGGCACACACAAATTGGAGATTGGTTCCTTTCCTCATGTTCCTCAGAGGGGATGTATTTATTCACATTTATTGTATTTAGTTACATTTCCAATGGTTCAGATACACTTTACTGAATGCAAATGCTGTAAGTGTGAGGTTGTTTTTTTGTGTTTACATACTGAGACAGTCAGCTGCAAAGTAGCATCACTTTTTTATATAGAAAATTAATTAGAGCATAAGGAAATACTTATTTCTGTGACAGAACTTACAAAATGTTAGACCTCAGGGGCAGCTGTTGTAGTCTGTTTGCCAACAGAAGGTTGATCCTGTGGTATGTTTAATAATTTTTTTTTGGTTGTTTTTAATGAGACTTTTATTAGATTTTGGTTTTTTATTAATTCCATTATATGTCTTTGACATCCATGTCTCTTCAGAAACCAGGTTAGGTTTACAGGAGGCCAAAAACTTGTCAAGTACTCCTGGCTCACATGAGCCAAGAAAGTTCCGTTCCTGGTGATTTTTTTGACTGTCTCACCCTCAGATGGGTGGTATTTTCCTGATTGAGACCAGAAGGTCTGGATTCATTTGACTGAACTTCTTCACCGGTATAATTGCCCCATCTAGAAGTTTTTCCCAGCCAAAACAGATATGTGGGGTTTTTTAGAGATTATTAATCTGATTGCTACTACAGATAATTATTTTAGTACCTCCATTTAGTTAAAACTGATTATTGTGTAATAGAATTATATATTAAATAAATACCTCTAGTGGGAGGTGTCCCTGCCCATGGCAGGGGGGTTGGAACTGGGTGATCTTTAGGGTCCCTTCCAACTCTAACTGTTCTATGATTCTATAAAACTATATGAAATGATATAACAAAGCAATGGTTTCAGAGTCATTTTTCCTCATATTTTTTCTCTGGAAACTATGCAGAATTTTCATTTAGAAGTGAAAGAAAAGAAAAAGAAAAAAAAAAAAAACCCATGGGGTATTTTTAAGCAATCTGTTGTAAGGGCTTGATCATTAAGGGCAGTCTCTGAAATCAAAATGTGTTGGAATTAGGACATAAAATACTCCTGTTGGAGTTCTCCAGCGGGCACTGGGGTGGGTGGTGTGTATTGGCAACGTGGCTCGGGTAGCAAGTTATTCAGTAACCTTACAACAGAGAATTAGGGTGGCTGTGGCATTTCTTCTCATTTTAGCCATTCTTTCTCATTCTGACTTCCAAATCCCGACGATGATGGCAGTTGCAGCCCCTCACCCTGCACTTTTGTAATACACATTGGTCTGTCATTCTCACTTCTGCCTCTTGTGAAGATGACAACGGTTGACACTTTCCAGGCAGCTTTTTGTCTTGTGGTTTTTTTTGTACGGCCTTTCCGTTGAATTGAAGCCCTGTGACATCTCACAACACCCAGTAATTCTACTCTTTGGCCTGATTCTCAGCTGCTCTGTTACCTTCATCAAGCTAAAACTTAGCTCAGGCTGCTGTTGCTTCCTCGGCTTGAAAGTGAAGCTCGTAGATTGTCCCAGCACAGCATTTGCCCTGCTCTGAAAGCTGGAAAAGGAGAATTGGCACAGCGTGAGAGTGTTGGATTCCTTTCTTCTCCTGGACTGTCTTTGAGAAACACACTATGCTGGATTGTGTCCACGGTGTGCTCAACTTGGGCTGTCGGCAGCCGGCAACGCTGCTGCAGGAGAAGGTGTGAGAACCTTGCACAGAAGGTGTCAGTTGGTCTCATCGTGGTCTTAGAGTGCTCTGTTAATGTGAAGCTCATTTCTCAGCCTAAGAAATAGTTGAATAAAAAAAAAAAAAAAAAAGTTAGATCTTGATTTTGAAAGCATTAGGATATTCCTTAGGCTACATGCATAGAATCATCGAATGGTTAGAGTTGGAAGGGATCTTAAAGATCATCCAGTTCCAACCTCCTCCCATGGGCAGGGACACCTCCCACCAGACCATGTTGCTCCAAGCCCCATCCAGCCTGGCCTTGAACCCCTCCAGGGATGGGGCAGCCACAGCTTCTCTGGGCAACCTGTTCCAGTGTCTCACCACCCTCACAGCAAAGAACTTCTTTCTAGTATCTCATCTAAATCTCCCCTCTTCCAATTTAGAACCATTACCCCTCATCCTATCACTAGACTTCCTGACAAAGAGTCCCTCTCCAGCTCTCTTGCAGCTCCCTTCAGATCCTGGAAGGCTACTAGAAGGTCTCCCCAGAGCCTTCTCTTCTCCAGGCTGAACAGCCCCAGCTGTCTCAGCCTGTCTTCATAGGAGAGATGTTCTATCCCTCTAATCACCAGACTCATGCCTCTGGTCTCTCTTGAACTGTGCTAAATTCCTGAATTTTGGTGATATTTTTGCAAAAGGTTTCACTAGTGTGAATTTTTCTCTTTTTAATAAACTCACACCTTAGACTAATCATCCATGATTTTATTCTATACTAAACAGAGAAGGTTTGGCATTATGAGATACAACATCCTCCACGTGGTGTTGTTTTTAGGGTGTACTTAGTGTTTACATGTAGGTGTTACCTGCAGTGACAGTGGAAGGACGGTATTTACAGAAATCACACTTTGAGCTATTCTTTCATCTAGCCTTGTGTGAGTTTACCTATTGTTGGTCTCTTCCTACTCTCAGGAGCCACACGGATGATGTCTTGTGCAGGTGGTCTTCTAGGGACTATTCACCATGGTCATAAAAGAAGCTTTCTCCTAAAACACGTCACTAACATGGAATTTCTGGCTTTCAGACCTAAGTTCGTACCTCTTGATGGTGCATTGCTCTGTTTTTTCTGGAGGGAGTACATCTGGGCTGAGAGCGGGAGGAAATGAGGCCATCCCTACTCAAAACATGACTCTCTCAAAACGTTTGGCAGCCATCAGTGTTTGGTCATTTCCTTTCCCCTCTTAGCACAACCTTCTGTGGCAAACTTCTCGCAAGCCTCAGGGCCCTTTTACAACACCATCCTTGGTGTTTTCTGTGCAAAAGTGCTATTATTATTACTATCCTGCAGGCCATATCTACCTGTCTGTTTCCTTCTCCACTTTCTTCCCACCATCTTTGTAGGGAATTCCTGTTCCCACTTGGTTTGTGCTATTTTTTTCCCCACTTTTCTACCATCTCTTTTATGAGATTTGAGTAGATAGTTCTCCCTCTTCCACAGATTTGGAGGACTCAAATTTATCTTTTTCAAGGGCATCTGTGCTCTGTGCCAGTGGGAACTGACTTGTCTCTGGGTTTTGGCATATGCCCTGTGCATCCTACTGAGAGAGTCCTCTCAATCAAAGACGTTCCCCATGGGAAGGACAGTTTGTGTGACTGTTACTAAGGCCGTGTTTATTAGAGCCTTCTCGTTTGGTTCGTTAAAACAATCATCTTGTGGATCTACGTGCAGAAGACTGAACGGAAAGTACATGATCCCAAGTTAAATGTCTTTACTCTGACTAATTTTTTCTCTCTAGTGCCAATACCACATAAAAGGTAGGCTATATCCTTTCCAGCAAATAAACTATATCATTGCCTTTTAGAAATAGCAATATTCTTTTGGCAAGTTATAGTTTTGTATCAATAAGTAGTACTTTTACCAATAAATAACCATGTCACTCTTCAATGTCTTCCTTTTTTCCTGAATTTTCAGGGAGAATTTGACCCTTTGCCAGCCCACAATACTGCCTTCTGCTTACAAGCTTCCCCATTTCCCAAAGTAGTACATTCCTTAATGAAATATGCTTTAAGGGCAGAGATTTTGTTTGGTTTTCACACCTCAACTTGGCCAAAGACTTGTGAGCAACATTAAAGTATCAGGTAATATGGGATGGGAGAGTTCTACTCATTGGCTCTGTCCTACCCTATTCAAGCACTATTTATCTACCAAAATTTTTCCTGCATGAAACAGCCTCTCTCAGCCTACCGGATTTATACAGCTCCCTCACTGTCAACATCATTTGGCCCCTGATGCAAACCTTTTAAGAATCACTTGCTTTAATAAGAGAGCCATAACTTTCTTTAGTTCAACACCTTTTCAAGGCCAGACTGGCAAATCCCACGCAATGTCTGCAAATGGATGTTAATTCATCTTTTCCTTTTTTTTTTTTTTTTTTGCAAAATAATAGATATAGTTGCCTCCCTTCTGGACGTAGGGGCTTTGGTCAACCCTGAAGTTGTGTCCTGTGGTTGAAAGTAGTTTGAAAGTAGGCTGAAAGTGGTCTGGAATTCTGCACTATCCTAGCACTCATTTAGGACAACAAACACAACTGAGAGCTTGTACCACATGAACAAACAGGATGGTCCAAGACTTTTTTTCAGGTGTCTCATCAGCCTTTGGCACAGCGACTTGAATTTTCAGATTCTCTTTTCCAGAGAGTGTGAATACCTTTGTGGAGCAGCTCTGCTGTGAGGAAAGGCTGAGAGAGTTGGGGTTGTTCAGCCTGGAGAAGGCCCTTCCAGTACCTAAAAGGGCTACAGGAGAGATGGGAAGGGACTCTTGATCAGGGAGCAGAGCAATAGGACAAGGGGTAGTGGTTTTAAAATGAAAAAGGGGAGATTTAGGTTAGATGTCAGGAAGAAATTCTTTCCTGTGAGGGTGGTGAGACACACAGACCCAGAGCAGAGAATCTGTGGCTGCCCCATCCCTGGAGGGGTTCAAGGCCATGCTGGATGGGGCTTGGAGCAACCTGGTGTGCTGGGAGTTGTCCCTGCCCGTGGCAAGGGGGTTGGAACTGGGTGATCTTGAAGGTCCCTTCCAACTTTAACCATTTTATGATTCTATGATCCTAGTAATGTCAGATCCTCTAAAATAGTGCTCTAATTAAAGCGAGACACAGCACTGACACTGGTGGCCCCCCAACATAAAGCAGGTGATAATTTTGGTTTTAAGTTCTGAATCTGTTGCCTTGGAGATTCAAGCTTTTTTTGCCATTGATGATCTTCAGCATATTGGTGTTGGCTTCTCACCAAAGTGTCTCAAACTCTCATCTTTTGGAATGGCTTTCAGGGAAAGAACAGAATGTTTTAATCTTTAAGAATATGTTTAGTATATAAGTACGTGTCTGCCCTCAGTCTCAGTTGCCCTACATTTTGCATCAGGACTCTGACCACCACATCGCTGTGGATGACATAGATACTAGTTTTCTCTTAGGCTTCTCTCTAGAGTAATGCAACTGATTTGCTGCAGGAGGTGAGGTAAATCTTTGAGCACAGCCAAATACAGCCAGAAACTATCAAGTTAGAAACTATCAAGTTAGAAAATGCTTATCTGTGGAGAGTGAATGGTCTGGGTTTTAGTGGAAAGAGGTTAGGAAGGGAGGAGAAGCCACAGCTTATTTACTGAGCCTGTTATGCACACCCTTGGTGTCAGGCATGCGTGGTCTTTTAGACCGACTGAAAAAATGTCCTTTTGGAAGACTTACATATTATCTGGTGGTGTGCTGAGCAGCCACCAACAGTAGCGATGTATGTGTAGGCACCACCAGTGTGTTGCAGTGAACATTACAGGATAAGCATTTAGTGTGTTGGGTATTTTTTTATATTGAGATCATCTTAGAGATAGAGGAATCCTGCTGTCTGCCTCAATGCAGAGATTTTTTTTCCAAATCCCCAGTAATTCCCATTGCAATCTCCTTCAAAATGAGGTACCAGTCATATTTCAGATGAGACATCGGTGATTTAGAAACACTACAATGCGTTATTAGCTCATTCTGTATATATCCCAGCCCGTGTCCGGAGGCTGTTTTCCTTTAGGGGTGTACTTACACTGGAATTTCTCCAGCTCTCGTTTTCTGTACATTTGTTGCACGTCCTTCAGCACCACCCACGTCCCCTGCTTACACATTCAGCAGCTTCTCAGTTCAAAAAATACTCTCATTACTCAGCAGTCCAAGATTGTCCTGTTGCATTTCCAATGCAAGATAGTAACTTTATAAAAAACCCAAACCAGCCCAGTCAGTTACTCCTGTAACTATTTGGTGAAGTCCAAAAGAGGAAGGAAGAACCCTGACAAAATCATTCCAACTTTGTAGTAGCCTGGATATTCTAACATCAGGATGCGGGTCTTGGAGATGTCGGCAAGTTTAACCCAGATGCTTTCAGATCATCCTTTCTCCCATCTGACTTCTTACCTCAGAGGACTGCAGCTCCTGGTGTTAAGAACAGCTCTCTCTCTGAGACATAAATTGGGTGGTTTCCTTGGTGCCTTGGCAGCAGATAAGGTCCCCTCTACAAATGGGAGATAAGTGTCTCTTCTCAGAAGTGACTTCTTTATTAAAGTGGAAGTTGAGTAGGATATGCCCAAAGAAGAACCCTTTTTAATAAGTCTTCACTTTTGTCCTTGTTAATGGTTATTGAGAGCGAATGGTGGTGATTTAAAGGTCAACAAAAACTGGCTTAAAAGGACGCTATTGTCTAAGTACTGGAAATTTTCCATGTCCCGATGAGCCAGGGCAGCACAAGTTGTTGAAGTAAATAGGAGGACTGTGATCTCACTTGTTTGAGTACTTCACAGTTTAAATAACGTTTAAAAGGGTATTTTTTTTTAAAAAATACATCATTAGCATTGCGAGATTCCTAGCAGATACATGGGTGATGTTTTTTGTTGATGGCTCTTCACGCGGTTAGTATTAGCATAAAATAATACAAACATGATAGCTATTGAGGCAGAACAGTGGGTTATTCTTTTTGTCCTTAAAAAATGAATGGCTCTGGCTGCGGTAAACCATTCTCTCATTCACAATCTTCCAATAGTTCTATTTGTGTCTATTAGAGTGTAAGTAATTAAGTTATTTATTGAGCAACTGCCAGAAGAATTTAAGTAGCTTCTGGTGCAAAACAGCTCTGGCTCTTAAGACGCAGTGTTTCTCGAAGTTTGCCTCTTGCTTTGCAAACAAACACATCCCACCGAATTGCCGTTATTTGGTTAAGTAGCAATGGATAAGATCTGGTTGTCTAGGTGGATGATACTTTAGGAGTGAAGTTAAATCAACAAATTTGTGTTTTAAGAAGTGAATATAAAGAAGATATGATTTTGCTTGCTTTTATAAATAAAGGAAGTGAGGAGCTAATTAAAAAGCGGTGTTATCTAGATATCTAGTATTTTGTATAATTGATGCAAAAGTCTGCGATGACAAAGTCCAGGAAGAGTTACTTTTACTATGAAATATTCTTCTTTTTTGCCTGAAATAGCTTGAGGTGGAATTTATGGTTTTGCAAAATGAAGTTGAGACTTTGAGATTATTAGCCAAGCGACAAGCTGTAATTGCCTTACGTAACACATAAAATTGGTTTTAAAGCTTTTGCTGTGTAAACCTCATAATGTTTTACTCAGATTATTTTAACAATGTAAATCTGGGTTGTTTTTTTTTTGTTTATTTCATCTTGAATGAGAGCAGTTGAAGAATTTCTTCACTGGGTTGCTTTGTGTCATATAAAGGTCTGATTTCTTTGCCTAGTCCTGGAGCCCGAGTTTTCCCAGTTGGCATTCTGACAAAGTGAAAGCAGAACATTCCAAGCAAAAAAGGTTCCTTTTGCAAAAGTTTTTATACAGTCAAAGTAGCAACATAGAGATTACATGCTTTGGTAGTAAGGATCAGGGCTCTTGGAGAGCTGGGAGAGTCCAGACTCATTGGAGAAAAGTGATGGGACAGCCCCCATGTGCTGGTTCCCCACTTCACGTTCCATATGAAGTTCCACCTTGAAGAGTTACAGTGAGAAATGTTATTATTTCTTGGTGAAAGAAAAAGAGCAGACTGCTCTCAGTTTCTTGTACAATTTTTGTATAATTTCAAATAAAATATGAGGGAATTTCGACAGGGACTAGGGAAGTGTTTTACTTCTTTCTTGCAAAGTGCAGGACTTTAGGAAAGTCTACGCTCAGAAATAAACTGAGGCTGCTCCCTGAGATCTTTTATTATTATTTTTAAGCTGCTCCCTGAGATCTTTTATTATTATTATTTTTAAGCTTGTTGATTTAGGCTTCCTGGGAAAGTGAAGTCACCTCTCTTACAATTCTTTGTACAGTTCATAATTCAAATAACAGTTTCGAACACGTAGGGTTGTGAGAAAAGTTTGAACTTTTTTTTCATTAAAAATGTTTGGCATTTTCTGAGGCATGTTAGGTTGCCTCCTGTTATTGTTACAAGAGGAAAAAAAGGATTATTCTGTTTCTGCGACGCATTTTTCTAAACTATGCATTAATAGAAAATAAAGAAATACAGTGCTGGTGGAACGTTATTTCCGTGAAGCATAACAAACAAATGCTCCATTTAATTCTGTTTACTTTGTTCTCACAGATTGGAGTTCTAATAAAACAGAGCCAAATTATGTGATGTGAAGTGACCTCCACATAACTGGTGAAATCTGCTCAGTGACCCAAAATAGATCCCCCCTTTGCTGAGTGTATCCTGATGTCCTAGTGTAGGTTCTCCCCTCACTCTTCAGGGCTTTGGTCTTCCTTGTGGTGTGGGCAAGAAGAAAGGAGGCATGGTTGCTCATTTGCATAATTAGTCCTCCTCTGGAGTTTCATATGTTGGCTGCTCAGCTGAAGTGGACAGAAGTAGAAGTGGTCCCTCCTTCTCATCCTCCTTCTCCTCCTTCTTCTCCTTCTTCTTTCTCCTTCTTCATTATTATTATTAACTTTATTTACATTATACTCAAATAGATAATCCTATCTTATTTCTGGACTGAAATACACATACAGTTTAATCCAGTTTAAATTGGATTAAATGTAAAGTTTGCCCCTTTCTTGATTCTTCTCACGGCTGTGCTCTGACAGCCAAAATATCACTATAACATCTGCTAGGTAGCCAAATAGTTGGCTGCCTTGTCAGCTTGTGTCACTCTACCCCACCTGTAATAACCTTGTGCAGTTGATGCTTTACTTGGACATGATGTGACCTCATGGAAAAGAAAAAACACATAGTGCTCCCTTTTGGTGGTTGCCTGCAGAGGGAATTGCCTGTGAGTTCAATCCCAATAACATAGGTTGAATATTCTTGTGGCTGATGCTGTCACAAGGTGAGGTTCCTCTTGCGACCTGGTGTAGCTTCTCGCAGAGGACACCTCAAAGGAGAAAAGTGCTTTAACTAAAGAAATAAAAAATGAGGAAAACAGATCCGGATAAATTCATAAGAGATACTTATCTCTTATTTCATACCCTTAAATCCATGGATGTCTTCTCAGTCAGGACAATGTGTCCAGGAACGTTTTACTCGTCTACAGAGAGAATGGAGGGAAGGTGAGAAGGAGGGAAGTGAAATGCTTTGGACATGACTCTGTTTACACTTCAGCCCCTATTTTCCATTGTTGTTTGAATGTGATCCTGCTTGAACAGATTTCTGAAAAGCAATCTCAATGCTTATTCAAAAGCCCTTACAAATGTTCTAACAAAATTCCTTCTGGAGGAGCCACCCTGCCTTTATTTTCTTCTCCCGGGGAATTTATTCCATGGAGACCTCTCTCCTTCGCTTGCAAGGAAGAGGTCATTTAACCACACTGGGCTGGGCTCCAGCTCTTTAGAAAATGAATACCAAATCTTGCTTCATTTAACACGAATCTATGAGGTCGGTGTAAATTGGAGGGCGAGGAGAAAGAGAGGGGTGATGCTTCCAGATAGCTTTCCTCCGGCACCCTTCGTTTTCTTTCCTGTATTTATCTCTCGGGATGGACTCTCTCTGAGGCAATTTTGAGAAGATTAACGTATTGACATGTGATTTAACTGATTTTGCAGTGTTTTATAAAATGTTGTTCTGAGCATAGGGAATGGAAGCAGGATGGGAATTAATGGGGAACACCAGAAAATTCCCAGTTCTAGGGGGAAATGAATAAAATGAATTGTAAACAGTTAAAAATATCTAACCAGAAATGACTGATTGTTTTTTTTTTCCTTTATACAGTACCTATATAATTTTCTTTTAGTTTTCAGTTTTCACTTTAATGAGCTACTCGAGGCTGCAGTTTCTTTCTGAATCATTAGCTTCAAGGTTAAGAAATACTTTGCTTGATTTCAATGTGTTTACACTGCCTTTTGTCCAAAATAATAAACAAATTCAGTTGTATATTTTTGACATCAAAAAGGGGGAGAAGACTCTTCAGTGTGAAATTAAATATAAAATTCAATATAAAAAAATATATCTCTCACATGACCACGTTTTCATAGAGTTAGTTTATTATTTAATTGATTTACACTGAAGTATTTAATTGCCTTTTTATGTGAAAAGCACAATTTTTTTTTTATTTGCAGAGGTCTTTTTATTACTATCCATGACCGGGGACACATCTCTACAATGCTTAAATCCTGGCCAGAGAGTACTGTCAAGGTAAGTTTGGTTTTAGTTGCATGAAAAAAACTGTCACTGGTTTGCACCCAACTTGGCTTGGTTAAGCTATTTTTGAAAGCTTTTTATCAGTTAGATTTCAATGATTCTTAGCTCAGTTTTAAAAATGTTTGAGGCTTTTAAACCCTTGCTTAGATATAGGCATCCTTTACTGATTAATTAGTCAATTATGTTGACTGTTATGCATCAAAAGAATCCCAAAACAGAAAATGACAGAATGGTTGAGGTAGGACAGCACCTCTGGAGATCATCTAGACCATCCTTGTTCTCCAGCAGGGTCAGCCAAGGCAGGTTGCTCAGGGCCATGTCCAGCCAGTGGGTTTTGAGTGTCTCCAAAGGTAGAGACTCTACAAGATCTCTTGGCATCCATTCTAGTGTTTGGGTTAACAAATATGATGCCTGATGAGCTCTCTCCCCCAAAATATTAAATTTCTAGCTGAAATGGCTTGTTACAAAGTATGACAAGGGAATTACTGCGTTGTCTGAGCACTTTTGTCCTTTATTATGAAAAATCTTCCATTTTAACACAGTTTGGTGGGGTTTCCTGGGTTCCTGTCTTTCTGTCAATGAAAACACGTACTTCCTCCTATGTATAAGTATGATGGAGTGTGTTATTTGCTCAAGGGAAGAACACATACATCTTTGAAGGGTAAGAACTAGGTGGCTGTAGACAGCCCTGTCAAAGGCTAGCAGGAGTGACTGGCTCTGGTTCTGCTGCAAACAGCCAGGACAAAACACAGGAGTCCAGGGTCCTTCTTATTTTGTGGATAACTTCCTTTCCCTTCCTATTCTGTTTTCATACTGTTGACAGAAAAACCTAAGAGGGAACGATGCCAGATCCCTTGAAATGTAGTACTTAATACTTCTCTTGTGTATTCTTAAAAGTTTTATATGAAAGTCCCGTTTACAGTGAAGCAAGAGTCTAAAATAGTTTAATAAAAAAAAAAAAGTGAAATACAATGAAACAATTCTGAGCCTCTGTGGTACTATTAATTTGTTTGTAGCTGTTACAATTTTTACATGAAAATTAAAAAACAATGGCAAGAAGATAATGGAACACTTAGTACATACAAGCAAAGAAGATTTTATTTCTTCCTCCAGGCTATTGTGGTGACAGATGGAGAACGTATTCTTGGTCTTGGAGACCTTGGTTGCTACGGAATGGGCATCCCAGTTGGTAAACTGGCACTTTATACGGCATGCGGGGGAGTAAAACCTCACGAGTGTCTACCAGTGATGTTGGATGTTGGAACAGATAATGAGGTAAATCCTTTTCTGACGTGTAGTGAACATGAGGTCTTTGAAGGGAACTGTATACAAGTTGAATTACAAAAAAATGTTTTTATTTGTTGCAATACTGGTGTTGATTGCGTGCAACCAAAAAAAAGTCTGGTGGAAGAAGTCTTATCCTAATGCACAGTGTAGACTGTTCTGTAAGGCTCAAGTAATTAAGGATGCTGTTGGCTGTATAAACGTGGTGCATGTATCATACATGTCAAAAAGTGCTACAGAAAATTTGATCTCAAGAGTTAAAAACACAATTTAAGGCAGCATTCTTTCTCTTCTTCTGCTGCAGAATTCCTCTGCAGTGATTTCAGACATGAATTCTGACTGTGTCCCTCTTTGTGGTGAGCAGCTTGAAGCTATAGCCTGATCTGTGCTGGGGATGCATGTCCACATGCTTCAGTTGTACATTAGCTATAGAAAGCCCTGTGATGCTGTGAAATTTCCCCAAGTGCTTCAAGTAGGGGGACCTTGCCCTCTTTAACTTGGCTTCCCATTTGTGTGAAGTGCAGAGATTTAAAGTTGTTGAAAATTGGCTTGCTTATTTCCAGAGCTCCCGAGATTACTGGTTAATTACTTGGCCGCTGTTCTTCCTTCTTTTTCTTTTTAATTTTTTTTTAAAGAGTACTTGAACTGGTGACTCTGACTGATGTCAAATTGAATATCACCAGCAATATCATTACGCCTTATGAGAATTAAACAGATGTTATACTATAAATGATGCAAGCATTAAACTTTCTGCACGATAAATGTATTGTACCAGAGATGGATGTGTTTTATTGCTAAATAAAGCATTCCTGTATAAGTAAATTTAGCTAGGGCTTGTAGATTGTTGGGTTGGGTGTGTGCATCTTCAGCTTCATACACACACCTCCACCCCAGTCCCACTGGGATAATTGAGACGTTACATAGTGAAAACATTATTGAGCTCAGAAATATCCTGCTCCCCTCTCTCTCTGCCCCCCAAGAACCCCTCCTCAAAGTGGACGGACTAACTTGTGGGATGTGTCTGAACGCCGTAGCACATGGTCATATCAAACCAGATACAAGTCTGTCTTAGGTATAAAATTGCCCAGGTTGGAAGGGACCTTGAAGATCATCTAGTCCAACTATCAACCTAACTCTGATAAAAACCATCACAAAACCATATCTCTTAGCACCATATTTACACACACAAATACCAAGAAAAGCATACCCAACCCACTAGCTCGACTTTCATGTCACTGTTCTTGGAACTACACAGTGAGTTCAGTGTATCTGAAAGAGCAGCAAACCCAAAGTATTATGAGATACATAAGAATTGTTTGAGCTGATGGTTGTTGAGGCTCTGAAATATTCACCTTCTGACCAGGAGGATGCCTTCTGTTTGTTTCTCTTTGGAATATGACTTCTTATTTTAGGATCATATTATGAGCCATTTCAGTTTGGTTGTACAATGCAATTAGAGGCTGTGTGTTGTAGTCCCCAGTCAGGACAGTGGTTACCAGTGGAGGACAGGATTGCTTCTGGGGGGGTCCTTTTCCTTCCTGCCCGAGGTGTATGTGAATCTCAGATATATATGTGCTACCCAACCATCTCAAATCTAAATCCCAGCTAAATATACAAGAGTACAAGAGACCTTAAACTAGATTTGAATAGATGTGAGCTTGGGTAAAGAGTTATTTTTGTTGGGTTTTTTCAGGGAATGATTGCTCAGATATTTAATCATTCCTGTAACTGGGAATGAGACCTCTGATTCTGCTGTAGGATTATGGATAGATGGGACTCTGTGGGTGTACCCCTGGTCTGAAAAGCCTGCAGGGACCTAGTGATAGTCACTAATTGGAGCTTGGGTGCAGTTCCCTGGGTGCTTTAGTAAAAATCAAGGATCCTGGGGCACTAGTTCCCTTAATTTCTTCCCTCCCTCTCCCTCAGTAGCACATCCCTGTTCCTTCCCTAACACTGGTGTTCCTATAACCAAGTGGTGAGCCACTGCAGAGAACTGAAACGACTGGAAAGCAATCACATTTTGCTGGCTAAGCTGGTTATATTAGGTCAAGCTGCAGTGGAGTTGCACTGCAGTTCCTTATCTTAAAATCTAAACCTCTTGGACAAATAACTATATTCTTATTCTATATTTCCTTACTCCAGCCAGGATTTTCCATAATAAGACACAATAGAAATCACTCTCATAACTTGAGCACATATAAATAATAATTATGCTGAACATGTTGTTTGAAATGTGCAGATGTTTTCCATTTAGATTAGTTCCTTTTCCCTTTCAGTGGGGGCCTCAGTGCTCTAAAAGAAGTTTTAAAATATGTATTTTTGGCAACTGTAATGTGATTGTGCACAACCTGCAAATTCTCCCGTAAGATTAAGTCTTACTCTAAAGCAGATTGCAGGAAAAACTTCACAAATTCTCATCCTATATTGTTTTATTGTGTGCAGGACCCAAAGCAGTAACTCTGAGGAGCGACTCAGTTTCTGTTGGTTATTAAAAGCCTTATTACTGTTAGTTTTTAGCAGAGGTATTTTTAGCTGGGGTATTACCCTGCTGCTCATAAAACCAAGGAAAGAGAAGAGAGGCAAATAAACCATTTTTGTGCAATTGCCTAGATAATAAGAAAGAAAAGTGGAAACTGCTTACTTATGAATAAAAATTGACCTAGCAGAAAGACTCGCATGAGCAAACTAATGAATTACTCCATGTAAGGAGTGTGGGCTTGAGGGCCCAAAAGAAGTGGTGCTGACCCTTGCCAAAAATTAATATGCCTGGTTTTGTAAGACATTGACAAATTGAAGGCGAGTTGTTGCTAATTCAGACATTTTTATCCAAAGCATTTAAAATATTATTTTGAGTCTTAATTATTTATTAATTACTTACTGCAGAGCATGACAATCTTGCTAAAAGTATTTTTCAGGATGGTACTTCCCAGGTGGGTTTTTGATCCAAGTAAGACATACCAGTCTCTGCACAGACGTGAAGGTCTTATAGGAAATCCTGAAGTAAAGTGATGTGATCTCTGGAATCTATGGAGGCTGATGGCTTGCGTTGTACAGAGGTCAAATCAGCGGTGAAAGCATTTCTTCTGACCGTAAAAATCTTAATACACTAAGTATTATTGTCAAATATAGACACTTAATTTCTGAACAATTCTTAAAAGAGAAAAAATTGGGGGGCAGGTGCTCTTCCTTCATCTGCCACACTCAAGGGATTTGTGGGCTGCTATTTCAAGTTATTTCATAGAATTGTAGAATGGTTAGAGTTGGAAGGGACTTTAAATATCATCCAGCTCCAACCCCCCTGTCCTGGGCAGGGACACCTCCCACCAGACCAGGTTGCTCCAAGCCCCATCCAGCCTGGCCTTGAACCCCTCCAGGGATGGGGCAGCCACAGCTTCTCTGGGCAACCTGGGCCAGGGTCTCACCACCCTCACAGCAAAGAATTTCTTCCTAAGATCTCATTTAAATCTCCCCTCTTCCAGTTTAAAACCATTACCCCTTGTCCTATGACTACACTTCCTGACAAGGAATCCCTCTCCAGCTCTCCTGGAGCTCCCTTTAGATATTGGAATAGGGGCTTTCTTTGGAATATATTTTCCCTTAACTTCCTACCAATATTTAAATGCAGGAATGTGGCAGTTCTCACAGTTGCCCTAAATAGGTCAGTGAGCATGACAGGGCTGTTAGTTCTGTCTGGTTTGGAGGAATGAGAAGCATCTGTGGTGGAAGACTGAATCCAGACCGAACGAGGTGCAAATTCAAGCTTCAGTTCTTCAACTTGTGCTAGTTTACACTTTCTGCATTTCCCCAAATTGCTTCCAGTTGTCATCAGAACATTTACCAGCCTTCCAAGACTTGTGTTCTTGAAAAATACCTATGAATTTGCAAGTGGAAACTGTTGATAGAATAGAAAGAAACCTGCTCTCATTATTCAGATTCCAAGCAAAATAGAAACCTGGAGAGCAGAAAGCTGAGTAGTGAGGAAACCTGCAATTTTATATCTTATTAATCCAAGGATATAAACATATCAAACAAATGATGTAAATTGTGTAGGGGTTTCTAAATAAAAGACAGTCAAAACTGACATTCATATGTAGGTAAGTGGCACTTCTACAGAGCTGTTTCACAGTAAATGTATTATGGAATGCCTTCCCCCTGAATGACAGTGGTAGTTTTACTATAAAATAGTGGTGTCATTTCCTGATCTCTGTGAATAGAGATTGCTCCTGTTTATATAAAAACAATCTGCTGCTAGATCTTTCCTTGGTAGTATGCTGCCAGCACTTGAACAAAGGAGAAAATACATGAATATTCCTTTTTTCCTCCCCTTTCCCCACTTCCAGTTGGCAAGAAAATATTTTGGTAGGATATTACTTTTCCTAGAGTCAATATCATGAGTCATTTCTTCTTTTCTCTTGTCAGTGTTCAGAAGTACTGAAAAGTAAAATAATTTCTGAATTACGATTCTGTCTAGCCCATTGTGCAGAAGAAAAAAAACACGCATTTTTTTAATTTGAGGGAATTAGTTAGTCTCCTTTTAATTCTATTCAGTCATTTGAAGTAGACTAAATATGCGTTTGAGGAGGGAATGGAGAAGTACAGTCTGTTTTTATAGATGCATCTCCTAAAATTGGGAGGGGGTGAGAGTCATCTTTCCAGTGTGTTTCAGAAGATTCCCTTTCTAAAATAAATACGGCATCGCTCATCGCTCCTAAACCTGCTTTATTTAAACAACAGGGATACTCAAAACTGTGCTGACATCTGTATGACACTGGCAAACCTAAAAAATGAGCTGAGGAAGGGATGGTCCTTACAAGAGCCCCATTTCTCCTTGGTGCAGGGACCATTGGGTGATGTGCTTGAGTGGGTCATGAGTATCCAACAACTGATGTTTTCCAGTATTTTTTCAGAGAACTTTTCTTTTTTTGCTCTGTGATGTTCTCTTAGTGAATAATTACAGTATATCTGATAATATGTTCACAACTTGAAAGTTTCAGAAGTTATTTTGACTCAGTATTTTAACTCAGACATGTTAAGAGTTTCTAGGTGGAATAATACATCTAGATTTATCATTTGAATATGTTTCTGCCATATGCTGCTTTGTTGCTGACACGTGTTGAACTCAGTCATTTTTGGCTAAACTGTAGCTTGCTTTCTCTGTCCAAAAACATTATTTTACATTAGTCTGATCCGCAAATTCCTGGCTCTCTCTTTCTCAGGTATTGAGTCCTGTGAGCTTGCCAGGCTGGGCTGTCAGTATAGCACATAGAAAATAGTAAAGCAGTTGAGGAAGAGTAAGTGAAGAGAAGAAATTACTTTAAGTAAGCTTGCTTCAAGGGAAATCACGGAATCACAGAATGATTCTATGATATGGGGTTGGAAGGGACTTCTGGTCCAACCTAGTCCAACCTCCCTATCAAAGCAGGTCCTCCTAGAGCAGGTTGCATAAGAATGTGTCCAGGCAGCTTTGGAATGTCTTCCAAGAAGGAGACTCCACCACCTTTCTGGGCAGCCTCTTCCAGAGCTTCTTCCTCTTCACCCTCAAACTGAAGAAGTTCCTCCTCATGTTTAGATGGAACTTCTTATGTACAAGTTTGTGCCCATTTCCTCTTGTCCTCTCACTGGGCACTCACTCACTCCTCACCACTGAAAAAAACCTGGAAACTTGAACTAAACTAAAAAGTGGAGATTTGTCTATGTGATCTTGTTGTGTATCCACAGCAATGGCTTGACAAGCCTGGTCTACTCATAGAAGGAAATACTGATCAAAATGGTTAAATTTTGTCAGAGTGAGACGATAGTTTGCACAGGTTTTTTTATACATGCTATTGAATGTACAGTTATTTTAAAATGAGTGTAATATAGTGACAAAAAATATTTACTGTTTATCATCTACTTTCTAATATAAAAGTTCAATTGCTGCCAAAAATGCTCAGGATTATGAGTAATAGTTTTTAGGTGATGTATTCAGTGAAGGACATAGTTAATCATATGATATACATATTGGAGATGATATGATATACATACTGGAAAGATAATTCATGAAAAAATGAAGGAAACGTCTGTATTGTATCTAAACACTCAAGTGGAGTGTAATTTTTATTATTATTGAGGAATTTTTATTTTATTTTTGCTGTTATTGTTATTAAGGAGGAGTTATTGTTATTGTTATTAAGGAGGAGTTTTAGCTAGATACTAGTGCCTTTGCCATTGCACATTAGAAGCAGATCATTCGTGAATGATCTTCTTTGGGCTTTTAGATATATATATCATCGGGTTTGTATTTTCTCCATGTATCTGAGCTGGTGACATGTACCCTGGGATGTCACGGAGCCTTAAGTACAGATTATTATAGTGAGCAACTGGAGGCATAGCTGTATTTAACAACAGTAACAGTTTTCCCACAGATTTCATTTGGAAATTTAATATTTCAAAATACATGATTTGCTGTCGACTGAAGTAAGAAAAAACCCCAAACGTGCAAATAGCAATCAGAATTTCAGAATTTTGCCTCATTTCCAGTGAATGAATAAGGCTATGTAACATCTTTGTTAATGATGGCTGAAGTTGGTATTAGTTAATATTGAAATTCTTTTCATGGCACTGAAAGGTGTGGTTAAATGAATGCTTATCCAAGGTCGTCTTCTGTAACATATTACAGTTCTTGTTCTGTGTTTTCTTGCATGTAGAGTTTTCATGACTTTATTTTGACAATACAGATGTTTGAAGAAAGTGAGGAGGAATGAATTAATACAGAATTCTGCTGTATTTATTTATTTTCCTTTCAATAATCATAGTGAATACGAGTTATTCCTATCACAGTCTTAGCATAGGTGTATATTCAGACTTGGCATTTGTTGATGTGGAATTGCTTGTGCACACACAGATGTGTCCATTTCATCATACATAGAGTTAATAGTTCTGGACTGTTAGAAAATTCTGTATTTTCACAGGGCCCTGTCATCAAGAGAAATGGTACATTGTTACTGGATAGAGAGGCCTTTATTACACAGAATATTCTGTATTTTGGAATACTGTGTTTTACTTGGAAACCCCATTTCCTGTTTTAATCTTGTTAAATGTGTCAGTCTGCATGGGAGCTCACATCTGACTTTTCTTTGTGCTTTTTTTTTTCTCTCCTTATGGTTCTTTACCTTCTGTCCAGATTTATTCCAAGAGCCGTAATCAATTTTTCACAGACTCTTGGTTTTTTTTCCTAAATACATCCAACGTGATGTGTGCGGATATCCTCACTGACAAGATGCATCAAGCAGTGCTCAAGGAGGGTGACACATAGTTACTGGAAGAAAGAAAAAGAGGAAAGGACATAAAAGCTTGCTAGCCAAGCGGTGGTTGTCTTTAAGTCTTAGGAAAGGAAAATGGCTTGTTCTTCACTGTTGGCTTTTCTCCTTGAGCCAGCAAGAGCTCAAAGTCCTGCTGAGGTGGACCTCAGCTTTCAGCGAATGCCAAGGAAACCGATGTTAGCAGTTAGTGTTAGGTAGCCTTAAAAAAACAGTTCAGTAACATTCAGAGGGACCTGTCCTGCATCAGGATTTTCTTGCAAGAAACCAGAAAGTAATTTGCTGGTGGTGTGCTTTACCCTATTGTTTTCGTTGGTTTTAACAGTGGATATCATTATCTTTCAGAATTTGCTTCTGCAATTAAAAATCGAAGAATCAAATGTTAATTTTTTACCGAATACTTATATAATACATTTCCTGATTTATACTTTCAAATAAACCCTCAAAACTGCATGTGGCTTTTGTCAGGATGGGTTTTTACCCTCTATGGCTTAAGTCCTTTGCCTGAAGTGGCTGCAGTGGGTTATTGAGATGTGGTTCCAGGGGGAGAAGTCTTGGGAGTCTAAATTTACCCACAATACTGAGGTTTCCAGCGTGTTTAGGTCTTTCAAAGACTGCCTTTAGAAGAATCTGTGAGCTTGTTTTCTATTTTGTCCATAGTCTTCTGCAATTTATTTATTTTTTTTAATTATTATTTCTTCTGTAACTTCAGCCTTACAATATATTTGCTTGGTTGTATTATAACCTTCAGCAGAGGTCTGGGCATAAATCTGCCGTGCGTCCAAAGGGATGCATTCTACTCATGTATTCAGAGAGCTCAACTACAAAACATTGCCAACCCCTTTTATGGAATAATTGTGTACAAAGGGGAAAAGCATTTCCCACCATATTTAGAGCTGTTTACTGTTTGGACATTTTGCAAATGAAGAAAACAATTTGCTCTTCTTTAGCACGATGTTCCCAGGGGAATGTATTAATTACATCATCTCCCTTGTTTTCATGTAGGTGCTTTTCTCATATTTTCTTGGGCATAGCTCAGCAGCTGTGAGTACCTGCAGCTTTACCAGTAAAACTCAAATATAAGTGGACTTGGCTTTTAAACTTTTATTCTCTTTACACATGTTTCTCAGTTTCATAATATGTACACTGTCAGCATTTTGTTTAATGGGCTTTGTTCTTTATTGTAATAGTAGGAAGACATTCTGTTTTTATCTTACTAATATTATAATGCTTATCTCCTTTTGCCCTCATGTGGGGATGAAAAGTATTTTAATTTACATTTACTTTCAGTAGCAAAACATACTTACAGTCCTTTTTAAATAAATAAAAAAAAAACAGAGTAAAGTTTTGGGTTTTTTTCACTAGGGGCTTAATGTTGTCATTGTACAACTACAAGTTACTGCCATTTTTAAAACTGATTCAGTTGTTCTAGTACAAATAAATTAAAGGAGACTTTCACGTTCCTGTTCTCTAATATGCATGTTGTATAAAAGAGTATATTATTATATATTTCAGTGCCAGATTCACATCCACCATCATCTTACATTGCTTAAAGTCCTCTTATACTTCCCATAAAATACTAGAGATTAGTGTTTGCAGTCTTCTTGTAACCATAGAGCCTTTCTATGTTGCCTGTGTACTAAACCCAAATCTAGACTTTTCTGGAATAGGCAGCAGTATTTTTGCCTGGTCTCTTCTATCTTTCCCATATTAAGATCCAATGGAATGGACATACAATTTAATGTAATTTTGTGTTTGAATTACTAGTCTTGAGAATCTAGGGCTCCCTGAGCTAATAATCCCAGGCTAATTTTATGAGAAGGATCAGACACTTCTTCTTGTAGAGCAGCTGTCTCAAATTTGTCAGACGAATTGTGTTTTAAAACTGTCTTTTTGTGCTAGTTGACTGTAAAAAGAGCTCAGACTAGCTTGGATATTGAAATGCACAGTATAGGTTCTTAAGTTAGGTAGCATGAATTCATACTCAGCTTGCACTTCACTTACCTTTCTCTGCATCTGACATGTTGCTGCTGGTGTGGCTCTGGAGGCTTCCACAGAGACTAAAACGTGGTTTTGAACTTATGTCAACCTCTTATTGAACGAACTCTTTGTGTCTTTGAGAAATGGCATTCTACTGCTTAGTGTGTGAGAAAACCTCAGCAATTGTCTGTTACTTTTGATCCATTGTTATGCCTTAAACTTTGTCATTTTGGCTAGGAATATATGACATTCTTCTTCTGAGGCTATTCATTTATTTTTATGAAATGTGCTATTTGTGAATATTTCTTTTGTGAAATATTCTATTTCATTAGACCATGGAAAATGTGGTGGAGCCAGGTGGTGCTTCAGATTTTCACAATTACCAAACAGTATATTGGTAATGATTTTTAAGACCTGAGAAGTTGAAGAGGGGAGGGTTTTAGCAGGAAGAATGTAAATGGTGACACGGGATTTAAGTCTGGTTTTCAGCTGCCATTAGAAAGAACGAGCAGTGCGCTGACGTTACTGGCAATTCTGTCAGCCCATTTCATTTCTTCTTACCTCACTCTTCAGCACAAGGGGATCTATAAAATGCAGCAGAAATTAATATCTGGAAGGGGTTATTTGGGATTGCATGCATGGCTATCCATAGACGAAACTGATGGCTGACTTTATTTCAAGATACATTATGCATTTCCAACTCTTCATGCTCAGGAGACGGTGACAGATAGTGTTTGTTTTGGTTGGCTTCCGTTCTTTCTGAAATAATAACTGCTAGCTGTCTGCCTCCTCAGCAGTTTGACAGGCACTGGAGAAGACGCGAGAGGGAACGAGCCATAAATACAGCTGGTATCACAAAAGGTGGGATAAGAAGCATCATTTGTGCCTCCACAGAAGTCGGTCTAGCATCTGGGACAAAATGTGTCAGCCTGTTGACCGCAGAGGTCCACTTAGAAACGTTGACTTTGCACTAGCAGGTCTGCTTTGGGCACAAAACCACTTTCCCCTTTTTTTTTTTAATCGGAGCTAGGAGAGATATATAGTCAACAACTGATATGCTAGTGACGAAAATAATATCACCAGACTTGTTTTATAATTGTCAGTCGGTCACAGAGACGTTGTTGATGTGAGTTGTTTGTGAGGGAGAAGGCCCAAGCCATTTGGCTCTGGTGAAGAAAATGGCTGAGGGACAGCTCTCTTGGTTTGAGGCCTAAACCACCACAGCAGCCCAGGAGATGGAGGTGGCAGGGGCAGAGATATTTTGGCAGAGATTTTTGGAGTAGCTTATGGAAGTAAATGAAATAAATAGACATAAATTTAATAGAACCGAGAACAGGCCACAAGAAGCAATGGAGATTTATCCCCGTACATGGAAAAAAATAATGAAATCAAACCAGAACATCAGAGCTCTTGATACAGGAATGAGATGTACTGATAACATAGAACAAGATTTTTTTCAGGTTTGTAAATGGTGTATCTGTTGAGAAGTTAAAATTCTGTTCAATTAACTGTGATGGGCTCAAGACACGGTTTTATGTGCTGTTAAAATGTGAGCTGATAGAATATTAGCAAAATCATTATTATTAAAAGAATAGTAAAGATGAGTGAAAATGGGATGTCCTGTTGTTGTTTGCCAGATGAAGGAAAGATTGTCTTCTCCTGAATATAATTTCTTAATAACAAAATTTCACTGAGGTCATCTTCAAAAGAATAGGCTTTTGTTTTTTTATGATTCGCTTTATTTGTTGATTGATTCTTTTATTTTATTTTTTTCTTTTTTTTTTTTTTGGCCTGGTTTTGGAAGCTGGATGACTCCTTGTATTGAGATATCTCAGCTTGCCGTCCCAAACAAAATGTGGAAATGTGAGGGAAAATTAAGGGAGTGATGTGTGTTTGTTGCTTTGCAAAATGATGTAGGAAAATTTGATGTATTCAAAGTGTTTGAATCCCCTCAAACAGTTGTACCTTGTCATACCCTGTTGATTAAGCTGAAGAAGATAAGTTATTGATAGCTACACACCTGGTAACTTTGCAGGAAAAAAAGAAAGGAAAAATATCTCCAACTTCTGTAAAAAGTTTCCCTGAGGCTTGTTTTTATGGTACTGTGTAGGCTATGGTGGGTACTATTTTGGCCCGTAAATATTATTGCTTGGCCACCCTCTGTGATTTTATACAAGCTCTTACTGCTGGACCCTCAAGTAGGATCCAGCACGTCCTCCCTCATGTTTTCTGAGAGCAATAAACTTTGAAAGCTTGGCCGTGATGCTCTATTTCGATAGCTTCCAGTTCTCGTTATCCATCAGCTGCATTTCCAAACCTAGCACCGAGGGTATTGCTAAATGTTCCTCGGTCTGTGGTAGGACATGCAGATTGAGATTTTGACCATGTAGCTGCCAGGGTTCATGAAGAAGTCATAGTTGCTAACTGCATGGGGGCTGTTGAAAGTCAGTTGTGTAGAGAGCTTGAAGGGTTCATCAGAGCCTTTTCTGGGATTCGGCAAAAGCTTTTAAAGAAAATAGATGTCAGGGGCTTTAGGAGATTTCTTGTTAGGTGGTCTGAAAATTATATGAGTAAAATACAAGAGACTTCTCAGATTTCTTCACTTTCTGATTATTATTTGCCTGTTAAAATGTTAAAATATTAATGATCCCATGCAGCACAATCTGCTGAAGTCCTAAACGATGTCGAATTCTTTGGGACTATTGTTTTCTCAACAGGCAAATGATTAAGTTTTTCAAGAAATGCCACTGGCATGCAGACAACCATTTGTTTTCAGTTTTACTGTATGAAAGAATTATGCATCCTAAAATTGTGTCTGATGAAATGTTGCTCCAAACGTCTTCCAAGCTCCAACTCAAATTACAGGCATTTGTGGAATTGGCATCGTCCCTATCCCCGCAGACAGATGTTAACATCAGGAGAGTTCTCTGAGACTGTTAAACGTAATGCAAAGTATTTATCTTGCTGTTTATTTTATTTTTCTTCAAATACACGATGTATTAGGCCTCCCTGATCCCCTGACTAACTCTGCTAGACATGGTTCTGGCAGTGGATGCGATGATGTGTGCAAGCCTGAATTAGCACAGCGGTACCGCCTTATTGTGGGGATGCTCTTTTGTTGCTAAATCATTTGCAGCCTCCCGAGGAAGAGGCAGAAAGAAAGAAGTATTGAATGGGACTAATGTGTTATGTCTCAGGAAGAGAGAAGAATTCACAGGGAGAGGAGCAGGCTGTTGGCTGAGCTCTCTTAGTGGGAATTTGCACTTTTCAGGGCTTGTTGGAAGTGCCAAGAATGGAGTTTTCTCATGGCTGGTTGGGACTAGAGACTTTTCCTAAGGGCTTGGGCATCCTTCAGCCACCCTTGACTTTATCCTGTTACAGAGGGTTTTGCTCTCACTTCATTTATAAAGCTCTTTTGAAAGATAATTGTCAAGCTGAGGAACTGGGAGAGTTTTTTAGCTTAGTAGAAAGACCAGAAAATATGCATTGAAATAAACCCTGGGACTTTTTAATGTGCAGTCACATATTTCTGTCTATGGAGAAAAAGACAGGCTAGACAGCCAGATGAGGAGGAGGAGGAGGAAGAAGAATTAGAAAACCTCTGGTGAACTTTAGTTAAATTTATCTATGGCCCTTCAAAAAGTAAATGAGGATCAAATACAAATTACAAGGAGGTTTTGTGCTGGCTGTCCCTACAAAACTTTGAGGCACCTGCTGGGAGATGTAAAGTCAGAATTTTTTAAGAGTTTTGCAGTAAAGAATGAGTGAAATTATTGACGTGTGTTAATGCAGATATCTTGTTTGTTGCCACTTAGTGCTCATCCCCAGAATGCAGCTGCCTCTCTATTCCACCCACAGGGACACTGCCCTGCTTGTACAAAGCATGCCATTATCTTCAGATTGGCACAAGTCACACAGAAAATGGATCATTCTATATTCTTTCTTTTGGATAAATGAAGGAAATGCCAAGATTAGAACTCTTTTCCCCTCCCCCTTCCTCCTAGCAATCAATTGCCTTATTAATTAATTACCTGCTTGTCATAGCTGCTGTTTGATTTAGAAGACGGACCTGATGCATCCATGTGGTGATGGTGCACAAGCATGGTATCAGGAAAAAGAACTCTAGTGTTATCAACAAGGACTATGTGAATTTTAGTGTTGAAGGTAACTTTCAGGGCAGGGCTTTGGGGTTTTTTATGAAAAGATGAAAGAGGTTAGTTAAAATTTCCCTCTTTGAGTCTGGAGTAAATACTGCCAATGCATCAGCATTCCTCAGTGGGTGATAACTGAGACTTACCCTGGGCTTTCAACCCTCTAGGCGTTTGCCTGAGCGACCTCCAACTCAAGGGGGCTGCTGGCCACAGCCTGCTGCCATTCAGGATAGTTTAAAGGGTCTTGCTAGAATCACTAGTTAGAGGGTCCGAGATAATTGCCTTGCATTAGGTATTTTTCCACTCCAACCCTTCGGACGATGGGATATTCCAGCACTTACCACCAGCTGTGCAAGTCCAGAACTTGCTAAAAGTCTATCTGGTGTCATTTCTCTTAGGGCTGTGATCCAGGTAGAGATGTACCAGACTGTCAGGGAGTGATGGTCAGAAGGGATGGGGGAAGCAAGATCCCACTGTGTTAGGGCAGTGCCTTAATTCTCTGGTCCTTTATCTTTGGAAATTCATGCCTGACTTCTCCTGGGTTGGTCCAGAGATGGGAAGATGATTAAGGGATTGGAGCATCTCCCTGATGAGGAAAGGCTGAGAGAGCTGGGACTCTTTAGCCTGGAGAAGACAAGGCTGATACTTATCAATGCTTATAGCTATCTGAGGGGTGGGTTGAAGGAGGATGGAGCTGGACTCTTCTCAGTGGTTCCTAGTGACAGGACAAGGGGCAATGGGCATAAGCTGGAACATAGGAAATTTTGTTCAAATATGAGGAAAAACTTTGGGGTGAGGCTGGCAGAGGCTGCCCGGGGAGGGTGTGGCGTCCTCTTCTCTGGAGCCCTTCAAGCCCCATCTGGATGCAGCGCTGAGTGCTGTGCTCTGGGCAATCCTGCTTTAGCAGGGGAGTTGGACTGGATGATCTCTAGAGGTCCCTTCCAACTCTGACAATTCCATGATTCCATAATCGCAGCAAGCATTGAGGAGGGAGATGCACCACCATGCCAAGGAATGAGTTTGACTTCCCAGGAGAGCCCTTCTGGTACCCACAAGAAGGGAAGGAGGGGTGCAGGCAGAGGGATGGAGCCCACTCGGCAGGCAGCCAGCCTTTCTTTGGTGCCACATACACGTGCCGGATGCAGCCCACAGAATGTCCTTGGCACAGCCTGGCTTTCTGCAGCCTCTTGCTTGGGGACAGGCTGTGGTAACTTCATGGCTTGTTACAAGTTTCCTTCTTGAAGCATTCTTTCCACCCATTGGGAGTGATTATTATTTTGTTGTTAAATTAAAGTTCGCTGGAGCTGACAATTTTTCAGCTGCCCGCACGCGTGGGAAATAACTGGGAGAGAAGCAACAAGAGTTTGGTGGGCGGTCAAAGCTACAACTGGTAATGCCTCTCCAGGATAAAAAAGGAGGGAGCGTCCTGAGAAGGCGGCAAGAGAAAGACATAAAGGTCAAATTGGCAGATAAACAATCTTATAAAAGGAAAGAACAAGTTGGATTGGATAAGTCAAGACTGTATTTAAGCAGAAATAACTGAAAACATCTAGTGTAGGTGGTGCAGAACTACAGCATGACTGTGCACGTATGGAAGATAACACATTCTCTCTTCTTTTAGCACAATCCTAAATTATTTTAAGCAGGATTTGAAATACCATAACTTCTTTTATGTCACATTAGGATATTGCTTCATTAGAGTATTAGCGAGTATTTATATTTTAAACTGTCTCAAAAAAAATTGCACAGTATTCTTTTCTCTTATTTTTTCCCACAGAAATTGTTCCCTTCAAGCACTTTATTTAAGATTGATGTCAAAGAAACTTTATGAATGCATTGTCTTTTAAATTCTTGACTATTGAAGGTCTGGAATTTTGTCAATGAACAGTTTTCAGTGATATTTTGGGGGTTACAAATGGAAAAAATGTTAATTATAATACAACTGTTGTCTGCATACACAATATCTTTGTCTCTCAAGTGCTGGCAGCCACTTGGGTTTGGCAAGTCTAGCAGAGTTGGGCTCAAGTTTTTAAACTCATGTCCACTGTGGGATTTTTCCTCCTTTATTTCTAGCCAGAACAACCCATCATGATACCCACTTTTTGGCCTCCTATTTGGGGATCTTTTGTGTCATCCGCTCTTATGGAGGATCCCCTGGAGAAAGCTGAGGTGCAAACAGAGGAGGTGCTCCTTACCTTCCTGCTGGGGATGTCCAGATAAAGGGCTAGTTGAGACTCCCAAAGATGGGGTTTCCTCCTTTTGGGGGAGAATCAGAGGAAAAGACCCCTTTTATTCTTGCAAAAGAGCCCACTTGCAGTTTGTGAATGTGTTGACAAAGGTCTAGTGTTTAGATAGGAGGGACCGTGAACTCTTCTTAGAAAATGTATCATGGGGTCAGTATAGTTCAAAGAAAACAAAATCTAAGAAAAAAATCTTTCCAATTATGAAACTTCTTTTTGCAAAGTATTCTACACCCTCAAACCCAATTAGTAACACGTCAGTGTTCAGCGCATCCAGAATTCAGTTAGCATTTGGAAACACAGAATCTGTTACACTTTTAAAGGCATCACCCTGTATTCCAGTCTTCAAAATAAGCTTATTCAAAGGAAAAAAAAAAAGGCTTCCTAGTGTAATATAAATTGAAATCTTATACATGCTTCCTAATGCCATAAAAAATACTTCGCAGCTGTAAGCAGTTCTTGCAGGACAGAAAATTGTGATTCAGCATGTTGGTGGCTTGCAAACCAAAAATTTAAATGAATGCAGATTGATTACAGGGTAATTAATCTTGATAGAAGCTGAAGTTAAGTCCAAAATGTTGACGTTGTTTCTGACTCTCTAACCCTTTTATTGGAAAAAGTTTCACATTGAGTGAAATTTCAATCTTGTAGAACCCCCCCAAAAAAAGAAAGTTTGGAATGCCCAAATTTGCTGGAGAACAGAAATGCCCCTGTGCTCACCAGCCCTTCTCCTTCCCCTGAAAGGGGGCTTCTGAGAGCCCCAGAGCCCTCCAGCCTCTGAAAAGTGAGACGAGGAGAAGTTTATGGAAAGAACATACAGTGTATTAATATCAGGAAAATCTTCAAACTTGCAAAAGCAGGAGCATTCCCCTGGTTTTCTTGGTAACCGTGTACCCCGATAGATCCATCATGCTCTGCAATTGTGTTTTTATTTCTGGCACGTGGCGTGTCTTTGTCCCAAAATTTCTTATGTCCCAGAAAAATGTAGTTCTCCTTCAGTTTTGTAGCTGTGACTCTAATGCACATCCTTGTAGAACTTCTAGAGGGGTTTGACAGTTTAATGCCATGGGAGATGTTGCCGTTCTGAAGCATTACCCTACACCAAACTCTTTCTTGGTGGCACTGAGGGGTCCTGGGTGGTTTGTGCTGCCGTGGGCTCGATGTCTTTGTAGAATCATAGAATGATTAGAGTTGGAAGGGACCTTAAAGATCATCAAGTTCCAACCCACCTGCCCTGGGCAGGGACACCTCCCACCAGAGCAGGTTGCTCCAAACCCCATCCAGCCTGGCCTTGAACCCCTCCAGGGATGGGGCATCAACAACTTCTCTGGGCAACCTGTTCCAGTGCCTCACCACCCTCACAGTTTTGCAGTTCTTCACCTCCACGTTCCCATGAAGCTACTCACTAAAGTACATGTCGGTTCCTAAGAAACATCTCGGGGCCAAGTGTGAGAATAGATGACATTTCAGTGTGTTTGTTCTCCGCTGATGAGATATAGAAGTGTGCAATTTTCTGTTTTCCTCTTGTTTGGCTTTTGTGGCTAAGTTAGAGCCAGGTGTGCAGCTCCAGCCTTACTTGAACTTTGATGGTTTGCTGATCTCTTTCCTATATGCGTGCACGAGCAAGATAGTACAAACGACTTGCCTTTTTCTTAAAACCACAAAGGTCATTACAGTTTTAATACACTCAGGTGGTGCTTCAAAGGACTCTTTGTTATTTTACACAGCTAATTCTAAGTAGATCTACATGATATTTCCAGTACCAGAACCTCAATTAAACCCTTTATTCTTGTAAAACCTTATTACTATTAAAGCTTGAATGTACCACATTGCTAAACCTGAATATTTTAGAGCTCTTTTTCTTTTTTAGCCCTAGAGTGTTTCTAAAAATAGTCCAGCTTTTTTTCAGTATCATTTAATATGCACAACAAACACGCTAAACTGAGAAAAGCAGAGTTCCCTTTTGAAGAGAGATTTGATTTCCAAAAGAAATTAAAAAAAAAACTAAACAAGTTTAAGCTTTCACAACAAGCTGGGGAACAAAAGGAACCCGAGTCATTGAGGAAAAGTACCTAATCATCATGTCAGCTTGACATACGCGATTGTAGGCTGGAACTTTCTTTGGGCTAATCTGTTTTGAAAGCCATGAAATAGTCGATAGCAAATGTTAATCTCTCAAGATGCGTGAACCCTCTTAAAAAAAACCCAACCAAACACAACAACCCAACCCAACCACCGTGGACCCGGTTTGCATGGTGTTGACCTGAATAAGGGGATAATGTGTTTAAGCAGCTTATTCATTCTTCAGTGCCCTTTGGAAAAGGAGAGGTCCCCACAATGGTTTGCCACTTGGGGCTCAGATGTGACCACTGTTCTTTTCACTTGCTGAATGTTTCATTCTTTTCTCTCCGCCCCGGGTTTCTTCATACGTTGTTCCCCAACAGGACTATAAAGGAACTTTTTGGGGCTATTTCTTGTCGAAGTGTAACGTTTGTGAAGCAGAATGCACTGAGCTGTAAAGGAATTTTGAACTCTGGGTATGGAGCTGGCCAAGCTTTTCATCAGAGATGTGTCGCTGAATTAATTGTCTCTGCCTGCAAGACTTCCCAGGCTGGAAGTTTAAATGTACCCCAGAAACATTGTGTTCATGCACTTAAATATTCCACATTAAATTTTGGCATCAAAGATACAGGAATAAATCCATATAGTGGCCTTATAAATGGAGCTGTTTCAGAGTTCTGAGTTCCAATGTTGGCTACAGATGTAAATGCTCACAGACATTAAAGATGCAAAAAGTGGCAAAATAAAAAGGAGTAGAAGAGCCTGTTTCAAGGCAGACCTATGGCTTGTTTAACACTTTTTAAACAGCGTAACTGTGAATGCTTATTTCTCTTGAAATTTCACAAAATCACTGCCCAACATACACTGGCTTCTTGAAGGAATCGGTGTGACTCGGTCTGGCTGCAGAGGGTTTTGGAAATGTGCCTTCAGAATTAAAAACACAAAGGAGCCAAAGATAAATATATATATCTTTTTCACTTCAGATATTGTGTTGCGAAATGAGGGCAGAAACTGGATTTTTCATAAAAATCTTGCAGAAGTATGTTGAAAGAGCAATCAGTTATGGGGGTTGGAAAGGGGAGAAGTAGCTCACACTGAGTTGGACGGTGGAGTGTGTGATACGCTTGCAGAGAACAAGCCTACTGGTGTGGAAATCCGTGGTGGTGGTGTTTTAGAAACGGGATTACTGTTTGTGAGTCCTTCCACCATGCTCCTGGCCTAGCAGTTCTATTTTCCAGCCTTCCATGCTCGGTCTGGTGGAAGCACAAAGCAACTCCCGTGGGGTTTCCAAACTTGTCTTTAAAATTTCCCATCGCTAACCAGTACATTTTAAATTCTGCTGAATTTGTCTCCTACAGAAACAGAATTATCTCCAGCTGGAGCTGGAGTCAAAAGCAATTACAAAAAACTTTGAATGCATTTAGTAATTTTCAATTTATAATTTGGAAATACATCAGACCAAAACTAGTGACTTGGAAGGAAAAGGTGAGAGGCTCAGTTATGTTTTGGCACAGTGAATTTTAGAAAGCAGCACATCTTCTGAATATCAGCTCTTCAACACGGTTGAACTGATGGATTCTGAGAGAGATTTGCGGAACATGATGATAAAAGTAAAGAAAAATGGCTCTTTTTAAAATGTCAGAGCACTGTCAAAATGTAAAGGGAAAAAAAGTACAAACTAAAGCTTTATAAGATACTTTTGAAACCTGACTTCCCAGAATAAACTTTTACTTTTTCACTTGGAAACAATACACTTCCTTTGAGACGAGAGTATCCCTTTTCCTTGATACAAAAAGGCATTTCTTTAATCTCTTTGTTGCGTTTCTTCAGTCTTTATGTAGTGGATACATTGACATGTACTTCATATGCTTGGGTTGATCCTCAAACACTGTATTGTTGTCCCCGTCTTATTAACTTAGAGTGTACTAGTGTAACTTATTCGTGTAATAGTAAAAACATTATTATTTTCTTATTTTTTTCAACAGTCGTTGCTGAAAGATCCTTTGTATATTGGGCTGAGACACAAGAGAGTCAGAGGTCAAGCCTACGATGATCTTCTTGATGAATTCATGGAAGCTGTGACTTCGAGGTATGTGATGTATCTGTGCCATTCATTGCTGAATTCCACTCTGAACTTCATCTTGGGAGAAATAAAGGTCAGGAGATTCTGAAAGGAAGACAGAGTTGTTAGGTTCCTGATAATTTCTATTTTGCACATAGTATTTTATAAATTTATAACTGCCTCAAGTACTTGCCTTTAATATTGCAGTTTTAGGAGTGCGCTGCAAGAGTGGTAAAACTTGTCTTGAGATGATGGAATTAGTTTTTCAAACTTCTTTTTCGAGATTTGGATCACTAAGCATTTGCCTACTAGTTTTCTACGTCTAGTGCTGCGCCCACATGATTTTTCTCTGTCTCTAATTTGATATCTGAGATGTCAGTAGCCCGAAAGAAGCTATCATACTTGGAAACCCCTGCCTCTGCCCCACCAAAACCACAGCAGGACTAAGCTTGCAATATTTTGGTTTTAAACCTCATGGTATAGATCTATACCAAGTCAGCTCTTTCTCTGGCTTCGTTTTTTTCTGCACAGAAAGTAGTTAAATTTATTATTAGACTATGATGAATGTTATAGTTCTTCTCACATGTCAAATAACACATTTGCTCACATTTTCCTTGTTTGTTAAAATATTTGGAGTTCTAGCCCTGCATTCAGTGTGTGTACCTAAAATAGCCCAAGTGCCAGGATCCTTAGCAGAATGTGTTTTCTGCATCTTCATCCCAAAACCAGGGCTGAGCTGTGGGACTTGGAAATACTTTTCAGCTCCCCAGCCTTTGTTTGGATCCCATTTGGGTTTTGTCTCCATGTTGGGACCTCACCTGGATGTGCGCAGCCTCTGTTCTTCCTGCCCTGGTTTCTCTGCAAAAGAAACCAGGGCAAGCAGGTAGGATTCATTTCCATGCCTGAAGAACATATTCCTCCATCCTCTTCACCATTACTCCCAGCTGGCAGACACTCCCTTGCTTATAATGTTGCTGTAGAAGTTGCTGGTTTGGCTTTACCCTGTAATGTGTTTGCTCCTCTTCTGAGTATTCCCTTTCAGATAAAACTGATGCATTTTCACCTTTCTAATAGAAAGTTCAGAACATTAGAAATGGCTCTGTGGACCACGTTTTGAGAATCTCAAACTTAATGTGTTCCCCAACTCACCCTTTCTTTAAAATGGACCACATTTCTTCATTCATGAGGTTCAACAAGGCAAAGTGCCGGGTCGTGCACTTGGGTCACAACAACTTCATGCAACGCTACAGGCTTGGGGAAGAGTGGCTGGAGCTGCCTGGTACAAAAGGACCTGGGGGTGTTGGTCCACTGTCACCTGAACATGAGCCAGCTGTGTGGCCAAGAAGACCAACATCAGGAACAGTGTGGCCAGCAGGACTAGGGAAGCAATTGTCCTCCTGTAGTTGGTTGCACCTTGAATACTGTGTTTGGTTTTGGGCCCCTCATTACAAGGACATTGAGGTACTGGAGCATGTCCAGAGAAGGGCAACAAAGCCCTTGTTTCTCTACTGAAGGAAACCATGAGAGTCAAGCAGAAGATTATCTCAATAATGTTTAGAGGTCTCGTTGACATGCTCTTTTTACTTAAACATCTTTAAAACTATAATTGTGAGCAATTTTGAGCAATTTGTGTTTGCTTGACCTTCTGAAAGATCACTTTGTTCTCAGCTAAATCTGTCATGGTCTGCAGTGGTGTCATTTATTCCATGTTTAAGGTGGAGCACGTACAAATTAGAATTCAAACTTTACGTGGTTTACTTGTGGACTGTTTTGGGTGCAGTGTGACTTCTCTATGGGTTATGATACTCGTTTGCTAAGATGAAGGGGAAAGTGATGTAGTTAAGTCAAAATCTATCCATTTGCTCAATGATGTCATATGTTCCTAAACTCAAATTTGTGTTTAGCATGCCACCGGCAGACACCCAGCTTGCAGCTGGTTCTGGTGTGGTGGGTCTGAGTGCTGAAGATGCAGGTCATGACTTGCTTTATTGGCTGTGACTTACCCTTACCAGCCATTGTGATGATCTAGATAACTGTATACTTCGGTTAAGTGCTAGTTATCTTTTCCTTAGGAAAGTTTCTCTTATGTTTTCCCTCCTTTCTTAGCCTTCTGCTGGCTGTTTCACAGAGGGAATATTTGCTTTGCTGATCTTAGATGCATGTTTGGTGTGTTCCATGTTAGATTAGTCCTATTTATTATTAGTTACTGCCCTGGTACTCCAGAAGAGGCTTTCTTATTTAGCATTCCCCAATCAATTCTGAAAATGGGAGAAGTTCTGGGGAAATCTGTTGTATTTTCAGTATTCCTTTCCAAGACATACATAACCATGAGCATCTCAAAGCCCAAGGCTATCATGCATTTTTAATAAGCCAATACTAAAGACAGGCTTTTAAGGTGATGACAAATATATTCAAGAGTTGGAAAACTAAATGCTAAATGCCTGGTTTAGATATTTTCACCTTCGTAATTCTCCAGAGAAGCCAAATTCTAATGGAATTGGGAGCCAGGTTTTAGCAGGACCGCCTAGGAAGGAGCAGGAGTTGGGCAGCTTTATACAACAAATGTTGCAAAGAAATGTTTTATAAAAAAGTATGTAATATGAAGATACCGTTTCATCAACTTTCCTCTCCTCAGCCTCCACTGCTATTCACCCCCAAAAAAGTTCTTCTTATGAGACAAAATTATTTACAAAAGACTCAGGATTTTAAAATACACACACACCCCCACTCCCAACTTAAATTGTCCATTACTTAAAGACTCTGGTACAGTGTCCAGTGTTCTATCATGGCAGAATGGAACTGGAACAATGTGATTTCTCCCAGATGTGGGAAGGCAGAAACATATGGAAAGTATCTGGATTTCTGTTGACATAAAACCAGTGAACAGCTTTTATTTATTTACGTGTGTATAAATGTACCTGTTTATTTATTTATCACTAATGCCAGCACTGCCTACTCTTGGGGGCAGGTGCTGTAATTTCTCTGGATGTTACCAGGTGTTTCTTAATTTTGTGTTGGTGCAGTCATTTGGTGGAACAGGAATATGCTACGTGGAAGGAATGTTTTATAACATGAGAAAAAATAGACAGTTATCTTCAGCACTGAAGAATGTAAATCAGACTGGAATTCAGAAATGTTTGTTAAGTTTCTGCCCTGTGGAGAAATGGGCTATAAAATATTTTATACAGAAAAGCAGATTTTTCCAAATGACAAGTTGTTCTTCAATATCTATGTTTACAGAGGAATCTCTGAGAGGAGGGATTGCTAAACAAGGCTGGGGTCGATCCACCAAGCTTTTGTGTGTAAGCAGAGGAAATGAGTCTATCTTTTTATTCCAGTTCCTATTTCTTGCCTACTTACCTACCATGATGCAAAGAGAAATATCCCAATGGCCAAGAGATATTTGTGTAAGACAGGGAAGGGATTATGGAACCACTTGGAGAGGGGGAAATATGTAGAACAGAGATGGAACAAGAAATGAGGGGAGAGGAGAAAAGCACCTTTTTAATAGCAGGGTCTCGAGTGATGCAAGGCATAGATTTAAAGGATCTGGAAAATGTTTCCTTATTTTGAAGGAGACTTCTTTTTCACCAATCTGGTAAAGATAACTCCACCTTGAACACCTCCAAGAAAGGCCAGAGTAGGGAGGAACAGCATCCTACCAGCTTGCTTTCTGCTGCAGACCATGCCCCATAGAAGGCCCTGCACACAGAGAAGGGACAATACTGAACCTCTGGTCTGTGAACAGCTATGAAATTTTTGGAAACAGAAAGAATCTGCTGTAATTTCTGTAGGTTATTTCCTTGCCCACCAACCGCAGTCCCAAAGGGTTGAGAATTATTATTCTGTTCTAAGCTAAACCCTGTGGATTAGTGATGTGTAAAAGCAACCCTATATCACTGAAATTATCTTTCTGTGCCTGGGTGATGGTGAGTTCTCAGTTTCACTTCAAGATGCAAATAGTAGTGCTGGACCCTTGAAAAGCAGTATCATGTGTCATTCATGTTCTCTTCCGTAATCATATTTTAATTAAATCCTTCCCCACTCTTTTCGTATGCTGCGCTTTTCTCAAGTTTGTGAGCTATAAACCAAGCTGCTGACAATTGTAATTAAGTATGTTCTCTGCTAAATTACCATCATGTAGTGATTATTCCTCATTTGCCTGATTACATTATTCGCAGATGGTAGAAGGGTTTCATTTCACATCATGTGTTACTTTAAAAGAGTGTTTTATGGTAAGTATGGTTTATCTAACTTTGAGAACAGCTATAAGAGCTATATATCCACAAAACAAAAATACACAAATGTTTTAATAGATGTTTTCATTTAGTAGATTACATTGGAATATAATTCAATTTGTGAAGAACTTAATTAATTCCAACAGCCTTTCCTTTTGGCAAGGGAACACACTGGCAAGTCAACATGAAAGGTGCCTATAGCTATGCATCATTGAGGAGGTGGTTGGACCACACAACGTTTCTGACAGTTGGTTCAGGCACAGATTTTGCCTACAAGAACGTTGGTGCCTCTGTCCTCTTCTGCACCAAGGTGGTGCAAGACCAAGACTTGTGTCATGCCTCTATATTCCCACGTTGTTCAAGTTAAAGGGGTTGTTGGAAAGCATATGGGAAGAAATACTGCTGCAACAACTCCCTCCTATGGCAAACTTGGTGGAGGTATTTCTGTTTAGACATTTTGTCCCTTGGTGGGACTTGGGCCCTTTGAGGCTGCCTATTCCTTCTACCATCCAGTGAACATTTCCTTCTGACTGAAGATCACTGTGGCCAGCAGGAAAGGAGAAAGGTGGGTCCTTAGGCAGAAGCCCATAGCCTTGACTCCGGTTACAATTGCTCTTTGAACCTACCCTCAGTTCCTTCTTGGGGAACTCTGGTCACATTGAGGTTTGTTTCCAGTCATTGGTGGGTTATTTACATGTGAACTCTGTGTTTGTGCATGGCATCATCTTTTACTAGGCTTTGCCTAAGAGCCTCCCTCGACTCAGTTTCCAGAACAGGCAGAGCAGAAGGAGTAGACTCAGAGTTCCACTGGCAGCTGTGGCTCCGGAGTACAAGCTTTTTGGAGTTTTGTGACTTTTGGTAAATTTTGACAGCTGCAGACCAAGTTAAATTCTATCTGATTGCTGCAAATGTTACAAATGTAGGCTTTACAAACTTTGCAGACACAGTAAGTGGCATAAGAAAAAGTGTATCTGTGAAGGAAAATCATAGCAGGATAGACAGACCCTAATCACATCACGTTTATTTGTAGACAGTCCTATTATTGTTTGTAATGCGAGACCTTAGAGAAATTCTTAGCAAAGATCAGCAGAGGAGCCTTGAAGAAATAAAACCTCGTTCATCCCTTAAAGAAAACAAAAAGTAATGAGATCCTCGAACACAATACCAAAGGGGAAGGGTATTGGTTGGTTTTTGTGGGACAAGATAGGGAGGGGAATATTTTAAGTCTTTTTAATATGCTCCTTGCACCAAAACTGATTTTGGAGCTCAGAATTTGATGTATCCATGTTCTAATAATGCTCAGCTATGTCCCAGACTTGTTGCAGTCACTCAAAACCCAGCAAATGAAGAACACGCTGTTCTCAGCCTTTTATTCTCCGGACTATTTTAAGGGATTTTTCAAATGGAAAAGGCCTGGGTAATCTCAGTTACTTCCCTTCCTCTTTTATGGCTCCAGTAAATGGTGGGCATGATTCTCAACAGAGGTTAGCTGGTGCAACTCTATGGTAAATGGAGTGAATGTTGATTTATTTGAGTAATTTGTGGCAGTGTAATATTTTAAAAAGGTTTATACTGTTGTTATAGAAGTATAGTAGTTTTCCAGGCTGTCAGAAGCAGCAGCTCCTTAATTTATTTTTCTTCTTTGGAAACTCTAATAATATGAAATATGAAATTTTTGGCTGCTGTTCACATCAGAATGCAATAAGATATCCGTCCCTCTTATCCCAGCTCTGTCTGTCTCTCATTACAAGTCAAGAATTATTTCTACCCAGGTTTCAACTCTCACAAAAACTTTGATTTGCTGTCAGTCTGGTTTATGAGATTGGGTCCCTCAATGCTTCATCCCTCACTGGTCTGTTACACCTGCCAGACAGTGACACTACGGTGCTTTACTCGGAGCACAGAATCATCATAGAATCATAGAACAGTTCAGGTGGAAGGGACCTCAAAGATTATCCAGGTCCACCCCCCCTGCCCTGGGCAGGGACACCTCCCACCAAAGCAGGTTGCTCCAAGCCCCATCCAGCCTGGCCTTGAACCCCTCCAGGGATGGGGCAGCCACAGCTTCTCTGGGCAACCTGTTCCAGTGTCTCACCACCCTCAATACATGGCAAAAGGGAACATGGGAAAAGGAGGCTTCTGTTCCTGGAGAACTCTTTGCTGCTCCAACTCTTGATCCCTTTCTATATTTTCTAAGTAAAATATTACTGAGCTACTAAGTTCTAATGAATTAAGAGCATCCCACTCCAACTGTTCCCACCTGAGATACCGGATCTATGGCACCTGTAGATGCTTCTGCTACAGCTCTGGTATAGGATGCCAACTGCAGTGGGATTTTGGTGGCCTGAGATTTGCTGGTAAAATAAAGCCCTGCTGGGGGAGAGCAGAAAGCAACAGGTACAGCTGAGGACAGAGTCAACGCTGTCCTCGTGAACTGACCCAGATGTCCTACCCTGCCCAAACCAGTCTTGCCCTGCATGAGAGGGCCTGGACCCACCAAGGACCATGGTCATCTCCCACCTAGGAAAAACTCTCCTTTTCCTGCACCCTCTGAGGCTTATGTGCCAGAATTTTTTAACATCTGGCTTGTTGACCACCCTGAGTAGATGACACAGATCAAACAGTTGTTAGTCCTGAATTTCCTGATGGATAATGCCTGTCTGCTCATATCAAGTATTGATTTCAGTCTAAGCTGCATTTGTTGTCCTACACCTCATGGCTCACTGTCTCAGCCATAGTGACATTAGGGAAATGACCAAACTCCCAGATTAGAAAAAATACAGCATTTCCAGAATTTAATTAACTGTGCTCCTTTAAGATTATCGTGAGACAGAGCACTCGCTGGGATCGAGGGCTCACAAAGAAGTTTTTGTACAATCTTCCCAGGAAATCGTGGTGGAAACTTCGGTTGCTCAGATATTCAGTTGCTCAGTTACTTCCCTGTCCATCCTAGGATCTGCAGGAGTGATCCATATGTCCTTACACAGCAATATAGCCTACTCGAGTGTGGACATATGGCACTTCTGAAAATCAGGATGCTTATCTTAACTCTGGATTTAAATGCTGATATCTAAAGTGGCAGGATTTGACCTTATCCCAAGATTATGGCCATATTAGTCTTCCAGCTGTGCAAACTTTGTGGTATGAACTGGCTGCCAGCGATTTGGGAAAGCATGACAGAACTGAATTCTGGAGTCGTATATGGTATCAATGTCAGTAAACACTATCCCTTTAAAAATAATATAGAGTATCTTAAGTGAAGCAACTTTGGTGTCAAGAGCATCCTACTTATAGACTTTTTCTGTCTCTTTTCAGTATGATAAACGTATCCACTGTCTATTACTACATTCTCCATCAGTTAAAGAATGCCATTTTTAGTTGCAAGATCATGGACTTGGTTTTATTTTACCGATTCACTGCCTTTTTATTTCATCTAGAGGTAAGGAGGCAGTATATGGTATCTGCAGAATTTTTGACACTTTTTGGAAATTCCAGATACACATCTTATTTCTGCATTAGCCATCACTAGTGTTTATACACCACTGTGAGAAAAATTAGCCTGGAAATGGCTGAAAAGCTGCAATCTGACACTTCAGACCCACTGCCACATGTGAGTGCAGTTAACTGGGACCTCATGGACGGCCGCGGTGGTGCCAGTGCTAACGACGCCTGAACAAATCACGTCACCTGTTTAGCTGATGTGTTTGTTTAATTACAACATTGCAAACGTTCTTTGCGATTTCATAAGTGAGTTTATTTGAATAACTGGATTTCTGGAGTTGCAAAAGATGCTGATTACGTCCCCCAGAAGCAGATCATAGCTGTCTAGGTCATCTTTATGTAACTTGGGGCGTCTATGAGAGGAAAAAAAGGAACGCATTTTGAAAAGCAGAATGGGATTTCAGCGATTCAAAGATCTTTTTCTCCTAATCCCTCACTCTTTCAGATCTTTTTAGGGAACAATTCTTACTGCTCTCCGTGCATTGGCTCTTGCAGAAGGAAATTCTTTTCTGTTTCATCTCCGGCACAGCATTAGTTTGATATTTCTCCTTCTAAAAATGGGATTTAGCTTAGTACAAAACCAGAAAGTTATCTGTTTCAAACATTATACTCTGGAAAAGCGCGAGAAGTATCACTTAATTGGCTACCTTTATTTCAGGATTTGGTAGACTTTGCCATTCATCTACTTGCTGGTCTGTAGCAAGCCTCAATGGCTACTGGAAAGAGGTTGCTGGCAAGCTTTGTTGAAAATGAACTATGCAGATTTTAATAAAAAAAATGAGTTAAATACTGCTAGGAAAAGGCAAGCCTTCTTTCTAGGATCATAGAATATATTATTTCTTCAAATATTTAGTTAAATGATACTGTAAAATTCATTTTATTGTAATTGCTTTGGGATTAATTTCCACTGCTAGAAATAAATTCTTTCTCTTTTCTTTTTTGTTTCCCCCTTTTTTTTTTTTTTTGCTTTAAGACCCAACTGGAATAGGTATTTGGACTCGTTGCTCTTGCTTGGGATAGAGCTCTGATCTAGAAAACATGCACGGGAGTTATTTTTCCTGTGACAAAACATATGAATAGGAGCGAGCTTATTTGTGTCTGTTAAACCAGAATGTTGTAATGATAGTTTTTAATATTAGAAGAGTCTGCAAATCTGGAAGCATGTGGAGAAAAAAAATGCAGGAAAACATAGTACGCTTTTAATAAGCCATCAGCTGCTTTATATAATTTGACTTATATTGTATTAATTGTTCTGTACAAGCTTTGAAAAAGTTTAACCAGCCTATTTTTTGCCTCCATGTCATCTGGGTTTATGTTTCCATACTTAAGGATAGGAAATCTTGCTCAAGTCTCTGCAATTCAGCAGTTCTCACAGTAATCTCGTATCTCACAGGCTTTAACAAACTATGAGAATATTCAAATTTAGCACTGATATTTAAGTCCACTTGCTTACATATACTTCAGTCCTGCAATGATAAAATTAATGGGTTTTATTTAATTTATTTTTTTTTATTAGCTTTCTTTAGTAGATTCAGACTAGAAAGCCTGCCTTGTTAAAGATTTTCGCATTTATCAGCCCTGAAGTCATCTGAAAAACTATGGAGTCCAATTCTGTCACTGGGCATAATGGTCCAGATATTTAGAGATATTTATACAGTAGTGAGTTTTTATTAAAAGGGCTTTGATTAATCTTTTCTTCTGAAAAAATTGAAGAAAAATTGAAAAAAAACCCTAATTGAAGTGTTGATCCTGCACATTTATACCAGCTGATATAAGAATGTCATAACACTTGCAAAGAAGTGTTCTATTAAATCTATTAATGATTCTAAATTTGTATTAAAAAAACGTTTTTTCAGTTTAAGGCAGACTACACAGTGTTAGATTTGTTTTCTTTTCTTTGCCAGAAAAGTATAGAAGCTGTAAATTATATATGGAAAATATTTTTTAAAGAACAGTATTTTCAGGATCAGAGAAGAGAGTGCAGCTGGTTTGGTATATTTTCCAAAATCAGATTCCAAAATGGGAACCAGCTGCTCATCTATTGCTCGTAGCTAAAATGCCAGCATATGCGGGTCGTCGTACGATGGCCACATTTTTGAAATAATGCTTGGTTGAGGAGTTGTGGATACGATCTTTGTATGTTGGGTTTGGCTGCAAAGTATCCTCACCTGGTCACAAGCACCATCTTGAAATGCTGCAGGACTCTACCTTAAAGTCACTTAGAATCATAGAATGATCTAGGTTGGAAGGGACCTTTAAGGTCATCTAGTCCAACCATCAACTTAACTCTGATACAAACCACAGAACCATAGAATGGTTAGAGTTGGAAGGGACCTTNGAACAAATTGTCTAGGTTGGAAGGGAAACACACCTCATTTAGTATGTGAAGAGCAGCAGCATTACAGCATATATGAAAGAGGTTTGCTTGGAACCCTTTTGACTTTGCCCAGGTCTCCGGAAGACCCTATTTTGGTTTTTATGTAGGCCTCCAAGAAACTTTTAAATATATTATTGGTTTTTTTTTCACGGGAAAGAAGTTGCCGTACTTTGTCCTGAAATTATATTCAACAATATTCTTTACAAAGTCACTGTAACAGGAAAATCTTGTCATCTTTTCCTTGAGTCAATCCCCATGCGTCCATTGAGAGCAGGACACAAGGAAATGGCCACATTTCCCACGGCTCCAGTATCTGCACCACATTGTTTTAAAATTTTTTTCTAGAATTAGGTACTAAAACAGGTTTTTCTACTCTGTGTTTGGGATCAGGAGGTCAGATGGTTGAGAGCAAGGAGTTAATATGCACTTCAGCAGTTGAAAAGGTTACTTGAAGCTGTAGTGTTTTCTCAGTTGAGGTTTTTTGGCAGCAGCTTTAGCTTAAGGAGCAGAGGCAATGTCCAATAACCACTTCACAGAACACGGGACAAAACAGATTGCTGACAAAGAACACAGTCTGTGCTCCAAAGACAACTGCTAAACCAGTTTCAGCTTCAATAAGTACTGCCACCCATAGAAAGGTTTTGGAATGTTATCTTGGTTTTGTCACCTTGCCTTCTTTCTTTGTTAGAAATCCTACCGTCATTGGAGGAAAAAAAAATGAGAAGAGGAAAAGTCCATCTAAGATACCTTTTCTTTTTTATTTTTGGCTAATAAACATAGCAGTATTGCTCACAGGGCTGGAAGTTTTAAGTATATTGTTTGCATATAGGTGTTTTAGTGGGTTTTCAGGTGTATAATTTAACTGCACTGACCCAAAGTAGGGAAGGTGATAAAAATATACCTTATCAAAATGTGAAGAGATTTTTAAACAAATGCCCAGTTTTACCAAATGAGGTAAAACTTAAAAATGAAAAATTAGGAATAATTCAGATGTTTTCCACCATGTGTCTTCTCTGGGGTTACGGAAGTGACTTTGGAGCTCTCGAGTCATTCCAAGAGAAACAGCCAAGGCCAATTTGCACTTATTCCCAAAGAAAAAAGTGGGTTTTTTTTTTCAGAAAAGGCATTGAATTCCTCTCCTTTGGCCAAGTCAAATATGGATGTGTAGGTGTTTTTAATGTAGGTCTGAAAAGCCGAGTTCCCAGTGTGTGTACAAACATCGATAAATAAATAAATTCCTTTGGATAAGAGTGACTGGAATGGAAAGCAATTCCTTTTTTATTGTAATTATATTAATGAAATAAGAAAACGCTTGAAATTTTAGGCAGCTTTTTGGAGAACAATCTTATGAAAATAAAAGGACTGACTCTGGGGAGATGCTGAAGGCAGGAAACAAGCGCTGGCTTGTTACTCACTTGTCAGTTATAAAGCAGGACAGTGCCATGAACTAATTTTGAAGTTTTGAGCAGTGCTGAAGATTGGAAAATAAACCTGGCTTAGATTGCTTTTATCACTGTGAAATGTTGTTCCTGTGCTAAGGACACTCCTCATTTACCGCGCCTGACGCCTGGATTCAGGTTGTGCCTGTGGTTGAAGAACTGTGTTTAAGTATCACGTGTAGAGGAACCCATATTCCTTCATTTATAATAAGGATAATACTTGCGGGTTTTTTTTTCCTCATTAACTATTGGGTAATTAAGTCCCAGCAGTGTGTTTCTCAGAGGTGGCACTGTGAGTCTCTAATGCAGGCATGACTGTTCCATCCTCAAAAGGAGGATGTGATAGGACTGGAGGAGATGGTCCTCTGCTGGCCAAAATTGGATGTTTCTTTTTGTGATGCTTCACTTGGCTGTGTGCTGGGTAAGAGGACCATCCACCGGTGGGTTATGCTTTTTGTGCTAATAAATGGTAGTTGAGATTCCTGACTGCAAGGACCACTGTGGGTGGACGAGCTACGCCACCACTAAAAGTCTATGGCTTCTACCCAACAATTGATATTTGCTGGGGATTAAGAATAGTGATGGCATCCAGAAACAAATAAATCCATGCAATCTGACATTTTAAGCATTCCTGATCCAGCAACTGATGGCAGAATGACCAATTGTACTTTTTGCCTGGTAGAGGCTCCAGTTAGGTTTTGAATGTCGTGGCACAATTATTTGTGGTCTGCTTGAATTTTTCCTTCCTGGGGGTTGTAGAAGCTGTTGAAGGCAATAACCTTGTCTGGTGTGATGTGGTTTCTTGGACATTCTTGGCTTAACACGACAGCACTCGACCTCACCAGTAGATGAGAAGATGAACCCTCACGCTGTCTGCAGCAGACCATCTACTGCAGCTTGTTAGCACGAAATACTATGCAGCTTCATAAGCTGAGCAGTGCCTGAACTTTAAGTTGGTGTGGAAATCAGACCTGAGGGTTCTGAACTGCTTCCTTACACGTAATAACAGTCTGCAACTCTTCATTGACTCACTCGTTCCACATTTTTTTGTCTGTTTATGCTTCCTACAGCTGCCTTCCACCAGTGATCTCTCCTCCCATCGCCTTTTCTTCCTGATTGACTTTTAAAGGTTTCCAACTCTGCCCCATCCTTTCTTGCCCACTTCTCTCTGGAGAGGTCTGTTCCATCCCAATTCTAATCCCATTCTTACCCATTTTTGTCCTTACCTATAATTATTTCTAATCCTGTTCCCTCCTTTGTATCCTTCTGGATTGTTGATTCATGATTCTGATTCTGAGGTTTTCTGAAAGCACTGATTTTGTTCTTTAATTACTTTATTTCACCATCTCTTCACTTCTGCCATCCCTGTCATGCTCTTGCTGGCTGGGGCATGTCCCACAACCTTGGTTCCTTGCCTGGCTCTGTCATAGCACAGCACAGATCCCACCCTTCCTGGGATAAACTAATGATAAGCAACAACTACTACTTTTCAGCTTCTTTACTACTTCCTTCCTTTTACTGCCCCCACTAAAAATAAGAAAGGAATGTTGTAAACTAACTAAATTGTGGTCATTCTGAAACTAATTTCCTTGTGTATTCAGCACCGGGAAGGGCACAGAATGGTTTCTTTTCTTTGGACCCGTAGGCCTCAAAGGCAGAAATTCGGTCTTCTGCCACCATGCAGCATGGTGAGGCATCAGTTCCTTTTGTCAGCCTCTGGAGTATAAATATTTAAATAGTTTTGGTAACTGTTTTTACAGATCACTGAAGCATCTCAAATTTTGCTTCTTAAGCTTTGTTCCAAATGGGATGTAAATGAAGTACTTAGTAACCTCGCTAAGTACTAAGGACTCAGCAAGATATTATCTTTATAGTCTGATTTTAGAGTGATTAATATATTACATGTAAGAAAGAGGAGACAGAGTTTCTTTCCACAAGCATCTGTTTATGATTTAAACTCTGCAAAATATCTCAAAAAAGATTGTGTGGTGTATACTGACTTAGGACTTTTGCCACGTATCCTGCTGTCCCAAGGACTGCTCCTAGACTGCTATTAATTTTGCTGGTGTAATTCCAAATCTGTCCTACTTAGTTTAAAAATATTTGTCGTCACCTTCCCTACTACAAAAGAAAAATGAAAAAAATGAAAATCTGGGAAGTGTTTATATAGTTGATATAACTTGAATGTAGATGCTGCAACGTAAAATTATGGTCGAAAGCATATGATCATTATCACTGAGTTGTGCTGGAAATAGCTGAATTTGAGGAGCTCAGATTTGCTCCACATGCCTGTTTTCCTCTCTTTGGATGTGTAGCTGCTCCTTCTCAGTGACAGATCTCACCTGTTTTCCACGTAACAACCATCTGGGATACAGCCCCCTTTTTCACAGCTTGCTGGGTCTCTCCCAGTTAGGTCTGCTCTGCTCAAGTATTGACCTGCAAAGCCAATGTGATTAAAAGGATCCAGCTAAACATTGAATTTTATGCAGCCTTACTTCTTTCTCTTTCCTAGCTGACCCTTGGACCCAAGAGAAGTACATCAGGTCAGTCATCCAGGGCTTTTGGTCAGCCCGGAGGTGGTCAGTTGGGCTAAGATGGTCCGTGTAGGTCCCCCTCTGACTGAACTATTCTCCATGAGCTTTGGCTTTGTTGAGAGAAGTATGTTGTTTTCCACTTTGTGTGGTGAGGACTTGTTCTCAGTGTTAATGTAAACATGGATTCTAGAGTTTGTAGTGTTGCAATTTGAAAAATTATTGTTGTTTTTTCAGCTCCAGGGAGATGGTTGAGTCACCATCCCTGGAGTCATTTAAGAAACTTGTAGATGTGGCACTTCAGGGCATGTTCCACTGACCGAGTTTGTTGGGTTGGGTGATTGTTTTGTGGGGTTTGTTTTTTTGTGGGTTGGGTTTTTGTTGTTGTTGATTTTTTTTGTCTGTGTGTGTATGGTTGGACTCAAAGATCTCAGAGGTCCCTTCCAACCATGAAAATTCAGTGATTCTGTGATCAAGTACAATAGTCCTGGTTAGGGCATGTACTTTTGTAGTACATGTACTTCTGAGAGAACAAGATGAAACTGTCCCCTGCAGTAACACTTAGTGGGTTAACGTTCAAATTTATATCAAGCAAGAATATCAGAAAACCCATGAGATTCCAGCTTCTATAAACCACTTTGGTCTTTTAAGGAGTTCTTTAAAGTGCTTTGAGACTACAAAAAGGGCAGTAGAGATTTTCTTGGGATAGAGATGAAAGGTGAAAGCCGATGAGGGGATTTTTGTAGGACAGAGTGAAAGCCACAGTGTCACTCTTCCCCATGGAAGGGAGATCCCTTTGGAGCTCAGGTCACGGCACTATCGCTCATGACTTCTGAAGGCTTCTAGAATTTTTTGATGGAGATTTGAGCCAAGCTTTGAAAAAGTTTATCTGTTGAGTGCTCGGCTTAGGAGCCCAACTCTGGGCACGTTGGGCTAGTGCGTGCTAGCTTTCACGATGTTTCTAGCCTCCTTTGATGTCTTGAAGGGTAAGAAGTAACATCTGGAAGGTGACAAATGGACTTCCAGAGCTGGTATTTGTAGGGTTTGTCTGTGTGGGGATTGTTAGTCTTGATACTACTCAGTAGCTCGCATTTCTTAGCCGTTGCACACTGCCTCTGAGTGCACAAGCTGAGTTCTTCTGGCTGTGTTTGAAGGGTCTAGCTATTTTCACAGCACTATCCATGCTTCCAACAAGGAATCTCATGAAGGAATCCCTAGAGACAGACTCTTTTCACTTGTCCAAGTTGTTATCCCAAAAATGCTAACATATTTGTGAATTTAAAAAATCCTGAATGTGTTTGCTTTTATTTTTTTAATAGCTGAAACTAAGGGAAAGAAAATGAAAATATTTTGGACACATCTATACTTTTTTTTTTGGGAGATGGGTGGGGACTTGGTTATTTAGCTGCATTTTGTCACGATTTGAAGCACTGGCTTTTTGACGTTGAATGCCAGGAAATGTAACCATTTTAGAAGATACATGTGTGTATATATGTATAAATTTATAAAACAATAATAATTCCAGAAGTATAAAATTGGCTGCATTCCTAGTTTTTCAGTTAAAAATAATAGTACTGGAGATATTGAGTGGAATCTCATGGCATTAAAACTGTTTTACCAGATCGTTGCTAGATGCTTTTCTTATTTAGTAGACTTTAAACATTTCCAAGAGCTCATTATTCCCATCTCTAGGGAAGAGACTTTGCAGACAGCTACAGTTATTGTACATCTTTCCTGGCCTTCTTGAGGGAAGTGGGGGGAGGGAAGCAGTGTAATGGATATGTGTTTCCTGACCAAAAATCCATCCCGATGTCGTTGTCTTTTGAGCATTTGGATGAGAAACTGAATAAATTCAACAAAAAAAACCCAACAACCCCAACCCTGATTGCAGTAGCTAATGGCTTGCTCCAGATGATCTAGCTCCCTAAACCATAGAGGGGAGAGATGTAGAATGAGGAGAGACTTTCTTGTGCTAGCGTTGTCGATTTGTGAGAAGTTTGCAGAACTGATCTCAGTTCACCATCTGATCCTAATTTTCAGCTGAGTTCAGTTTATCGTTGCCTGTCAGAGCCCCGAGACAAATGACAACAAAAAGGGATTGGCTGGGTTTCTGTGAAAGAGGAAATTTTCCTGAAATCTGGAGGAGTTTCCTCCAGAACCCTGAAGGAGGATGTTCAATAGCAGCGTGAGTCACTTCTGACAGCGGTCTCCGTGTTCGGTGGTGGGCAGATGGCAGCTTTCCCAAAGCTTTTGAAAAGCACATTTTGGAACTTACCCTTTAATGTATCAATACAATAATATTTATATTAATAATAATAATAAAGGACTAGAATAATAATTTTAATATAATAATATAAATCTCATAAATCATAATTTTTGCTGATTATCAACAGCTCACAAAGATAAGTCATGACAATAAGAGTTACTCTAATAGCAAGGTGGGTGGATGGTCTGATATTCCTGGCTATTTGTGTCTGTAGGAACTTCCCTTTTAATCTATTACATTATTGACTGTGAAAAGGATAGATAGCATTAGGTTTAGGAGGGAATTACAAAGAGTCCTGAGGAGTGTGCAGCCACTTCCTTTTCTCACCTAGTCCCCAATTATAAGAGCTATAATTTTATACATTACTCCTTTGGGATCACTGATCTAATCCCCAGGATCTTGAGTATTTGAAGAGATTATGAAGAGGAGCCATCTAAATCTTCAAACCACCTGTTTAAAATGTTAAAACAGAGCTAGAACACTGCTGGGACCTTAATTTAGTCTCCAATTAACCTTTTTTTCCAGTCGCTCTTAATAAAGATTTGAATATAAGTTTACCAGTGAGACGGCTTGGACTGCAAAGTTTGAACGTGCTTCAAAGGCAATTTTGAAGAAAGCTAAATTCACGATGATAAAAAGCAACCGTAGCCACTAGCACAGGCTGCAATAGTGTGTCCGGGGTAGGTCAGCTGCAAGCATTGCCAGTTTTTCAATGTAAAATCCAACGTTCATACTATGCCTTTCTCTCTGGGGATTCCAGAAAGCTCCTGTTTCTGCAATGAAAGCAAGAGCGCCTATTATTTCTTTATGATGACTTCTGGAAAAAACATTACTCTTATAAATACACCATTTTATTGAGCTTGGGTATTCCGCTTCTATGGCAGAGTTTTTCTACATTCTTCCAATTTTTCCGAAGTATAAATCCAATTAGGGGTGATTTTGAAGTTAATACAGGGCACCTTAATTTCATTTAAATATTAATAGCCATGACAACTTTTGTAGCATCTAAGAACCATAAAAAGGGGGTTTTCTTTTGAGGATTTACTCTTTGCGTGGAGCTTTGAACATTGTCACGTATATAAACCATATTAGGAAAGTTGTAGGAAAACGAGTTTAGTGGACAGTAATAAAGTGTGTTTCCCTTAAATCCTGGCCAATGTTTTCAAAACAATTAATTACCTGAGTCCTAAAAAGTGTTCTCTAGTTTTGTTTTCTTTCTTACCTTTAAACTCGTAATACCGAATATCACCAGTAGAAAGCTTTGTTAAAAAATTTGTGATGGACTTCTGACCTAATTTTCCGTGGTCCTTAGTCCAAGCTTTTGGGTTTTTTTTTTGTTTTTGTTTTTGTTTTTTTTTCCTGTGAACTCCTCCTTTCCTGGTCCAGGATAACCAGAGTTGTCCATCACATGTGAAATCAGAGCAACCAAGAAGTTACAACCCAGTTTTGTAGTGTTGATGGGACTGAGATACAAAATACTCTGTATTGGAGTGGGAAGTGCTCCAGTTTTAGGCTGAGCGTCACGAGAATTTTTCTTAAAGGCGACTAAGTAAAGCCTATGGAGTCCTTCTGAACTTTTCTTAATCTCTGTTTTCTCCTGAAAGATAATAATTTACTTTAGATTGCTGGTGCCAAGCGCTGCAGATTAAATGTGTATTTAGTAACTTGAGTTGCTGTTGCAGAGCTGAGTGGAAAAGCTTTTTATTCTTACAGAATGGTAATCTTCTGGCATGACCCAAAAGTGCCTGGTGCGTTTATATTTAGAGAATCTCTGATTCTCTTACAATATGACATGGTATGAAAGCTATAATCCAGATTCTCACTGGTGTCTTTCTGTCCAGGGAAGGGCAGAAAGAAGGAAGGATGCTGGCTGAGGAGCAGCAGGTCACCACTCCCAGGAACTAAAGAGTTTGGCTGAGCACCTACTTCCATTCATTTANCTCTGTGTGATCTGCACTGGTAGTATTAGTTATTTTGATTGCTCTTTCATTTCTGCTGAATAACTTCGAGCAGGAAAGTAATGGGTAATGCCATCCCTAAAGACAGTGAGATTGACTTCAAGCAGTCATAAATGTCAAGTTTATTTCTTTATATGTAAAAAATCTCTGACCAGGGTGGTGGCAGAAACTGCTTCATCACGGCATGGTTGTGAAGAAGTTTAAAATCAGATGGGGTAAGCTCAGATTTTGTTTGGGCAGGCTTCTCTTTATCTAATGTACTGCTGGGTGTAAACCACATAAACTGTCCTGATAACAGCATAGTGGCTGTTGGAGATTGACTTGTGAAGGACCACTGAGATGATGGCCTGGAGCATCTCTCCTGAGAGCTGGAGCTGTTTAGCCCCAAGAAGCAGCAACTCATCAATGTGTACAAATATTGGGAGGAAGGGTGTAATGAGGACAGAGCCAAGTGGTTTAGAAGTGGATCTTTGTGATAGGACAAAAAAAATTAGACACAAATATTGGGGTTAAATGTAAAAGAAGTTTTAAGCTTCAGAAAAAAATGTTTTACTGGGATGGTGACTGAGCACTGCACAAGTTGGCTGGAGAGGTTGGGGAATCTCCATCCCTAAAGATGTCCAAAAGCCATCTGGACATGGTCCTGCACAGCCTGACCCTGCTTGAGTTGGGGGCTGGTGGATGAGATGGTCTCCAGGGATGCCTACCAGCCTCTGATATTCCATTGTAATATTCACAGTTCCTCAAGCCAAACAGCCTGCTGTCTATATAACGCTTTGAAAATCATAAGCTCCTTCTTCCTTAAATTCTGCATTCTCCATTTCTTTGGTCTGGCCTCCAATATGCCGCTTTTTTCAAGCATAGTGAGTGTTGCAGGTACCTAAATTTTCTCAGTGCCTTGAAAACCCCATTAAGAAATAGGGGAGGAGAGGTCTGCTTCATAAATCATCAAAGAGTACAAAGACTGTGGAGGTGCATTTCATATGTGGGAAATACTTTGAGTATTCCCGTTACCAGCTTCCCTTTGACATTTCGGAAAGGTCATTCCTTCTTTGCCTTTTAACAGTCAAGGTGAAAGCTGTCAGTGGTGGAAGTGAGATTTCCATCTGTTCGTTATACCTTAAGTAGCAGGGGAAAAGAGCAGATGTGCTGCCCCAGGCCTTGTTCTAATTTGTCCATCCAACTGCATCTTGTTTTTTGTTGTGGGGTGTTTTTTTAGGGAAAATACCTCTAAACTCATAAAAATGTATTCAAATATATAAGCAAATGCAGGCAGCTTGTTTTAACCTCCTAAAGCCACTTAGCAATCTTTAGGATCTGGCAAAAGAGACAATATCTTTTCCAGGACGGCATTGCATTTGCTATAAATCACTCGGTAAAGCATCAAAGCATGTGCTTAAGTTAAAGCAAAGGAATAATCCCGTTGCCCCAAGCTGGAATTCTCATATGTTTAAGTAAATGCCTTAATAAATTAGCCTTTATCACAGGAGTATTTTTAAATGCTATTAGACGTAGTTAAATAAAGGCAATTGACAAATTATTATGAAACTTTCTAGTGTAGAATTACCAGCTGAGGGTCTCTTTTTATTTAATATTTATTTTACGTAATGCAAACCCTCCCCTCTTTTTAGAAAGTGGGGGGGAGATTAGTGTCTGGGCAGTGAATATACGAAGGTTCATTCTCAAGAAAAGGAGACGGAGCAAAATGCCACCTTAAAGTCCGCACGGTCAGCGCAAATGGAATTTGTGCAGCCAAATGAGAACTTCCACCTTTTCCAAGGGCAGCTCTTCCTTTAATACAGGCATCTGAGAACTTGCCCAGAGAAGCATTTCATGTCCAGATCTAGGAATCCAGGCTTTTTGGAAGAGACAGTTCCACTAATCGCAGTTATTATGAACAGTGATATATATATATATACACACCATAGTATCTCTCATCCTAGAAGATCTACAGAGGCTTCCTTGTGATGGCCCCTAAGCTGATGTTGACCTCTTTTTGAGTGCTGCTCTACTTGCCTCTTTTTAATAACTTTGTGTAAAATTTAGAATGTTTAAAATTTTATTTGTGAAGTGTGCAGGTGTGTGCCAGCATAGGGGGAACCTCAGAATCCTGGCTCTCCGATGCTTTCCTTGGCAAGGTAAAATTTCCTGACAATCTGAAACAGACAGTAATAGTAATTGTCAGTAATCATTGACTTCTTAACAAATGTTGAATGATTGTGGTCGTGAAGTGACCAGGAAACACCCATTTGAAACCAGATTTAAGCCGTGTGGGGTGATTTATCATGGGTATAATCTATTTTATATGCTCCTTTTTGATAACAACAGATCTTTTTTTGGTTTAGTGTAAGTAAACCAAACATCTCCTTTTGGGGAGTTGTAGAAGGTGATAAGGTCTCCCCTCAGCATCCTTTTCTCCAGGCTGAACAACCTCCTTAAGCTAGTTTGGATATGAACTGAGGTCCTTACTGAAGAGCACTCTGTATTTTGGGAGGACAGGACATGGACACACACCTTTAGCTACAGCTAAAGGTTTCATGAGGAATAAAGCAGCTCACTGTTTCCAGCTGAGGTGGATTTCTTCCGCGATTCTCTGGTTTTCTGATTTACCCTGCTCAGACACTTGACCGATCCATCTGCTCAGTACCCTTCCCTCCTTCAGCCAAAAGTGTCATGGTGCCAAGTCTCCAAAGAAGAACTGAAGAGGCTGGAAAGAAATAAAAAAAGAGAAAAAAGAAATATCTCAGATCATCTGTCTCAAATCTGCACTCATCTCTTTTAAGTGAACGTAAAACTGAAGGTAATTTGAGATTCTTCTTTGGTCTAAGTCACAGTTAAAGGAGCTCAGCGGCAACCCTGGAAAAAGCAGTAGAATAGTTACAAGAGGTAGAATTACATTTTCAGGCTCCCGGAGTTTTACTTTTGACTTAGGTGGGGTCAGGATCGGGTGACAAGTGAACCAATGCAAATTCATGAGAAAACACCACAGTAATTCAATTTGCTGTTTACTTCAAATCCACATGGAATGTTTGGGGTTTTTTTTGTTGTTTGTTTTTAAGGAGAAAAACTACCAAAATTTACAATGTAGTTTTCTTCCTCTTCAGATTTAATCAAAGCATTAGCCAAGAGCCCATGGCCCTCTGCTTTTGTGGAAGTTTTCCTGGTATGTTTTTTTCACAGCAGTGATCTGTTCTGCTGGGGCTGATGCTTGCGTATGTCGAGAACTGAGTATGAACTGGCCTCAAATCTGGCCTTGTGAAATTTCAAAATTATAATTTATTTGTGTAACATGGATTATACTGGATCTCAGTACTGTGTCATCCAGCCACCTTCCTGCACCTTGGAAATTAACGTGACAGCACTCGCTGCAAGAGCTTCTGAGAGCAAGGTGTAGTTTTATGTTACAAAAATGTCTACACAAGTTGATTTTACTCAGTCAGTCTCACATCTGTGTTCTCAAAGCATCAGGATGGTACGTATTCATGTGGTCTGGCCAGGGTTGCTCATGTCATAGTCAGAGAGTCATTTGGGTTGGAAGAGACCTTTAAGACCATCAAGTCCAACTGTTAACCCAAAGCTGCCAAGTTACCACTAACCCATGTCCCTCAGCTCCACATCTACATGTCTTTTAAGTGCCTCCAGGGATGGTCACTCCACCACTCCCCTGAGCAGCCTGTTCCAAATCTTGAGAACCCATTCTGTGAAGAATTTTTCCCCCCAATATCCATCCTAAACCTCCCCTGGTGCAACTTGAAGCTATTTCCTCTTGTCCCATTGCCTGTGGCTTGGGAGAAGAGACCGACCCCCCTGGCTACACCCTCCTTTCAGGGAGTTGTAGAGCGTGAGAAGGTCTCTCCTCAACCACCTTTTCTCCAGGCTGAACAACCTCCTGAAGGAGAATGTGAATGGAGCAAGGGTCTGCTGCTGGTTCTAGGGTGGGTGCTATTGCTGCTGACCCCCCTGCCACCATGGCTAGTTTGAATATGAACTGAGCTCAGGCAAGGACTAGTTTGGAAACAGAAAATGGTTATGAGAAATTCTCCTAAGGAAGTAAAAGTTTTCTGTAGATAAAATAAAAACAATGGCCTGTCTGCAGGGAAAAAATATAATGAAATAGGGTCGTTCCTGTGGAAAGCAGAGGTGCTGACAGTTTCTCTTAAGTTGTTTAGAAAACATCTGTAAAGAATGTCCCGTCTCTGACTTGCTAGTCCAATTCAGGATGGAAAGTTATCCGTATTTTAACGATACCTCTTCTGGGAAGGTATTTGCATTGTAGCACTGGCGAGAGCACCTTGGAGTGGTTTCTGTCCTGTGCAGCTGTAGCACATCAGGCAGCATGAGCAGAAACATCTGCTGCAGAGTGGCCCTGGTGCTTGCTGGAGGGTTCCTCATCTTGGCCACCTTTTTTCCACAGAACATACACAGAGCAGTTCTTGTGGAAAACTCTATCCCCCTTGGTCAAATGTGGATGGATTTAACCAGCAGGTTACAATTGTAGTGGAAGAGGTGCTAGGATGGACGGATGGATGGATGGAGGACCTCATTGCAGCAGTTTAGTTGTTTTATGAGATTAAGTTAAAGTTAGCTTGGGGCAGAGGAGGAAGAGAAAGCATCCAGGCCATAGGACCTATCAGGGAGGAAGGTGGGAAGGCATCCCTTCATGGAAGCCCTGGCACGAAGAAGAGTTTGTAACAGTGGTCAATACGCTTTAAATCTGTTTTGGGCAGTGGGATTTGGAGACATTCCAAACCTGCCTGGATACTTTCTGGGCAACCTGCTCTGGGTGGACCTGCTTTGGCAGGTGGGTTGGACTAGATGATCTCCAGAGGTCCCTTCCAACCCCAGATCATTCCGTGATTCTGTGATGTACAGAAATAAAGAAGATTTCAGCGTTTGGGGTGGGGAAGAAGGAGGTGGTTCCCACATCGTCCTGGTGCACTATAAATGGTTCTGGCTGGTGGAGCTGGTGTGCTGCATGACGCACAGAGCAAGGGAGAGGATGCCAACGTTGATATCATTTTGGTTTTGCTCCTTCTTAAGAATGGGTGGCAGCAACCACTTCTGATGGTTTCTAAGGTTTTTTGGGTTTGGTTGGTTTGTTTTTTTTTATTTCCATGCCCATATGAACAAAGGAAAGAGTCAAATAGGATTTTGGGAGCTCTAAAAACCTAAAAAGCAACCACTTGTTCCTTTAGGAAGGTTTCCAAAACAACAGCTGGCAGTAAGAACAAATGATCCAAATATATTTCCAGAAAAATTTCTTAGCTTTAGAAGTAAGCAAGAATTTTACTGATCCTATGGTTTGAATTCAAAATCATGCCCAAACTTTTATAACTCCCACTGGATTCCTGAGGGTTTTCCCTGTTTGATGTTCTTAAGAGCGTCAGGTTGCCAAAATGCTAGTATTTGGGCTGGTTAAAGAGCTGTGGACATTTTTCTCCAGCCTGTTGCATAAAGATATAATCTGCAGAATAACTTGAAAGATTTAACATCGTTGTCATGGCCAACCGAATATCTATTTATTTGTTAATAGGGAAAACTAAATTAAGACTGTCACACACAATACATTGTAAATTAGGAGAAGTATTGGAAATTGTTTTCTGGCAACCACACATTATTCACTGAAATCGTTCTATTTAATACATTGTCCAGGATCTGCCTCCCATACTTGATGACAAATCTGATGTTGCATGCTTGCCACCACTCTTGTCCGTAGCAGAAAAAAAAATAAATAGATGGCTTTGAACTTCTGTCCAGTTGGATCCTAACTCAGGCTGCCCGTATGACTTGGAGCAGGAGACTAAGACCCAAGGATACTATAAGACGTGGGTGACAAAACAGGATTTACAAGGAGGAACAGTGATCTGGATTATCGCTTTCTAGGGAGGATTTATGGATGTTTAATCAGCTACCACAGTGATACCCAAACAGGCAGAAAAGAGGAATTCACAGCTAGAAAACTCTTGCCTGCAGGAATCCAGCAGTCTCAGCCAGGCTACACTAGCCAAGCTAGTGCTGTCAGAGGGGTGCTTTCCAGAGCGAGAAAACAGTGAGGAACTTACTAGGGCATTTGTTATGGTTCACACTGAGGAGAAATACCCCCTGGATTTTAATTAATTTTCTGAGTTTTGGTAGTCTAGGATGAGATCTGTCATTTCCTCAAGTGTTTTGGTTGACAGTTGACGTCCGTTAGGTAGGTTCTCTCTTCTGTGTATTTGTACCACCTTTCAGTGTGAACACGTGTGTTAGTCATGTGTTCTTCCATTTCCCTAATTACGCCCTGAGTGTCCCTGGGTCAAGAGCAGTGAAGGCTGGAGAATTTTTTCATCATGACAGTTCCTTGTCACTTTGCCTCCTAATCTTCTTGTCCTGCCTGGAGCTGCTGGCTCTCAACTGCAGGCCTTTTGCTTTTCATATACCCCCTGTCAACAGTCAACCACAACCATTCAATGGTGCCTTGAAACTTGAATGATGTTGTTTGTAGCAACTCTCAGTTACTGACTTCTGGACCTGCCTGATCAGCCACTTCGTGTCACAGAATCTCCAAATTGTCATGGTTGGAAAAGACGTCTGAGATCACCAAGTCCAACCATGCACACACACAAAACTACAATCTCAGGCAGTAGAGCATGCCCTGAAGTGCCACATGTACATGTTTCTTAAACACCTCCAGGGATGGTGACTCCACCACCTCCCTGGACAGGCTGTTCCAGTGCCTGACCACCCTCTCAGTAAAGACCACTCTTCAGTAAAGTGTCATCTGAGGAAACTCAATGAAGTCACTCTGGGGCATGTTTATATGAAGTATTGATGGTAGACGTGAAGATTGGCATGTTTTAGAATATCTGTATGGTTGATTTTTTTTTCTCTTTCCATGATATCTGAAAGATAATGTGAATTATGCCATAATATGAATAACTGGAGATTATTGCAGAGATACAGGAAGGGAAGTGGAACTGAGCTGTTGGCTGTGGGCATCATTTTAGGTTTTGGGTCAACTTTCTGCTGTAAGTGATTGTGATAAGAAGAAGATGTGGAAGTCATAGGAGAATTGATAGCTGCTTTGGTGTGGTCTGTATGGCACGTTTGTAGCCAATTGATTATGGCAAGGAGATTAACTGTTTCATATTACCTCATCTACATGTCTCATCTGTTAGTGGTTTTGAGAGCAAGAACACTCCAAGAAGAGAAACATGGTGCCATTTGTTTGTCTGGCATGGAGAAGCAGTAAATGGATTTGATTAGACTTTTTTGAGGATGTAGCCCAGAAACTTCACAAATCTTACAAGGTACTACTGGTCATGGGCAGCACTTGAAGTCTCAGGTTTTTACCCACTTTTCACGTATAACACTTTCAACAAATAAAAATGCTGCTTAGAAATCTCTCTGCTCTAATACCAAAGTCTCAGAGGCCCAGATTTAGACTGCCTGCATTTTTTCCATTTTAATTAAACAGCCAGGATATCTCACTCAGAGAATTAATATGGACGGTGTGCCCAGTGTAGGATGAGTGTTTTCTACAGGGACACTGATTTAATATAATTCACAGGGAGTTTTGATCTGCGCCTACAAAGGCAAAAGGTAAGAAAACGGAGAGAAATCAAATGCAGATGAGAAAATGGAATGTTATATATAGTAAAATAAAGAAACAGACATTGGCTTAATGACATCCAAGGAACACTTCTAACCAAGCTCCAGAATTCCAGCGTGTTAATCTCATTAGTTTCATATTATTATCCAAGAGTAAGCTCCTGGACCCTTCTGGAATCACAGAAATTCATGTCAGATACTGAATCAGGTTCAAAATTTAAATTAATTATTGAAAAGTAGCTTCAGTTTCTTATTTGAACTCGGTTGTGATTTACTGTGCTGAATTACTGACTCACCAAATTCTTTTGAACGGTTGCCTTTTATTATGCTCCTGAAGAAATCCAGGTTTTTCCATAAAACCTGAAGATGTATTTACTTCCAGCAGGGATTACCGTTCCTGCCAGTGGAATCCCAGTAGTTTTGGCTAATTGCAATATGGCTGTAAATATGTGATTTCCATGGAAATTAATTTAGTCACAGGAATTTTTGTCCTTCTTTTAATTTTATTTTTTCATGTTGATGGCTTTGTTTAACATGGGTGCCAAACACATGTATAGTTTCAAGAAAATTCTTATTAACATTAGAGTAGATTATTTATACTGAATTGCTCAGTATACATATATATTGCTTTTCTGGATGATGTGAGAACTGCTTGAGTGCCTCTCTTGGATTTGGGCTGTTGGCAGATAAGAAAGAATCTCTTTTAGCTCAAACAGGACATGTGCTGCTGAGATCTTGCCCTGTTAGACCCTAGGGCTAAGAATTTCTTAGCAAAACCTTAATGCGTTATATTTTCCAAGTTTTAATCAAATGGTTCCTTAGTCTGTTCAGATTGCCATTCAGTTTATTTAAGTTAAAAAAACATTATTTTTTTTTTAATAAAGAAAATGTTGTAATATTATTCCAGGGTGAGAGAAGGTTTCATGTGATATTTCCAGATGCAAACTTGTACAGACAGTTTTAGTTCTAACCCTGTATTTTAAAATTTTCATGTGTTACTTTCCCCTCTCCCCCAGTGAGATTGACAGTATTCAAATTATGTGTTTTATTTTTTTTTTTCCTTTTTGTTTTAAGAAATTGTTTGAGAAATGACATAAGCAGGGAAAACAGAGATAGTACTATTATGAAATGCATCTAGGGGCTGGAGGAACTGAAGGCTATATTTTTAAAATACAGTACACAGAAATTTCGAAGTACTCTAGGAAATGTCAGTTTGAAACATTTCATTAGCTACAGGGATGAGAAAACGTGGAAATGGATGATAATATTGTTTCTTAGTGTACTAAAAAACATTTAATATTGAGATCAGAAAATCAGTTGCATCACACCAATCAAATAAAATCCAGATTTGGAATATGTTACCTTTTTACTACCTTCCTTTTTACTCACTAGCTGATTGCTGAGCAAAGACCTCTGTGGAGATGTCTGCAGAGAGATGAAGGCCTTCTTCCCTGATCTTTTAATCTTAACTTAGAACAGAGTAAAGAATATTAGTAGTCTATGCCTTCTAGATAATTTACATGAAGGTAAAGATAGTGAATACAACAAAAACATATTAATAGTTGTACAGATCATATTATACTCATAGTCAAAATCTGTCTGCTAATGTTAATAGCTTTCTAATATACAATTATGTATTATTTTTAATGTCATGCACGTTTTTTTGCCTTTCTAGGTATGGCATGAACTGCCTCATTCAGTTTGAGGATTTTGCTAACGCGAACGCGTTCCGCCTCCTGCACAAGTACCGTAACAAGTATTGCACTTTCAACGATGACATTCAAGGTAGACTCTTCCTCTTCTCTTCACTCTTGTGATGCTCACAAGCCAGAAAAAAATGAGTCTTAACTGATATATGAGAGAGAAAAAAAAATAAGAAGTATCATCTTTCGTGTGATATTTGAAGATGTTCAGTACAGGTCATCTTACACCTTGGGTTTCTGGTGAGCTGTCTTTGCTCTTAACCCTCTCCCTCTCATTTATGCCTCATGCTTCATTTAGATGTTCACTTTTCGGGGTTTTTTTAAAATAGTTTAGTGTGTGGATGGCTTTCCCATATAAAATATTACCTTCAGATCCTTGGGTAAATGTCAAAGCTCAAATGCACAGTACTTCCCTCAGGTTTTTTTTTGCCACCGCAGTGACAACTGCTCCAGTGTTCCTCCATGTGACAGAGCTTGCTTGATAAATGTCAAACTCTGTTTCAGTTCTTAAACTGGCAACTCAGTTAAATATCCTTCTAATTTTCCTTGCAGTCTTGTAGCTGTATTCAGTTTTAGAGGAAAATTATCCCCCTGACTCTGCTTTTCCATCTGAATCTGGCAAAAAGGAAAATATCCAGGATGGGAAATGTCAGCAAGGGGGATTCTTGTCCCTTCTCTCTTGAGAAGAAAGACAAGGAGGGCTGAAATAATGGATGCTGCTGCTTGGGTTGCCTTATTTCCTATCAGGAAAAGAGCACTAGAAAATAACTCTCTCCAGGGCAGTGAGTGCACTGGCTCCCATCCTGGCCAGGAGTGTGACATCATATGGAGACAGGTACCCAACGAGGGCACCAGCAGCCTCTTACCCCTTCACGTTTCCTTGTGTGGATGGAGGTCCTCAGCAGTGGCAGGATCCAAAATAAGAGTTTAACTGTCTTCATTTCTAACAGTTTGCAGTGACACTTCAGGCCAGGCATTAAGAGCTTGAGGTTTTCACGAGTTGTTCTTGAGGCCTAGGTCTTATTTCAGAGACTCGAGGCATGGCGGTGAATTGAAATAGCCCTTGTCTTTCCCATGTGAGGGATTTGGCTGCCACAAGAACTATATTTCTGTTACAAGCCTGGCTGAATTTTACTCCTGCAGCTGAAACAGATTATGGAGACAAACTCCCAGATGGCAAATAAACTAATTATAAATTGTCATTTCCCTTTGTGAGAAGCATGGTTCTTCCTACCCTTTGGGGCCTGAGTGTAGCCATGGTTACAGCAGCCCAATACAGCAGACCAAACAGCATCTAGAAGTTTCTCTGGCTGTTCAGAGACCCAGCTCCCACAGGAAATTCTCTTTCTTTGCAGGACAAAGGTTCTTACCCCAAAATCAGAAAGAAACTCAACTAGAACACAGTTTCAAAGAAATGGTAGGGAAGCTTTTCAACAGAAGTGTACCAGATATAGGGAAACTAAGCTGAGAAAGTCTTCTGTGGCTCTGGATGCATTTTGAAACCACTTCGTTCTCTCTCATGCACCTTGGAAGTAGGTGTCTTCATGTTCAAAACTGTTGGAAGGTTTCTGTTTGGCTTTTGGCTGAGGTGATGTAGCAGCCATTGTTTTTTCTTAGAAGCACAGCCACATGTTGTCTTTTAATTTATTTACTTTCTGCAATCTAATTTGTGTTTGTGGCTCTTTTCATATTTTCATAAACAAAGTCTGGGACTTTTGGGTGATCTCATTCCTAAAAGCTCTTATAACTTCCAAGAGGTGAGAACGGATGCAGTTAGTCTGCTCTGATTTCTGTTGTTTGTCATCACATCCCCATGAATACCTTCAGTGTCTTTTTTCCATGGAATATCATCTTCCCCTGTAATGTTGCAGTGGAATAACAACATCCCAAATAGAGATTCAGGGATCTTTTCTCCCTCTTTCTATTCCAACTGTATAAACCGTAAGGATCACAGAATGGTATGGGCTTGGAAGAGACCTCTGGAGATCATCTAGTCCTCTGCCAGAGCAGGGTCACCCAGAACAGATCCCACAGGAGTGTGTCCAGGCTGGTTTGGAATGTCTCCAGAGACGGAGACTCCCCTCCCTCTCTGGGCAGCCTCTTCCAGGGCTCTGTCACCCTCAAGGTCAAGAAGTTCCTCCTCAGGCTTAGATGGAACTTCCTCTGTTCCAGTTTGAGCCTGTTCCCTCTTGTCCTGTCCCTGGACACCACTGAGAAAAGATTAGCCCCATCCTCCTGACCCCCACCCTTTAAGTATTTCTAGCTGTTGATCAGATCCCCCCTCAGTCTTCCCTTCTCCAGACTAAAAGGACTCAAGTCCCTCAGCCTTTTCTTCTAAGAGAGATGCTCCAGGCGCCTAATCATCACTTTGACAACTTGGATGGGGATGGATGGCACTAACTTCTTTAGCAATCCTTAGAGATTTTCACTTTCTAAATGGCATGATTTTTTCCACGCTACTTGAAAGAGTGACCTTCTCTGTGTGCAAGTTGTATTTTCTACTCCTAGAGCTGTAAAGCTGACAAGCAGCATCAGGCCAGTAAAAACAAACAAACAAGCGTTGCATCTGATTTGCAATCATCTTCCCAAGATAGCACTTACATGTTATTTTAAACATAGCTTCTTCTAGTCCAAATATTTTTCAAGCCAAAGCTAGTTTAATGATAGAAGGAAATGTTAATATGTTTCATAGAAGGACTTGAAGCTTTCTTCACTGCCATAGGATGTCCAGACAAAGGACTCGTGTGTATCTTAGTGATGAAATGAGGACCTTTAAGTACTCCAAATCTGAAAAAAACCCCTAATATACAATCCTGACTCCTGCCAGACACTATAAAAGCCATAGAAGATATGGCAAGCTGAGTACTCAACTGTGAGTAGTAACAAATGCAGTTGAATTCTGTTTAGCTCGCAGCTATTTGCTGGGTGTCAGTGTGCCCCCAAAAAAGTGTCTGCCAAAACACTAATCTTATAACGATTGGCCATTAAGGGTCACCTAGAGATGTATTTAAGAACTTCTGGAGGCAATTTTTTCTCCGTCCCTGCTACAGTGGGGTTGCATCCTTGACTTTGGAAAAAGCTTTGTTAGTTTTCCTACGTGCCCCCTCTGTACACAAGGAACTGGGAAGAACATGATTCTGACCAACTGCTATAACTGGCAGCCCAGAAACCAAGCCCATCCTGGGCTGCATCAAAAGCAGCGTGGCCAGCAGGTCACGGTAGGTGATTCTCCCCCTCTGCTCTGCACTCCTGAGACCTCACCTGGAGTCCTGTGTGTCCAGCTCTGGAGTCCTCAACATAGAAAGGACATGGAGCTGTTGGAACCCCCCTGGAGGGGTTCAAGGCCAGGCTGGATGGGGCTTGGAGCAACCTGGTCTGGTGGGAGGTGTCCCTGCCCAGGGCAGGGTGTTGGCACTGGATGTCCCTTCCACCTTTTCACCCTTTCCACCTTTTTCCACACTAAGTGTAGGAGAGGGGAATGGATATATTATTTTTTTCCCCTGGCACTCCGTGCAGTTATTTGGAAGACTGGCCACGTTGACATGTGATTTCTATTATGCTGTGTATTCAGAAATATGAATTTTACTTTTACCACTTCCTAATCTTTTAGTCCAGAATGAATAGCTCAGATTTTAGGATGTGCTGCAGGAATTCCTTCTCCTCTTCTTATTTTCTAGCTTTCGAAGATGAGGTAGAGAAAATGACATAAAAGGAACTGCTAATACTTGATTGCAAGTTTTATTTTCTGAAGCTTTTAATAATGGACAAATGCTTCAGTGCCGTAAGCCATTTCTTGCTAATTTTAATTAAACTAAAATTGAATGCCTCGTTCCTCATGTTTTTGGGCATTTTTTGCCCATTTTTTCCCTTTAATTGTTGCATCTGCTGAAAGAAGACTCTGTGTTCCAAAGCATTTATAATGTGCCAACCCTGAAAGGCCACGGTCTCTAGGATTTCCTTTGGCATATTCATACTCAGGCATACAGTTTACAGTAACGAGAAAGGCTCAAGGATCTTGGCCAGAAAACAAAAAACTCGATAAAGAATAGTGTGGTTTGGAATTTCACATCTACCATATTTTTGCAAGATATGACTCGCCTTCCTAGAAAACTGTAAGGATGTGCTTTCTGTCACAGCAGCTGGCACTGCTTTAGAAAAATACCCTTTGCTAAACTTGCCTTGGTTATTCCTCTAGAAATTTTGGGAGGACAGAATCAGTTTTCAGCATTCTGTCGCTGAACAATGTCTATCTTATTCTGCACTCGAGGGTTTTAACCTCTGCTCCGTGGGAGAGGGAGGCGAAGCCATTTCTCTCCTCCCCGTGGCGATGACAGTCGGAAAAAGCAGTGAAATTCTATTTCTGCTCCGTCAAGTCCCCGAGAAGTCAGTGAGACTTTTGCAGACGGGCGGATGGGAGTTGCATTTTGATTCTTTTCAAAAAAAAAACAACGTCAAGTCAGCGTTCAGGGTGAAATTTAAGGTCATGCCGTGAGCCGGAGCGGTTCCGGTGAAACAGATCTGCTATTCACACCGACGGTCTCCCCATTCCAGGAGGAAGGAATAAGGGAAGCTGTTGATGAGGAGTGATGACAGGCACTGCCAGCAGCAGTGATAGTGGCTTCAGTAATCTAATAAACTGGCTTATTCTGCTTTTTAGAGTCAAATGGCTGAATAAAACCCATGTGGAGTACTTTTAAAATACCGTTTTCAGAATGGTTCTTCTGTGCAAGCCGTGTTTCCCGAGAAATACAATATTTAAACTTTTATATGTTGCTGTTATACCCTTCGTGCTGAATCACCCTCATAATCAACGTGTAGGTAATTACAGCTCGCATCCCATGCAAATAATCAATGTGTAATGGTACCAGCATTCAAAGTAGAGTTTTATTCATGTTTCATCTCTCTTTTCTTTTTCCATAAAACAGACAATGGTTTTATAATAGAGTTTGTAAAAGTATCCCAACTGGTCATACCTAATCCCGGGCCATTTTTCCAGCTGCCAGACTTAGCAGCGGCACCTCAGCCATGAAGATACGCTGGATCCCAACATTCCCACTTGGTATAAATTGACCATTTTTGTCTCTGTCACCAGAAAGCAGCTTGAAGAGCAGCTTCCCTGACCGAGTCAGGAGTCCTCTGGTTAGGGCAAGGTGCTGTGGTGGCCACAGAAACGAGGCCTTACAGTGGTCCAGCTCAGCTTTCCTTTTCAGGAGACCAGATCAATGGTTTTAGGAATAATCCATGTGATGTAGAATCCCTCCTCCTCCCCTACAAGCACAGCTGTGTAATATAAAATAGAAGAAAGAATTTGGCATCCAGCAAGAGGATGGGATTTTTATTTTTTATTAATTTATTATTTTATTGCTGGTTATGAGGATTGTTTGGTAGAGAATCAAGGGAAATGGAGAGCGTGGTCTGACTTCTCTCTTTGCCAGTTTGGCACTCACTAGAGGAAGACTCAGTTTCATCTGGGAAGGCAAGAAGCTGGCTCTGGGATGCTGTGGGGTGGAAGTATCTCAGCCTGATGATGTTCCCAAAGCCCAGTCTCGGAGGGACCGTTTTTTAGATTTATTTTTATTATTATTTTTTATTTTGAAATGAGGGAGAAGAGAGTAAATGATCTCAGCTCTCAGAGCAAGTCAATAAAATGACTAAATAACTAAAAATGACAAAGTTGTATGGTCTAAACATTAAGTGGGCTGAGAACAAGGTGTCCTGTATTTCTAATGATTGCAAGGAAAAGTCACAGAAGCACGTAACTAACGTTTTTTGTTCAAAAGACACATGTTTTTGAACTGTTTAGGTAGATTTACTTCAAAGAGTGACTTTCTAAGGGACTTTATAACCATAAAATGTATTATTAAATTTTACTAAGGGTTACCTTACGTTTTTGAACAAGTAATCGTTCATGAAACTCAGATGATCCTACTTATAAACCACACGTTCAAACCCTGCCTTCATCACCTAAATGATGTCTTTTTTAAAAGAGATGTTCACTCAGGACCAGGTTTCCTACTCCTTCTGTTCTTTTAGTTCCTTAACTGCGTGTATTTGAATCTTAATCCTTGAACTGTGTGGGTGTCTGTGTGCCTGCAGTGTGAATGCATGGTTTAGGCATCTCCTTGAGTTTAATGCCAGGATTACTGCTGTCTCAGCTTTACATTTTGCCTTGCTTAGGAGAAAGCAGACTCATGAATAGCAAAATTGCATCCTTTGGGGGAGCTGCAGGTTTGAGGGCAGGTCTCCAATGTTCAGATTCTGGGCCAAGTGCTTTGGGAGGGCTGGTCATACCTATTTTGTACATTTTCTGAAGGGAAAATCAGTAGCAGTATAAATTCTCCTTTCAAAAGCAACCAGGTGGCTTGTAGACAGTTGCAGTTCAGGCTGTGGTGATCAGGAACAGGCTTGTAGGAGCCAGCAGATCTCCTCCTTGCCAGTTCTTACAGGCTTCTCAAAATCATTTATGTCCTGATCTTTGATTTTCCTTGGGTCAGGCAATGGGCAGCTGCTGTCTGATGGAGGAAGAATTTGGTTCTTGTTCCCGGAACTGAAGGAGGGAATCCTGCTGTTGTGAGCAGGATTGGCTTAGATGCCTGCTTGAGATCCCTTTATTGCCCTACTTTTTATTAATAAGTGTTTCTCATGATAAGGACCAAAATCTTTCTGTTCAAAGACAGACGGGTATCTCATTCTTTGTGGTTCTCATTTGGAGAAAAAAGTCCCCCCATAGTCTAAGACATAAAATGAAAATGTAGCCTTTTTCCTTGTGTGACATAACTCAGAGAGAGATTTAAAAGGCACTTCCAATATTTTAAATGCGAGAACGCTGGAACCCCTTTCCTTTTGGGGGAGGGAGGGGCGGTCCCGAGGGCTTTGAGATGCAGTAGGACAGTTGGTGTCTTAAAAATGCTGGCCTTACCCTTCCAGCTCACTTAGCTGCTCTGTAAATGTTCATGGTACGCTCTTCTACTCTGACAACCTCCTCTTAAGACTAAAATAAAACTTTATTTCTTGTATTTTACTGTATTTGAAGAATGAGACCAGTATCTTAATTTTCAGTACCTGGAGTCTTTCAAAATACTTCTGTCTGAGCCTCTCATACCCTTGCCTTCTGAAAAAGGTCATAACCAGAATATCTTATAGTATTTTGAATTCCCCAGCAATTATGCCCATCCAGTAGAATTAATCAATCATATTTTATTTAATGTTACTCTGAAGATATTCCCACTTATGTTTAACTTTCATAAGAACCAAGTAGAGCAAACTCCAATTCCGCTGAACTTTTTGTTATTACCCAAAGTACTTTGTATCTTGTAGCCAAAAGATGCTGTGGAATTTTAAAAAACGTATGTAATGCTTTGTAATTATTTGCAGAATAACCAAATATATTCATTTTCCTATTTTAGGAACTGCATCTGTGGCTGTTGCAGGTCTTCTTGCAGCTCTGCGTATCACCAAGAACAAGTTATCAGATCACACAGTGCTGTTCCAGGGAGCCGGAGAGGTTTGTGTTTTTATACATCAGGAGAAGTTTATACTATGAATATTTTTCTTAATATTTAATCAAGTTATATGTATGCAGTTGACAAGAACATTAAGTGAGTAGAATGATCACTAACACCTAATGAAAGTTAGTTCTTAATTCAAATGTAAATTTATAGAAAAACTGATCTTCTGGTCAAACCTTGTATTTTTCATAAGAGATTTTGCAGAGATCTGTTCTCTTTTTAAAGCTTCAGGTTTTAGTTCTTCAGCTGTAAATTAATGAACTGCTCTCAATAAAAGTGAAGAAAACTCTTTGGAAAGATGAAAAAATATATTCGGCCACCAAAGAGAAATTAAATAAAATGTATTTATCAGAGTCAGTGTTATTTAGTAAGAAGCAGTGCCCCCTTGATTTTTCCTGTCATTAAATATTGCTTTTCAGTATTCTGCCTGTCAAGGTGGTCTCATGTGCATTATTTTTTATATTTTATATTATAATTTTTCAATATAAATTTCTAAGCCACTGACAGGCAAGTGAAGGTTGTGCGTATCTACAGCGTGCCTAGCTGTCATCTCTTGTGTGATGTCTACAACCCCATGCAAGCTTTTGAAATACGTTATCCGTGGTCTCCAAACCCCTCTATGGGTGCTATATAACAATCCAGCTTTGTGTAGTCCAGATATTTTGAATTTGATTCAATATTTGGTGCTCCTGAGATCAGGTCTGAAGCTGTCAGGATGACTTCCATCCGTGTCTAGCACATCAACGCCTTTGTAGATCAAGACTGTCTGTATCTCTGAAGTTCCTTCCCCTGGTTTTTCTGGTTCAACAGACAGAAGAATCCATGGTGCAATTTTTTTCATTGGTATTTTTTTCATTGGTATTTTTTTCATTGGTATTGTCAGCGTGCCTGTTGCTGCCAAGAGGTAATGGTAGATGTCATCACCAATGCAAGAGCTCAATCCTAATAAAACTACTTATTTCTTAACTAGAAAAGGGGAATCTCACTTGATTCTCCATGAAACTGCGTAATAAAGAACGAGAAACAGAATCAACCCCATAAATATGTATATGGGTTGGTAATCAGTGGTCTGTTGGCTCATTTTGTTGCGTGTTTTTCTACCTGGACCTATCATGTCTCCATCAATGTATGACATTTGATTTGTTGGATGAAATATTATAAAATCTAGTAAGAATGATACATTTTTTTTCAGCAAAATATTGATAAGTGAATTTTTCTCACCCCTGCTTTCACTGGGAGCGCAGCCAAGCCTAAAGTTACAAAACACATTAATAGTAGGTAAAAAGAGACTTAGGTTCTTGATGGACATTTTAAACAAGATAAGAGCAAAAAGTCTTTCAGGACTGCATTTTACTTTCTGGCAGGCAGAGGGTGGTTGTCTTTGGTTTAAATTACAAAAGAAAATCTATTGAACAAAATAAAATTTCAAAGAAGAAAAAATATTTCATGTATTGTGAGGTGATTAGGTGGAATAAATGCTAGTTTTGGCGTTTCTCATTGGAGTTTAAACATTTCTTATGCTCTCCACGCTGTAAACGCCATCCTAAGATTCAGCTATACTGTGATTTATCTATATCATTTAAGATTTATCTATCCTATTTATCTGCACTATGGTTTCTAACTACCAAATGGTAGCAACAGCTCACTAGTGTTTATGAAAAATAACTAATGTGGTTTTATTGATAAATAAAATTAGGAAGTTTATCAAAAATAGTGGGTAGAGGAAATAGGCGAACGGGGGGTTTCTTTTATTTCTAGTTTCATAAAGGATCACAGAATGATATGGGGTTGGAAGGGACCTCTGGAGATCATCTAGTCCAACCCCACTCCACTATATACTACTTTTCTTCTCTTTCCTTCAGGCTGCGCTGGGGATAGCAAACCTCATCATTATGGCTATGGAAAAAGAAGGGATATCTAAAGCTGCAGCTGTCAAAAGGATATGGATGGTGGACTCAAAGGGATTAATAGTAAAGGTAATACCAATTTTCTCATTCCTTTAAATATCCTGATAGTTATTTGCAGTCTGTTGATAAAGGCAAGAGCATTTTCTTTGCCACAGCAACCCCAGCTATTTATGTCTCGTCACAGCAAGCTGGTTTTCTTTTCTAAAGTGTATTAAATGCACGACAGAGCCCTGTGTTGCTCTGGGGGGGCATGATTACACTTGGAGCTCCTGCTCTGTTTCTATTAAGGATGAGCACATACCAAAGAGCGTGTTTCAGCAGTTCATTAAAAAACATGTAAGGAAAGAAACATTCAGCTTTGGGCTTTAATATTTCCCGTGTTAACGCGACTCTTACTTGTTAGCACAGTCTTGCACGAGGATGTTTAGACGCATTATATTTTTAAAAGAAAAGGAGCAAAAAATATTTGGGGAGAGAATATTTTCCTGGTGTTGCAAGCGTGTCAGCCTTCTGCAAGAACTGAGATATATGGCAACAAATAGCTTCTAGGCGCAGCGATACAGCTCGTGTTGCAGATGTTGTGGTCTGCAGGGCTATCAACGCTGCTCAGAATTTGAAGCTGCTGAGAGACTTCATCAGTCACCCTTACCTCATTCCTTCCACGTGCCAAAATAAAGAAACATATGAATTGCGTGTGCCAGAATAAAGAAACTGCTATGTTTTAAAAGGTGGTTATGTATTTAATAGTTTGTAAGCTACTTGGAAGAACTGGATGAGAGGCCAGTTGGCTTTGCTTCGTCATCTTGCTTGTTGGTCGGCAGTATTTATGATCATCTCTGTTGGTCATCTGCCCTCCTGCACAGTCTTTTTTAGCTGTCTAACGTTTAGGATCCTGTGTAGTTCACATACCTTTGCATCAGGAGCACATATTCTGCAGTCAGTGTCTGTGTTGGTTTATCAAACAGCATCGCAGCACCTTTCGCTCATACGTTTAAAGGGAAAATAGTAGGACCATAGTCACTGAGATGTGGAGCGTTCACAGAATGACATAGGGTTGGAAGAGACCTCTGGAGATCAAGTCCAACCCCCTGCCAGAGCAGGGTGACTCAGAACAGGTCCCACAGGAGTGTGTACAGACAGGTTTTGAATGTCTTCGGAGATGGAGACTCCACCACCTCTCTGGGCAGCCTGTTCCAGGGCTCTGTCACCCTCAAAGGAACAAAGTTCCTCCTCATGTTTAGATGGAACTTCCCATATTCCAGTTTGTGCCCATTCCCTCTTGTCCTGTCCCTGGGCACCACTGAAAAAGGACTGACCCCATCCTCCTGACACCCACCCTTAAAGTAGGGTGGGTGTCCCTTATAGGCATAAAAGGTTTTTCCTTTGTTTAAATTATTCCTTTTGTTCTTCATCTGATAATCATCAAAACCACACTTTTGTATCCAAACACAGATGACTCTCTTCTGTGGTTTCCATGTTGAAATGTAGTGGTTGATAAGAAGAATGGTGCATTTCACAACTTCCTCCACCACCGGGACTAGGATTATCAAATAATACAATGGAACTGAAATACCCTCCTGGTGGTGTTTGGGAAACAGACAGGGGCAGGAGTGTAGGAAATTTGCCATCCTAAAGCAGTAAAACAGGTCTCTGCTGCGTGTTCTTCCAACCGAGGTGGTTAAACCAACTCTTCTTCTCTCCTGCTCATTTCCTCTTGCTGCTTCTTTTGCACCTCTCACTGTTAATTTGCCAGTCAGCCGAGAAGCTGGGCTGTTGCTCTTGGTAGGCAGCGACTAATTCCTTTCACAGTTTCTAAATTTTTAGTGACGTGGTGACCGTATTCTTTCCTCACCACCTTCTAGCTTCAGCGCTCTCAAGCGATGCCAAAACCAATCAGTGTCTCACACTGCCTCTGACTTGATTTCCTCTGCTTATTCTTCTTGGTGGGGCTTTAATTTGGGTTTTGTCCAAAAAACAGTCCACTGAATTTCATGTCCTGCCCAGAGTATATCTGTGAACTGTTCACAGTCGCCAGATGTAACAGCTGGAGATAGATTAGGGCTGAATTTGTGGCCAGATGTTGATGTGAGCAATGGGAGTGGACCGTGCACATTTCGGGTCGTTGCTGGTGTTCTTGGAAGACCTGGGAACACCAGACTCTCTGCCTGGCTGTCTTGAGGAGGGCTTGAGAATGGGTGGGTGAGCCTACTGGACCTCAAAGCTGGAGATACTTCAGTTCCAGACCTGAGCTGGACATAAGGAAACCCGTCCTTGGTTCTGCAAGTCCTCTCTTGGCTTTCTTCTGCAGCTAAATATTCCTCCTAAAAAGTAAAAACCCCAGCATCTCAATCCCCTCCCCAAGAAATAAAATACAACATAAGCCTCTGGAAGCTTGGGATTTAGCAGCTGGGAAGCCATACATACAGCAGGTAAATAATTAAGCTGTTCCTGGGTCTCTTTTTTCTGACCTGAGAGAGAAAGCTGTGCTTTCGGTCCACTTAGGAAATTATTTTGGCTTTGGCTGATTGCAGAAAAGTGCTGCAAAACTAGAAGGACTCTCCAAACTCTTAGAAATGAGGTAAGAGAAGTAAAACGAGGAAGATTTGAGAGAAAACTGTGCAATGGGAAGGACTCTCTTGTTAGAAACCTTTTCATTATTGCAAGCATAAAGTTTGCCAAGCCACAGCTTAGGTCACCAGCTTAACCATCTTTTGCATAAACTAAACTGTTTGATTTCTTACTGCTGAGGGAGCGTATCAAGGAAACATGTTCAACAAGAGTCCCTGAAAATCTGACCCATCAAAAAAGTTCTTCTTGAAGGAGGGAGACCTCCTTTTGAGTCTTATACATATTCTGATCAGTTGCTTGAGCAGGATGAGAAATAACAGATTCTCTAAAGACTCAGCCATTACTTTGTCCAACCAAACTAATTTTTACATCATTTTTACTCTGTGCTGTCCTTTGGTCATCATTTTTTGCAATGCATGGCTATAAATTTAAACATTGCTTCTCCTTTTGTCTACTTTCTGTATTATTTCAACTGATGCAAACCAAAGAAAAATAACCTTGGAAATTTCATTGACCTCACTGCAAACAGTTTCCACCTTTTTCTTTCTCCCCTGCCCCCAAAAACTGCCACGAAGTCACTTATCAGGCTTCTGAACTTGATTTTTCCTTTGTGGCTTTTTAATTGTTCAAGTGCAGCTGTGTTTTCATTTTCCCCTTAATATTTTTTTTCTTTTCCCCTGGGAACCGTCTTTTTTCATTAAACCAGGTTTGATGAGCAACTTTTCTGCTATGCTGTGGTGAAGGAGTTGATGATGAATGCTATGTTTGTTATACTGTCTATAGCTGTCTTCTCAAATTCATTCTAGAGACCTTATAATGTTGTTCATATTGTTTTGGAGTCGTTGAGGTGTTTTTTAACCCGTTGGGTATCCTTTTGCCTTTCAAAACTGGCTTTTTTTTTCTCCGAAGGTGGGTGAGGAGGGATTGCAGATCATAGTATCAGTGAAATTTTGCCAGTTGAACTGTATGACTTCACGCTTGGAAACAGATATCACCCCACTTGAAATGCCCTTCTTAAGTATCCCAGTGCATTCAGATGGAAATGTTTATGTTTAATTAAAGGATACCTTTAGGCTTTTGCACTCTTATGCACTTGGAGGTTATGCCTAAGCAGTTGGGACTCATCTTTAATTCTGAATTTCTGTATTTTGTCACGCTCACAGAATCACAGAATGGTTAGAGTTGGAAGGGACCTTCAAGATCACCCAGTTCCAACCCCCTGCCCTGGGCAGGGACACCTCCCACCAGACAAGGGTGCTCCAAGCCCCATCCAGCCTGGCCTTGAACCCCTCCAGGGATGGGGCAGCCACAGCTTCTCTGGGCAACCTGTTCCAGTGCCTCACCACCCTCAGAATATCAGTCTTTTAAGGGGAGGACTGATATAGACCCTAAAATTTTACCAGTGCCCTAAATAATGAGAATACTGTAGGTATCCTGTAGATAATCCTCTGTTTTCCTTTCCCCTCTTCCTTCTCCCGTTTGAATATCCCTGGCAATCTTAGTTGGAAAAGGTCCTCACGACTGATTAACTGCCAGTGGATATGACTCTTACTGAAGTTTGGATTTTCTTCTACATATTAATTTGGTAATGGTTTTAGTGTTAGCTTGTGTGTAACACTTAATATTATGTTTGCCTTTTTTGCTACTTTTAGTTATTTCTAGCTTTCTTTTTATCAACAGTCAATTATTCTGTTTGCTTTCATCCTTGATCAGTTCTTTTATGGCTAACTGCTATGGTCTGTGGCTTTTCTAGCCAAAAACCAGCTTCTCATCTCTGCAAAGATGCAGTGTCTTGGCTATCTCCAAGGTGCCACCATCACTTGAAACATTTCATGTCTGATTTTACTCATGTACCATCCCGACGGAGCAATCCTTTTTTTTGTTCTGTTGGTTACTCTGATGTCTGGGGATTTAACCCGTGCAGTTTCCTCTTGCATTTATCGTATTCTAGATGAAGCATAAGTTTTGCAAGAAAGAAGCACATCAATTTGCCTCTGAACACGTGTGGCATTACTCATACTGGGCCAGTAATATATGAAAAAAAAGCGAGGACAAGGCGAAAGGCTGGTTGGTGGGGTGTGCTCAAGGAGTACCCTCATTATTTTCTCTAAACGAGACACCACCAAAAATTCAGGTGTTAAATTTGTCAGCGCAGAGCTGTTTCCTCTGTGACACCGCGTACATTAGATGCACTGATGAGACGGTGACCTAATTTGGATGGTTTATGGTTTGTTTTGCTCTCGGTCTGTTACTGAACTGAATGATCGTTTAGCTCAGTTTTGTTTCTGTTGGTCTGCGGGTTCCTGACGTGCTCAGCTTCTCAGATCTCAGCTTCTTGAAATAACTGTCTCTATAAATTTTACCCCTGCCTGTTAACCGTGTGTGCTTATTTACACGAAAAGGCTATTTTATAAATGTTACAGGACTTACATCAACAGCCCTAATCTTCTAACAATGTGGTTTTATTAAAGTCAACACCAGAGCTACATTTCTTACCTAAACCCTGTGTTTCACTGCCAACTGTTATGACATTATCTCCTCAAAATGCTGTGGTTTCTCACACAGTTGGCAACTGACTTTATTAATTCTGTCCCTTAAGTTGTCTCGTCTGGTTTGAAGCTGCTCTCTTCACCTTTAGATGTTAGATGGTGGGCCTGATCAGGAGGCACCATCACTTTATAATTAGGGCCTTGGTATGGGGATGGAGGACACCTTACGTATCTCTGATTTTTGGTTCCTAAACGAGGTGGCACAGGAGTCCCTGTCACCTGCAAGCCCTTGGGCTTCAGTAGCCCCTGACCAGTGAGTCCATATCCATTCCTCCACCTTCTTCTTCGGTTGTTTTGCTGCTCCTGGTAACCGATGCTCTCCTGGAGGGTGGACTGGCCTGTCCCCTGCTCTCTGTGCCTCTCCTCTCCCTTCCCTTTCATCCTTCTGGAGGACACCTCAGAGACGTCCCTCAGCTCCCAACACTACAAGTCCTTCTCCAGATGGTTCATCAACAACCCTTAGACCACGGCTTTACCTGTGAGGAAAGCCATGTAGAGATCATCTCCCAACAGGGGGATGTTTCACCAGCTTCTCCCATGACTCTTGACCACATCCTTTTGTCCCCTTCCTTCTTCCTCGATTCCTTAAGATCTGCTTTTTTGTTTGTTTGTTTGTTTTGCTCTTAACTCTGCAGTAAGGAACAGGCAAGTAAAACTAAATCACTTTTCAGTTGGAAATACTCAGTTTACTACCGGACTGCTTTGCTTTTTGGTCTACAGTTCTCATGCCTCTGGCGTTCTCGTGTCTTCAGTATGTCAGAGCCTCAGATGAATTTATTAATTTATCTGTGTGCTGTTCTCTGTTCTCTTGTTTAAATGAGCCACAGTTGACACTTGGAGTCAAATGGAGGCAAGTGTTTATATAAATAGATTTGTGCCTCCCTGGTTGTGAGACGGGACGAGCGCCAGGGCCGCCTCTGATGTGGGACAGTGCAGCCATCGGGGTGCTCGGGCTCCTTCTGGGATACTTCCCAGCCGATGGAGAGAGCAAATCCTGGAGAGCTTCCAGCCCTGCCTCTCCTCTCGCTGACATAAAGCTGCTTCTGCTCTTCAGCTCCCACAGACCGCGGCGTTAGGCTTCCCGTCAGTGGTGTCTGCAGGGTTTGCCTCCTCTTCTGGAACGTCCCATGCACGATGGCTGTGGTGCAGTCTGCTCCCCTGTTTTCACAGCTGGTTTTTATGAATTTTCTCAGGGGTTTATTGACGGGTCATTTTTGTTTGTTAGCTGAGCCTCCATTTGCTTCTCTCATATGATGATATGAGGAACTTTCTGTGGAAAATTATGTGCGTTTGCTTGAGGCCCGATCCCAGTATCTTCTTTGCTTCTTGTGCCGTGGATCAGCTGCTCAAACTAAAAACTTCAGAAACCTCTCTAAAACTAAGAACTGCTTTCAGTTCAAATCCAAAATATGAGCAGTTTTTCATAAAACTAACTACTGAGTCCTGTCACTTTTGTTTGCTCCTGGAATTTAAAGGTCCTGGTGTGCAAGTGACTTCATTTTACTGTTTGTAATAACAATATATAACACCAGTGACTCTTCTCCATCAGGGAGTAAAGACATTTTAGGATTGCCAAGACCTTTCATACACAATGTCACCACCGGAGAATGCTGCTATTGTTTCTTTATCTCTCTGCTTCATCTGCTGACTTAACACAGTCCACATTGTAACTCATTTGCTAATAAAGAATTGAGCTCATATTACTTCCCATCTGAGATGCCACGGTGACTTCTAATACAGCAACATATCTGTTTTCAGGTTGCTTTGTCCTCTTTTGTTCAAATCCAAACTATCCCAGAGATGGTTTTCTTGGTATAAAATGATACCATGATAGAGGCAATACTTTTCCCCTCCGAAGTAATTTCTGACATTTACACTGAGTCTTTTGGACTTACGGTTTATTTAATTTTTATTTATGTTAGTGGTTTTAATATTCTTCAACTTCAGCCTTCTAGTGAAGGTGTATTGTATATTTTATTCAGGCGTTAATCGTGCTATGGTTGTCTTTCTGGGATGTTAGTATGTAGTCTGTTTGTTGTTTTTTATTCAAGAAAACTTATTATAGTGCACCAGGTGAATGACTTATTCTATAAAAAGATAAGGAAATAATAGAAGAGTATATAGAATTACGAAAAGTGATATAGTGCAATGTTGGTGCTTTTTTTTTAATTTCTTCCTTGGGATACTGATACATTTGGGAAGTTAAAGCCAGAAGGATATATAGCCTCTTTTTCTAACTTTGCATTCCTCCTTCCGTTGAAAGAGTTTGTGAGACTGGATCTTCGCCTGTGAGTGGCCGCAGAGGTATCACGTCGGGTTTGTGAGTTCATCTGTGGATTTCAGTGTGAAAGCCCTTCTTTTTGATTTAGGAAGTGTGACTTGATGCAGGAAAGATGCTTGTTATACATCATAGAAAAGGTATTACAGCTTCAGACAGCTGCTGTCTGCCTGAGATGAGTCTTCATACTGCTATTTGAACAACGAGGTGATAATGTCCCCTGGAAAAATTCCTCCTCTGCATGGCATTGAGGTTCTTCACTTAAACAGTGAGACTGCACTGAGGTTTGGCAAGTCTGAAAAGGGCACATCTCTTTATTCCTGATTTTCCTGAGCCCTTTTCATGGAACAAACTATTTTTTAATAATGCTGGACTTAGAAGATGGACACAGGGGTGACTGAAGGTGATGTTTCTACTTAAAACATTTCGAGCTTCATTCACAGAACCACAGAGCTCATCCAGATTCTTTCTTAGTGTGGAGTGTTTTAAATTTTTCCTTTTAAGAGTTGCAGAATTGTTATGGTTGGAAAGGACCTCTGAGATCACCAAGTCCAATCATACACAAAGACACAACCCACTCCCTACAATCTCAGCCACCAGAGCATGCCCTGAAGTGCCACATCTACTCGTTTCTTAAATACCTCCAGGTTTAGTGACTCCACCACCTCCCTGGGCTGGCCATTCCAGTGCCTGACCACCCTCTCAGTAAACTCATTCTTCCCAATATCTAATCTGAACCTCCCCAGCTGCAACTTCAGACCATTTCCTCTGGTCCTGATACTATTCCCTTGGGAGAAGAGGCCAACACCCACCTCTCTACAACCTCCTTTCAGGTAGTTGTAGAGGACAAGGAGGTCTCCCCTCAGCCTCCTCTCCTCCGAACTAAACGTGCCCAGTTCCCTCAGCCTCTCCTCATAGGAATTGTTCTCTGGACCCCTCACCAGCTTAGTGGCTCTCCTCTGGACACGCTCCAGCAGTGTCCTTCTTGTAGTGAGGGGACTACACTCACTGCAGAGGAGAGACCCATCAGTGACCTGTGTGCCCTGTTAATGTCTCAAGATCATGGAGACGCAAGCAGAGCAAGCAGTCTCTGATTTATGCTGATGTTCCTGTGCAGCACATTTCCCAGCAGCAGATCTCCAGCCTAGAAAAAGTAGCTAAGCCAGGGCTGGAAATGGAAATGTCAGAAGACTCTGCCGTGGCGGGCCCACCCACTTTGCATCTCTCCAGCGTCAGGAGGGAGACAAGACAGAAAAAAAACACCCCCACACAAATCCAGAGCTGAGATTTCCGTGCTTTGGCTCCATCCTCTTCTGTCTGCTGACTGTTGTAACCTCAGTGCATCCTCCTCCTGGCTGTAGACACTCAGGGGTGGATGTCTGGGATGCTAAACGGGCCGCCAACCCCTTAGTTTGAGGTTAAGCATGCACAAAACCCAAATTGTTTCTTCCTTCCTGCGTGTCATCCTTTGCCTTGTCCGCCGGGCACAGAGGAAAGCAAGCCCTGCCCTTCCTGCCTCCACTTTGCAGAGAGAGAAACTTCAGAATTTACCAATTTGAGGAGAACAAATACTACCTAAAGTGCTGTCCTCTCAATTATTGGAGTTTTGTAACCAAATCCACTGGCTGGTCTTGAAATCTCAGACACGCTTTTTTGGGAAGGTGTTATGTAGCTCCTTTGGGATCACTGAATTACCAATTAAAATACATTTCTGTCAATCTGTTTAAAACATGTATTAAAAAAGCCACCCCTAACCTTAGAGTTTCTTTTATAAGCATTCTCCAAGCAAAAATCTCTGTGTACATAGCTGTTGTTATTTTTGCTAAGCCACAGAATTTCATATTTCATTCTTAGTTAATATAGTAGAAAAATATTTACTTGGAGACATGATTCATTCTGACTAAAGGGATCAAGCTGATGCAGACCAAAGCTGAATATAGAAGTCAATTTAAATATGGTTGGGCTTTGGTTTGGGGTTGGGTGGATTTTTGGGGGTTGGGCTTTGGTTTTGTTTTGTTTTGCTGGATTGTTTTTGGGTTTTTTGGTTATTTAGACTGGTAGAATGCCTTATATGAAGTAAAGGGCAGATAGAATTTAAGATAGGGCAGAATCTGACCTAAGGTGACGCATCTGGCTGGCACTAGTCTCACCAGTGGCTCAGGAAGGGTTGCAGTGGATTGCATTGATTTACTGTTTGAGTACTCCTTTGTAGCTAATTAAATGAGAGATGGTCGTTAATGTCAGTAGGAAAGGGGACTTGGAATCCTTGGTGTTGCATCACCAAGTGTTTTAATTATCTTAATTGTAAAATGTGGAAAACCTCGAAAACCGATACAGGGTAAAACCATGTAAAGAACTAACTCTGTTTCATGCAGGATTTTGGTCGATTGTTTTGATTAAAAAGGAAAGAATATCAACGGTTTTCTTGACTGAGATGTCAGCCTGGCCTCTGAGCTCTTACTGCAAAGTGGAAAAAATCAGAGGTCCCCTTTCCTAAGAGATCTGGAGGCACTCAGAGCCACCAGCCTGAAGGATGCTCATAGCTCTTGGAGGTGATTTCTTTCTTCTTAGTAGCCCAGGGCTGTCTCCTGGAGGCTGGATTTGAAGACCAGAATGAAAACTGGCTTCCTGGATAGCAGCCTGATAAGCTGCTAAGGAACCAACTCAAGCAGCAATATGGAGTGGGATGGGATGGTGCCCATGGCACCCATTCCAGCTCCCAGAGGATTCTGTTTCCAAGTTGGGCTTTGTCAAACATTTCAGTCTCAACCAACCCGCTGATTAGAATCAAAAGTGGATTTATGGTAGTATTTTGAGATATTCCTAGTAATCAGCTTTTGGCCTAGAAGTCATAAACGTGTGTGATCTTTTTTCTTCATGGAATCATGGAATTGTCAGAGTTGGAAGGGACCTCCAGAGATCATCCAGTCCACCTCCCCTCCTAAAGCAGGGTTGCCCAGAGCACAGCACTCAGGACTGCATCCAGGTGGGGCTTGAAGGTCTCCAGAGAAGGGGACTCCACACCCTCCCTGGGCAGCCTCTGCCAGGGCTCTGACACCCTCACCCTAAAAACGTTCCTCCTCATCTTCGAATAGAACTTCCCACGTTCTAGTTTGTGCCCGTTGCACCTCATCCTGTCACTGGGAACCACTGAGAAGAGTCCAGCTCCATCCTCTTTCAACCCACCCTTCAGATACTTGTGAGCGTTGATAAGGTCTCCCCTCAGCCTTCTCCAGGCTCAAGAGTCCCAGCTCCCTCAGCCTTTCCTCATCAGGGAGATCTTCCAATCCCTTCATCATCTCTGTTGCCCTGCACTGGACTCTCTCCAGACTCTGATGTTAACTCTATTGTTAATTAATGAGGTTAATCTTAAAGAAAAGCAAGATGTACCTTAATAAAAGAGCAGTTCAGCATCCAATCCCTTGATCATCTTTGTTGCATCTTTGGTGACTGAAAGGAAAACTTAATCCTTTTCTCTTGAAAATGTTAAGGAAAATACCCGCTTTATATGAAGGGCATCTAAACCATGTGTGTAGACTGTGGGGACATCTGCTGGGCCGCTGGGAAATGGCAGACTTCAAAACAGGTATTGAGGCTGGAATGATTGAAGCATGAATATGCCAAAAAATTGTTAATATTGTGGCATTTTTCTTGAGGCTACGAATTTCACATTTTACCCGCAAAGGAAACCAGGTGCCCGTATCGCAGTATTTCTGTGGTAATCGCTCTAGGAGAACACTTAAGACCCTTATAAGCACATCCAGACATAACCTTCTTCATTTAAAACCTCAGCTTTTTTGGTCATGTTGAAAAAAAATTTAAAAAATCAGTAGGAGGAGAAAACTCTGGAAATTCCTTGTAATAGCGGGTGAGCCAAGAGGTGCTGACATCCTGTGAGGCCAACTGGCTCCGTGGTCCCTGACCACATCACAGCCTTCCTGGGCTTCCTGAGGTCCCCACGGGATGGAAAAGCTCTTCTTCCAGCTGGAAATGGAAAGTGGCCTTCCTTCCCATCCACCAGCTCCTGCGGTGGCCATCCTGGGACCAGCAGAGGAGCTTTGGGTGGTGGGACTAGCACAAGTGCACTTCACCAGTGCACCAGTCTGAAACTTAGCATCAAATTTCTCATTTTTTGTTCAAATTAAGCAAAAATGCAGTTAAAAAAACTAATCTGGCATGAATCTGATAGCATGCGCAGGCCTAAAATGAGCCCAAATTGTCAAATTCGAAGACTTTGGTGGAGTCGTGGACTGAATTCTGTGTTGAATTCCAATATTTCAGTATAATCTTAATTATCTTGTTAAGATTAAGGAAACTTTCATCAGTTGGAGAAGATGTGGCTGGGGAGACGATATGTTTCTGTTCTGGTTATTTGGTCAAAATCACATTTAGCATTTAATTTTCCTCCTGTACTTCCCTATATCAGAGTTAGGTTGATGGTTGGACTAGATGATCTCAAAGGTCCCTCCCAACCTAGACACTTCTATGATTCTATGTATCTGAAGTTTTCAGGTGCCTCTGTTCAGGCAGAGCTGCATGTATTTAGACAATTAATATAATTTTCCCAAATTCTGGCCCCTTCTTGCCCCGTGTTCAGTCTTTTTTATTCCTCCATTCCACTTGGAAACTGTGTTGGGCATTGCTGGGTGGAAATTGCCGGTATAGATCCCAGCTGAGTCAATTTTGTTAATGCAGAAACGGTGCACCAGACATCTGGTTAGAATTAGTTTTATTCCATCCTTAAGAATGACTTGACTTAAATGTGAAAAATGTGGAGCAAAATATGAGCTCCCCTATAGCCTGTGTACTCCCCCCATACAGTCTCTATGCTTTTAGACAAGAGCAAAGCTAAAAAAGCCAGGGGAAATTATTTTTGTTTTGCTAAGTTACGAATCCCCCTCACCCTGGGATCTGTACTCTTTGCTAGATAAATATTTTTTATGCTTTATCATTAGTAACTTGGAGAGTTTGAACAAGCATTAACAGGTAAAACAGCTTAAAGAATGCTTCAAAGAAGCAATTATTGATGTAATTTCATATAATTCATATAATATTTCATATAATTATTAGTGCAGCGGTGTTCTAGAGCTATTATGAAGTAAATAATTAATTTACCTGCTGCTTAGAGCAACAGATTACTCCTAAATTCTCCTAAGCCTGTTAGCTGTAGGCAGGGTCCCTTCTGGCTCATATGGTATTTGGTGATAGACTCAAAAGTAGAAATGAAAATAGGACGTGTTGAACCAGATACTTTGTGAACTGATTCTCCCAAGATATTAGGTTCTGTTAAACTTATAATAAATATTCTCTTTTTTTTAATCCCTTCCTTACAGGGGCGTGCCTCGTTAACAGCCGAGAAAGAACGTTTTGCACATGAACACAGAGAAATGAAAAATCTAGAAGATGTTGTTAAAGATATAAAACCCTCCGTGCTAATAGGTAATTTTTTTTTCCCTTAAAGCAATGCCCTTGTTCTTTGTTGGCAAAAAAAAAACCAGGGCCGTGGCTTTGTCTGAAGAGAGGATCAGGTTCCTCTGAACAGAGTTTACCTTTGTGTGTTTTTAGAAAACAGTAGGTGCAGAACGGGCTCTCCTCAGCAGCTGAACAAATAGCAGCTCCCCGAGCACGGAGCGCTGCCTTCACTCCAAACCATCCCTTGCACGGGGAGAAGGAATAATCCCACTCGGTTTACAGCATCTGACGGGGAACCTTATCACCTCCCTGAATTACCTGGGCTTTGATGTGGGTGGTGCAATGCAAATAACTGAGAAAACTCAGCTCAGCACACCTAAAGCCCTGCAAATATGAGCAGGCTGTAGCTGAATCTCCTTTCCTCTCCTATTTAGGCACCAGCCCTTTCTGCAGACTGAAACGCAGAGTTTTACAAAGACTTTTTCTTTTCTAAAAGCTGCAGGATTTGGGGGATCTCAGGAAAGGATTGTTCAGCTCTCTGCAGTTTGGTTGTTATATTTCACGGCAGTTTCAGGAATGAATTGCAAGTTCTCTTAAATCATTTATTTTTAATACATTAAGACTTGAAAATTCATCTGTCTTGCTTATAAAATCACTCATCAGATGCTGGAAAATCTGAAATGCCACAGTGGAAACTACCCTGCGTTTTAAGAGCTCCCTTTTCAGCTCTGCCTAGAGCATGCTCTGTAAGATCTGCTTTTAACAATGATTGTGAATGAGGTGAATAACGCTGATCTTTTCCTGTGCTCCACAAAGATACGACTGCAGGACAGAGACCAAATAGTCTAGAGAACTGATTTACTAGAAAACAAGGCTGAAAAAGCAAGTGAAACAGAGAATAGATTGGATGGTCTGTGATATTTATCTAGATAAAGCAGTGTGGATGCCCAGGGAATGTTTGCTGTCATGAAACATGGATTTTTACAGCGTGTCATTTTTATATATAAAAATAGCCCTTTCTCTCAAGGTCACTTCCTCCAAGCCATGAGGCGTAACGAAGGTTCTTCCAACAGAAACAGCGATGGAAAATTAATATCGGGAGATTTTTCCCACTTGGAGGACTAGTCATTCCCTATCTTCTCCTGAGCAGGGGGAGATACTGATATGTTGAAACTCTTTCTCCCGCTATTTTACTTGATTCTGTCTCAGTGAATCCTCAGATACATTTCATCACCGGCGAGGGTTCATGGAAAAGCCTATAGTTTAGCTTGAGAAATACAAGAAATGAGAAATTCACCAAACTCTACAGGAGTGAACTCCGCCTTGTGTTTGGGATAATCCTGAAGTTTTGCTAGAGCAAAACCTTTTATAGGCAGCTTGATTTTAAGCAGGTTAGGAAAAAGGGTTGAATTCCCTTTCAAAGAGGGAGACACGCAGTGAAGAAGAGCTCTGTTCTTATAAAAGTCACCTGGAACTGATTGCGTTTCTCTTCTTGTTCTGTGTGTTTCTCTTCTCCAGGAGTTGCTGCAATTGGTGGTGCTTTTACTAAAGAAATTCTGCAGGATATGGCTGCTCTAAACAAACGCCCTATTATTTTTGCTCTCAGCAATCCTACCAGCAAAGCGGAATGCACTGCTGAGCAGTGCTACAAATACACAGAGGTAACCAAAGATGAACATCTTTTCCAGTATTCGTGGCGAAAAGTAAATCTGAAATTAAATTTAAAAGGGGAGGAAGACAGAGGGTGGAGCAGAAAGTGCGGATTGTGGCTGTGTGTGTAGGTTGAATTCAGTAACAGGTTTTTTTCAGATTTTATCAAGACTATTTCAATGAGGTCAATAAATGCACCCTCATAAACACATTTAAATAGCTGTTCCTGGTGTCAGGAATGACTCAGACTTTATTAGAACTGAAGCATCAGTAGCTGTCAATCATTGGAGCCTTAAGCCTGTTTTGGAACCGTGGTGCTTTGTGTAACACAGACACACAGGGGCATGCCTTTCATTCCAGATTTTATAAATACTCTTTAGGGTAAGGAAATAATTCAGTACGGAAAATAGAATCTGAAAAAGAATGATTTTCTAAAAACTGGGGTAATTGACTCCTTTTATAAAGATTTGTATTTAGGGAGAGGGGTGAAAATTAAGAGAACTGGGCTTGCTTATTTATTATTGTATTACAGAAGTGCTAATAAACACAGCAGCCTATAATTTAGTCTAGAATGTGAAACGTACGAGTCCTTGACTGTAGGTGTTTCACAGCAGATTGTGTTTGGGTTTATTGTCAAGCCCAGGGCGGTTGGGATGGCAGTTTCACGGTGTTTAACAGACAAATTTAGCCTGGCCGTTCCCCGCCGCTGAGACCACAATCACAGCTCAGAGCAAGAGCCAGGGACGCTGCCCACGCGAAGGGCTGGTTGTGGTGGGCAATGACATCTGGAGGCAGAGCAAAGGACACGCTGAAGCATTTCAGCTGTCACCAAAACCTATCATCAAGCCGGCCGTGATAATGCTGCCTGACACTGACCCAAACAGCATGTTCCTCTGAAGAGCCGAGAAGCGACGGTGGCTTGTTTTAAAATGCACGTTTCCAGTTCTCTAAAACAGGCAGAGATATTTCTGATCCTAAAGTGCCTCTGAAGTATTTAACAGTGACATTTATCACCTCAGCAGTGCTGGTGTAAATAAAGGCTGGCTTTCCTTCCCCACCTAAATTTACTCCTTAAATCCGAGGGTGCTCCCTTCTTGGCAAGGCAAGACCAGGGAGCTCTGGGCTGTGCAAATCCCCCTCATTAATCCAAAACTGCATCTCCTGCTGTAGAAATTACTCCCCTCTCCCAGGAATGATGTGGGGAGCACCTGGACAGTAGTGCTGCAGGTGTGTCACCTCCGAGGTGCCTAAAGAGGAGCAACTGGGAGGAGCAGAGAGCTCTGCCTGTCCCCACGGCTCCTCAGAAATTGTCACATCCAAAAGCACAGCATTTATTGGCCTTAGGCTTGTTTTTGTGGAAAAAAATGCAGCAGCATCACCCATTGTTACCCCAAGAGTATTGTCCCTGGGAGTTTTCCAGCTCCGGGTGTGTACCTTCCTCCTGTGAACGCTTCTCCTGGCATGGATGCACAAAGCGAATAAGGAGCGCTGGGTTTTGCTTTCTCCTCTTCCAAATTATTCCAAATTCCTGATGCTCTGGAGATATAAGACCCTCTCTAAAGATGCAACCCAGCTTCCACGGCGGTAGATGTTTAAAGGGATGTGTGAAATACTTCTAGAGCACGCTCATAACTAATTTTTTTTTTCCTTGTTACAATCCAGGGACGTGGCATTTTTGCCAGTGGCAGCCCTTTTGATCCCGTCACTCTTCCAAGCGGACAGACCCTCTATCCCGGGCAGGGTAACAATTCCTACGTGTTCCCAGGAGTGGCCCTCGGCGTTACCGCCTGCGGGCTGAAACACATCGGCGAGGATGTGTTCCTCACAACTGCGGAGGTATTCTCTTAAACACTATTTAAAGTCCTTAATTTAGCAACTTGGTAATTAGGAACGATTAAACTGCTCTAGGGAGAGGTGTCCCTGCCCATGGCAGGGGGGTTGGAACTTGATGATCTTTAAGGTCCCTTCCAACTCTGACCATTCTATGATTCTATGAAACAGAAGTAGTTCAGCTTTATCTTTTAAGTGAGAAACATGGTGCTTTCTGTGTAAGGCCTTTATTTGCCAGGCATGTTAATTTTTATAAGCTCTATTGGAACAAGCGATTTTTAAAAAGTTAATACTTGGTCCGAAGGTCATCTGGCATAAACTTCACCTTCTGTCGGCCAGGAAAAAAAACAGGGAAAGACTTCAGTGCTGTATGATGATGGGTGAATACATGTAGGTGGAGTTTTCAGACTCGGTGCACAAAGGTTTGACTTTAGATTGAAAGGAACTGTGTGTGGAGTACTGTGTTCAGTTCTGGAGTCCTCAACATAGAAAGGACATCGAACTGTTGGAACAGGTCCAGTGCAGGGCCACCAAGACGATTAGAGGGACGGAGCACCTCTCCTATGAGGACAGGCTGAGAGAGCTGGGACTGTTCAGCCTGGAGAAGGCTCCGGGGAGACCTGATAGCAGCCTTCCAGTATCTGAAGGGAGCCTATAGGAGAGCTGGGGAGGGACTCTTTGTCAGGAAGTCTAGTGACAGGACGAGGGGTAATGGTTTTAAATTGGAAGAGGGGAGATTTAGATGGGATATTAGGAAGAAGTTCTTTACTGTGAGGGTGGTGAGGCACTGGAACAGGTTGCCCAGGGAAGTTGTTGATGCCCCATCCCTGGAAGTGTTTAAGGCCAGGCTGGATGGGGCTTTGAGCAACCTGCTCTAGGGAGAGGTGTCCCTGCCCATGGCAGGGGGGGTGGAACTTGATGATCTCTAAGGTCCCTTCCAACTCTGACCATTCTACGATTTTGAGGTTGGCAGCTCTGGGGTATCTTTTGTGGGTGTTTGCCAGCAGCTCGCCCTCTGTAAGAAAGATATTCACAATTTCCATCTTTAAAATTAGTAAAAAGCCCAGACTGTCTCCACTGGCTTTAACCATCTTTGGAGGGCAATGATCCATCTCGTAAGTCTTTGGATAATTATATCCTCCCTTTAAGTTCTTCCCTGTAATTTCAGTTGGATGGGGTGATCCTCGCCTGCTGGTCCCAACTGCCGCGTTAAACAGTTGTCTTATTTCGTTCTAGAAGTTGCATCACTTTGGTTTGGGTGAAATGCTTCCTGTATAAATAGAGCTCTGATGGATGAAAGGTGACACATGGATTGACCCATGTTTATGTGGCAGTTACTAAGTCAGAAAAAAATCAGTTCTGAACAAAGAAACTTAATTGAACAAAGAAATGTCGCAGGGAAGCAAAATGGTATCAGAAATTGCAAGGAAGCTTTTAATTTCTCTCAAGGCAGAGGTTCTCTTCTGACTCTTTTTGGTGAAGCTTTTGCTACATCCTTGCCATCCTCTAGTAAAACCCCTAGAAAGGTTTGACGTGTAAAAATGTATATACTTTCTTTTCACGCATAGAAAGTCCCTACTGATGGCAAGATCACTTATGGCAGGAGCCAAGAGCAGCCACATCTGGTCTCCCTGCTCGTGTGAGAGGCAGCGTGTGACCGGGGCTTGGGAAGAGCTGTGGCTGGTCCCCGAGCCAGGGGACAACCCATGGGCTGTAGAGGAGTCTTTGCCAGAAGAGGTGTCAGGGCTGTGGAGGCCAGGAGGGCTCTGTAGGCCCTGAGCTGAAATCACAGCACAAAGCCAAGGCAAAAGCAGTGCTTTTTGTTCTGTTTTCTTGGCTTTTTCTTTTTCTTTTTAATGGAAGGATAAAATCTAAACAGTTTCATGTGGGTTTTAGAGCAGCGGTTCGTATTCTCCATTTGAAATGGAAGCAGATGAGATGCTGTGAAATTTAAAGCACCAAACCCACGTGTTTCAGAGAGAGGGACCTTCTCAGACTGTAGCAGGAGTTTACCTGGAAAAAAGAAAGTCTAAAAAACAAGCAGCCCAGGTTGCGTGCCTGCACCTCCCGTCCTCTGCCACCTCTCTGCTTAGATCTGATAAAAGCCACAAGTAGCTTATTGTAACCATGGCAAACTCTGCTTTCGGTGTTCTTTCCTCCCTGCCAAGTAAAACAGAATGTAACTTTGATTTTGGGGCAGTAAATCCAAGGTACTGTAAGCTGTAATGCTGCTTAATTGCAGGCAATTGCTCTGTGATGACAAGAGACGTTGCCTTTTCCTCTAAGTCCTAGGAACCACAACAAAAGGGACGGAGAATTATCAACTAATGAAATATTCTTGGCGTGTGTGCCCTGCGCTTAAGTTACTCCAGAAATAATCCTGTTAGAATCCTTCCATTAGAGAGAATTCGCCCTCCAAAAGATGCCCCCACTCGCTTCAGGCTGTTCATCCTGTCTTGGCTGCCATTCATTTCGGTTCTGCAGTAAGGCTTAGTTAATTTCTCTGTTAAAAACTTCAATTATTTAAAATTCAAACCCTGAAAATAGCACCTAAGGTCTAATCAGCCCTGTGTCTTCCTGGGAAAATAATTAGTAGCAGAAGTTGAGGAACAGAGGATAAATAAAGGGAAGAATACAGAGTGATCCTTCTGCTGAAACAGCAGCTGTACTGTTGCGGCCTTCCTGCGCCGCAGCTTTTATCCCTGCCTGGATTTCTCTTTCCAGGAAGAGCCTCCCAGCTTTTTTAACCACCTTTCTTATATTTGAACATCTTTTGGCAGTTCGTGTCACAATTTCATGATGAGTTCTGTGGGAAAAGAAGCTCTCCTCTTACGATTTCCCACTCCTTATAGTGCCATGAGAAATGTTCCCCTGCAGTTGCCTTTTCTATTTTCTTTCCTTTCTCCCCAGCCCATTTAATTCTTTTTTCGCCTCCTTGTATGAAAAAGAACCTTTTGATCAGCCTTGTTGTCCTTTGCACCCCTCAGGATTCCATCCCAGTCCTGTTTGAAGAAGGTGGAGTGAAAATACATACTGTTCAAAGCAGATTCACACGTTGGTGTAATTACATTTTCTCTGTCGCCTCATTTTCTTAATAATTCCAAAAGTTCATTCATCTTGTTGGGTTTTTTTTCTCTCTGCCACTGAACTGAGGGAGGAGCATTTATCAGAGATGACATGGAATAGCTGGCATTTCTCTTTGAAAATGACTGTTTTTGTGGTTTTGCAGTTTTTAATGCTGTTAGAGGCATACGTAGAAGGACTAACACGGCATCTGTACAGTTAAGCTTCCTCCCTCTCCCACCTTGAGTGCTGCCCAGATGTTTTGTGACTTTCCTTGTCAAAACCCAGAAGTACTCTGCCCCCAAATCCTTGGGTTTTTTCCCAGGGATGCATTACTCCGACAGCAACTTCTATGGATTTTTTCAGATTTCATCTTTCCTGCAGAGCCCCATCAAACCGTGAACAGCAGGAGACTCGTGTCGGGAGCTCCCCTTTAACACATCCCGGTGCTCGCCCTGCTTTATGGAAGGGCTCGAGTATCATTTTTAAATAACCCCGTTGGATTCTGGAGAGCAGACGCTGGGTGTGACGCTGTATTAGCTCCCCCTGGTGGGTCTCTATCCCTGCTCTCTCAGCATCAATCTCAATCGCAAACTCCTGCTTCCTCCAGGCGACAGGAACCGCAGGGAGCAGTTTGTGCTCATTTTCAAGTATCTTCCTGGTGTGTTCCCTCAAAACTCCACTTCTGGCTTTCTCTTTGGGCCATGGTATCTCTTTCACCGTGTTTTCTGGACTTTCCTGGTGTTTTGAGAACCTCTGGACATACCACTATACAGACCAGCTTTCGTTCCATTCAGAGAGAANTCCCTGCCCAGCAGGACAGAGGAGGTTCATGAGGTGAGCTCATAAGCAGGCAGTATCTCTCCTCACTCTGTGGAGAAGGTCCTCACACCCGATGGTCACAGAAGGAGGTTTTTTTACATGGCTGGTTGAGTAAACAGCGAAAAACAACATCTCTGGGTCTCTATCAGTGTGGTTTGCCAAAGCAGAACCATTTCTCTGCTGAAGACCAGGTCAGTGTCTAATAAAGCTACAGCTGCACCTGCATTTCAAGCTAAACACATCTGCTTTATTTCTAGGTAATAGCACAACAAGTTTCGGAGGAGAATTTGCAGGAAGGTCGCCTGTACCCCCCGTTAGTCAGCATTCAGCAAGTGTCACTGAAAATCGCCGTCAGGGTAAGTCACTTCACCCTTTTGCGGCTGCTTTTCTTCCCACGTTCTCTACATAAGAGCGCTGGCTTCCGTTTTGAGTTTGGGGGATGCTTTAGCAGCACTAATTAGGATTTTAACTCGTCTTTCTAGATCGCAGAAGAAGCCTACAGGAATCACAACGCCTCCACCTACCCTCAGCCCAAGGACCTAGAAGCCTTCATCCGCTCTCAGGTGTACAGTACGGATTACAACAGCTTTGTAACCGACTCCTATTCCTGGCCTGAAGAAACCATGAAAGTGAAACTGTAAATATTTAACGAAGAATGAACAAACTAGCAGCCCTTCGAAAGCATTAAAATATTCAGAACATTTCTGCCTAGGAAGCCTAAGAATAGCTGATTTTTTAAGATGCAGAAAACTTTTTTCTAAATTGTAATATTTGGTTAGAAACTCAGATCAAGGAATCATATTAATTACACATCAGGAAATAAAAATTAATCTGAGACACATATTTGCGTCGTTTGGTTATTTTGATGGTTGTTTTAATTGAGACATCCTGTACTGCAGTTTGACAGACACTTTTGTTATTGAAATAAGTGGCTGTATCTTGAGCTGAGAGTTTTGCCACAAACGTCAGTGAGAACTTCAGCTGACAAATGGTACCGTGGAAAATGAAGAAATGCAGATGATGACTGTTTTATACATTAAGGGTCACAATGTACTTTGCATAAATTGTTGAGCTATTATTTAAAAAAAGCTCCAAACTTTAAACAACAGTAAGGTTAGAATATTTTTCTCCAGAGAAAACCCTTATTGGTGGCTCCTGTGTGGAGTAATGAAAATTTTCTAACAAGAACTGAACCTGCAGAACCTTCTGTTCACAGCTAATTAGAGCATTTTAACATCCTAACGAGCATGCTTCCCAAGCTGAATCTAAGATTTCTTTCCTCCACCAAGAGAACTACGGGTCTGACAGGCTGAAGTTCATGGAAGTGCTTGAACTCCATGTTCTTGACCAAAATGTTACAAATTGGCTTTTTTTGGACTAAGTATTTTCTTTTAAACATCAGTTATTGAGCTAGTAGTAGGTTCTCTTCCAGCAGCTTGTGAAAGGAAATGATATTAATCCAGTCTTTGAGTACTAATTTAATATAAGAAATATCAGTAAAATTACATGCATTTTTGTTTTATTTTATTTTATTTCATATATAATATAAATACATTTCACCCCTCCCCCATTTTTCTGTATTTTAGATAATTTTCTCTTGTAATGTAAGGGAAACACAGAGGAAACACTAAAACTTGTCTCAGCTTAGACATTTTCATTTTCAATGTAAATATAAAATGCTGTGAGCTGAAAAGTTACTATTAACAAAAGCAGACTGTAATGAGAGGACAGGAGGAGGATTGCAAAAACGTTGGTATCAGCAATATAGTTATATAGGTACTACCAGAGCATCCAGGGGTGACACGGGTCTTTTTCTTCTTCCCCCCACTCTTTATTTAAAAGCAAAGCTTGGTCCTGGGGTTGGCCCAGGTATGGGGTATGAAGACAGAGGAGATGCCTTGTGGAGCAGCAGAAGACAATGTGTGCCCAAGCGGTGAGATTTCCTTCAGCTGGGTCTGCTTTTGTGTTGGAAACCACGTCAGTCTGTGCCTGCAGCCACGTTGATACCCCACAGCTGGATGCACAAGGTGACTACAGGGCTGCACCTCAGCTTCCAGAGATAGCACAAAAAGAACTGTGTCCTTCAGAATATGGAATTTTTATCACCTTGCAAGCACTTAGACATGTGGCTTATAGAGATAAAGGCCAGTTTTAGGGTCTCAGAAAGTAAGTAAACACCCCTCAAAAATATATAGTAATTCAGAACACAAGCTGGGATTAACTACTTGAACCATTCTTACTGTATGTTAAAGTTTCCCTTTTCACTGTAGCTACAAGGCACAGTATTTCAAAGTTAGTGTCATCTCTTGCTGTGCCAAATTCAGACTCCTTACAGTTTCTCTTATTTGTCTGAAAGTTTGCCCTCGACACCAAATAAAATCTGAAAAATATGTCCACTTTGATGTTGTTTCAGGAATTCTAGGAACTGGCCAAGATCCATGTGATAGTCATTCCTCAGGCCATAATCACCATGTGCCTGAAACTGTAGGTCTTCAAAAGCACCGAAGAGACGAAGATTATTGATGCCTCCCTCCGTTTCTGTGCTCTCCACGTGCTTGCAAGAAATGTGCTTCCAGTTGGGATACCTGATAACACGCCAGAACTCCTCGCAGTTCTCTCTGAGTCCCTCCACACAGATGACACCGGGTTTCCCCGTCAGGCAGAAGCCAGTCAGATTTAATTTCTTTGCAGAGTCGAAAATCTTTCTCCTCAACTCCTGCCTGTATATATGATGGCTGTAGATCCACATGCGATGCAGTGTTTCTTTAACTACCGCTTCTTTTGTAGCACTTTTTGAAGAGATCTTACTGTCTTCCAGGTAAGGCAAGATGTTGTCTTTCACCCACTGCACAGCCTCGTATACACACACCTCCCCTGAACCCAGATTGCTGATGTGAGAAGCCAGGGCGGTGTTGAGCTGCAGCTGCTGCTGTCTGTGCAGCGCATCTGACCTTGCGAAAAGCTGAGGAGCTACACGAGGGTACGCGTGAGGCAGCAGCACCTGCAGTTCCACCTTCACCTTCAACAGAACACACACAAACAGAAAATGAATTCTGTTGCTACTGAACCATTATTTTAAGGAGGTATTCACCCTAACAGAGGAGGCATTCTCAGGATTATAGAGGATAAAGATTTATGTGTGCTTTAGGCTGGGAAACCTCTAGATTATTTTGCCTGATCTACACACCACAGGCTGCTGAATTTCTCTCCGTTATTCCTACAGCAGCCTACCAGTGCTTTGGAAACTGAACCTTGCCTCTGGTCCAAGAGCAGGAGAGGATTTATGTACCCTCAGTGCTTGAGGCTCTTGGATTCCATGAGGAGCTTTTCACTACAGTACACAATCAAATTATTAGCCCTGCAGAGCAAACTCAATTGTGGAATGACTAATTATTTTTCCAAGTTCCTTGATGATCTATCTGCCACATTGGTTGTCCGGTCCTATCAGAGATTCTCTTAGCCTTTCCAGGCCAAATCAGTTCAAGAGTCAAATAAATAATTAAAACCAAGAGCTTTTTGTTGCATCAAATTAGGGAGGGAGTTTCTCTGGTTTTTAGTGCAATTTTTAAGCGTCTGCATGCACCAGGAGTAACGAAAACACCACGCACAAACACATCTATGTGGAATTTCTCACCTTTGGCTCCCCTGCATCAATAGCAATCGAATATTCAAGCTGTGGGGGCAGAGCTCCATCAGGATTCCTCAGGTAGCGCTGCACACCAGGCACTGCATCCTCATCCAGATTTATTTCCCCTTTTTTAGGAAACATCGAAAGAAGCATTTCCACTTCCAGCAGCTGAAGCTCCAGGCATTCTTTTACTGCGACAGCCATCCTGCTGCCCTCCACACACACACCTGCAACAAGAGGCCTGGAGTCACACCCCAGGGGCTTAACACACAGTGAGGAGGTTTAGCACCACACCGTGCATATGAGGAAGGTGGTCTCTTTGGGAAACCCCACTATTTTTAGAGGGCAGAATTCACATTAAACACAGCTGGGTATTGAATAAAGCTCTGGAGTCTGGCAGAGAGGAAACTGATGAAATTTAACAAAGAAAAGTGTAGGGTGGTGCACATGGGGAGGAATAACCCCCTGCACCAGTACCTGCTGGATAGCAGCTCTGAGGAAAACAGACCTGGGAGACCTGGTGGACAACAGGATGACCATGAGCCAGCAATGTGCCCTTGTGGCCAGGAAGGCCAGCAGCATCCTGGGGTGCATCAAGAATGTGAGCAGCAGTTGGAGGGAGGTCATCCTGCCCCTCTGCTCTGCCCTGGGGAGGCTCCATCTGGAGCACTGGGTCCAGTTCTGGACTCCCCAGTTCAAAAACGACTAGAGAGGATACAGCAAAGTGCTACAAAGATGATGAGGGGACTAGAACGCTTCTCTGATGAGGAAAGGCTGAGGGACTCGGGTCTTTTAAAGTCTGGAGGCTGAGGGGGGAATCTGATCAACACCTATAAATACTTCAAGGGTGGGTGTCAGGAGGACAGGGCATTTTTTCAGTGGTGCCCAGGGACAGGACAAGAGGGAACGGGCACAAGCTTGAATATGGAAAGTTCTATGTAAACATCAAGAGGAACTGCTTGACTTTGAGGGTGGCAGAGCTCTGGCAGAGGCTGCCCAGAGGGGTGGTGGAGTCTCCCTCTCTGGAGACATTCCAAACCCGCCTGGACACGTTCCTGTGGGACCTGTTTCGGTAGGGGGTCAGGCCTAGCCGATCTCCAGAGGTTCCTTCCACCCCCTAATCATTCCGCGGGTACAAACCCCTTTAACAATGACTCTCTCAGGGGCGTCCCCCACAACGAAGCGGCAGAGGGGAGCCGCCACCAGCCTCACCTGGCCCGGGAGGCCTTCAATCGGCGCTGTAAAGGAGAAAGAGGCGCCACATCTCTTCATATAGACGACGACCCCTCAGCCGACAGCCGCCACCTCAGCGCCGCCGTTAAACCGCCCTCTGAGGGCCGGGATTGGGGCCGGGGGGCGGGGTCAGAGCGAAGCCCCGGCCCCGGCCCCCCAGCTCCAATCCAGTCCCTCAGTTTATGACTGACAGTGATCATAGCCAATCCAAATCTTCTTTTCTTTGACTGACAGTGAGAGCGGCCAATGGGAGCGCTCGGCGCGAGGGGCGTGGTTGGCGGGCTCCGGAAGGGGAGAGCTGTGGTGGCGGTGGCTCGGAGTCTCTCAGGTGTGTGGGGAGGGGGTTTTGCGTGTTTCTAGTGGGACTTCAGGGGGTTGTGGTCCCAGTTAAACGCCCAGGTGACGCTGGTGGAGGGTTTGCCGCTGGCTATAAGGGATTGGGGAGGGAGGACGGGCCGCTGTTGAGCTCTGGGGTTGATAATATGTGGAGCCGTGGCAGTGAGAAGCGGCCAGCTCTCTGTGGTAACTTTATTACTACAAAGGCTCTTGAGGGTGGCGGTGCTTCTCGCCTTCACGGTTTGGTGAAATGTGGAACGCTGTTTTCCAGTGCTGTACTGGGAACGCAGAGGCTGTGGTAGCGCTCCACCTCACAATCCCACTGAGGGATTCGATATGAAGGGCTTGGGATACCTGTGCCATTCAAAGCTCCAACCGTGAAGCTTCATAATGCCTTCTCTCGCTTGTTACTTCCTTCTCCAGGAATGGATACTGAAGCCCTTAAAAAGTACTCGGCTTTGCACCCCAAACCTGCCGGGCTCACTCTGCAGTATGGCACCGCCGGATTCCGCACCAAGGCCGAGCGGCTCGATCACATCATGTTCCGCATGGGCTTGCTGGCAGTGCTGAGGTCCAAAGCCGTGGCATCTACTATTGGCATCATGGTTACAGCGTCCCACAACCCTGAAGTAAGAACAACCTTTTCTTTAACAAGAAATAGATCTGATCAGTCTGGTAGTTCTTCATGGTACTGAGAAACCAGATCCCATGACAGCGCTTGGACATGTGTTTAGCCTGCTCCCTGAAAACAGGATCCCCGGCATGTTTGAAGTTACTTTTCCTTCAATACACAAGCATCATTTTCTCTTGGGGAAATGCTGAAGCGTAGGAATTTTGGCAAACTGGGAGTACCCTTAAGAAGAGACGAACCTTTGAGCAAGATATGCACATTTGAAAAAGAAAGGGACGTGGCAATTACAAATCGAGCGTTTAGATTTCTGCTGCTGCTGTGGAGAATCCCAGGTTATTAGAATCTCCCCTTACACACTTTCCATGTCAAATGAATTTCACACCAAAATTGTTGGGGTAAAAAGTTGTTTAGTTAATATGCTGGTTGTATAACTTTTTTTGGAACTTTTGGGATGTTTAAATAAACGGCTAAGCTATTGCTTCCCAAAAATGCTCTGCATTTAAAGAAGCAATGTGAATAAATGACATGTTGGCTTTCTTCAAAGAGATTTTATTAACTTTCCTGCTTTCAGGCTTACTATTTTTTTTGTTTGTTTGTTTGTTTTTCGGTTTGGTTTTTTTTTTCCCTAAGGAAGATAACGGTGTAAAGCTGGTTGATCCTCTTGGAGAAATGCTGAACCCTTCCTGGGAAGAGTATGCCACGCAGCTAGCGAATGCTGAGGAGCAGGAATTACAGACGATAATATCTGAGATCTGCCAAAAAGCAGGAGTGAACCAGCACAAAGATGCTTCAGTTTTTATCGGCAGAGACACCAGGTAATTACAAAACGCTGGAGGGATGTGCTGCTTTTATGGAAGTGCTAATGCTTTGTTCGTGGGTGCTTCTGGATGTTTAGCTTTCCACAGCCAGATTATGGGGGGATTTATGCCTGGTCTGCTACCTGGTAATTTGTGTTCTTAGCAGTAAACAAAAGTTTTCCAATGCTGTTCCTATTTTAGCTTCCCTGACAGTTATGAGAACTTCCTAGGACCTCTTCTAAACTGGAAGCTTTAATGTAGGTTTGGGAATTTCTTTGTTGGGAAGCACCTATGATAGAAAAAGGTCTGGATTTCTTTGTAGTGGATCTAAGTCTACTGGCAGGAAGCTGGTGGAGTCTTCTTTTGCGTGTGCTTCCTTCTCAAGTCCATGTAGAAACATCTTCTGCCAAGGTTACCAGTTGTGTTTGGTGTTTTCCAGGCCAAGCAGCGAGAAGCTTTCACAGTCGGCGATCGATGGTATCTCCGTTCTAGGTGGTCAGTACCACGGTATGTTAAACTCCTTCCATTCTAGTCTGATTTCAGATTTTTATGTAAATGTGTCTCTGTTTTGTAGCCCAGACACCGTTTCCATTTTCACTTATAATGATCTTCTTTCAGGGTAGTTGATGGCTTTAATGCAAGGGGGTGTATTTCATCTTTTTACAGCAGAGCTTGAAAAATTTCTTGCAGGTTTTCTTTCCCTGCTGCTTTTATCAGTTTATTGTAGAATAGCAAATACTGTACAACTTTTAAGGAGGAATAAATTTAATATTATATTTCTGAATACTGTGCCTTTTATTTTATCATAGACTATGGTCTGGTGACAACACCACAGCTACATTACATGGTCTGCTGTCAAAACACCCGAGGGCAGTATGGGAAAGCAACGCTGGAAGGTTATTACGAAAAACTATCCAAAGCCTTTACGGAACTGATAAAAAAGGTGAATCACAGGATGATACAGGGTTAGAAGGGACCTCTGGAGATCATCTCCTCCAACCCCTGCCAGAGCAGTCACCCAGAGCAGGTCCCACAAGAACGTGTCCAGGCAGGTTTGAAATGTCTCCAGAGATGGAGACTCCACCACCTCTCTGGGCAGCCTTTTCCAGGGCTCTGCCACCCTCACAGGAAAGAAGTTCCTCCTCATGTTTAGATGGGATTTCTTACGGTCAAGTTTGTGCCCATTTCCCCTTGTCCTCTCACTGAGCACCACTGAAAAAAGGCTGCTGGGTGTTGCCTTCTTTATACCAGTGTCCAAAGTGACTCATTTCTGTTCGTTAGCCCGTTTGGGTCTGAAGTTTCAAATTTGGCGTGCCTCTAGGTGTGGTTTCACTGGGGTGTGAGTTCACTTTGCCTCTTCTTCCCTTGTGCTAAGTCTTCCAGCTCTGGAGAGAGTCAGAGGCACCTGAAGATTGACTGTGCCAATGGAATCGGAGCCCTGAAGCTCTCCGAAATGGAGCCCTACTTTCCAAAGGAGGTGCAAATTCACCTGTATAACGACGGGACCAAGGAGAAACTGAATCATTTATGTGGCGCAGATTTTGTCAAAGTTCACCAGAAACCACCTAGAGGTATGTGGTGGGTAATTGTGTCATTTTTTGGGAGTGAGCTGCCTGTTTCTTACTGAGTGACTGCACGAATGGTTCTGCTTGTGCAATGGAGAGAGAACCACAGGGCTTGGCACATCCTGGGTTTGTGTGTGTCTAAACTGTTTGGAGAAGCCAGTATGTGTCTGACTGGCTGAAAGATGTTTGACAGTCTGCTCTGAATGTGAAGCTGGCAGAGTCCAAAGATCAGTCAGGACTGGCTCGCTGTTATTTACTTTACTTCCCCTTATTGTTACCAAGAAACATTTACATTGTGGGGCTGGGATTGCAGGTACTTTTCCGGGTTTCCGAGGAAGAGCTGGGATAATTAGCGGCTGGGTGCCAGCAGGATGACTGCTGAGTTCAGACGCTGAAATCAGCCTCTGGTTTCTGAGACACGGATTCTGACGTTAATGTTAACTCTACTGTTAATGAGGTTAATCCTAAAGAAAAGCAAGAGGTACCTTAATGAAAGAGCAGTTCATTTCTGTGTGGCGTTGCTGTGTCTGGTGGTGGCTGTTTCCTGCCTTTTCCATTAAGCCTGAAGAGTTTTTGAGGCAGGTACTACTTGTGCAATATAAACCTCGTATAAATTGAGGCAAACTAAGCGTGAGGTATTTTACAGCCAGCAGATCTGCCTGGATGGTTTTTTCTACAGCTCTTAGAAATTTTGGTGAAGGGCTGTTTTCAATAGCAGGGTTTATGTTCTGCCTCCTGTTCTAATCACACCTGAGTGGTGGCTTTGCTGGCAGTTGCAAGTCAGTAAAAGCAATGTCTGTTTCAAAGCACTGGTTTTTGTGTGTGTGTTTTTCTGAGATCCACGCTGGGACTGATTTAAACGTTTTTGAGTCTTTTTTCCCCTCTCTCTAACTTGCATTTGTAACTGTGTGCACTAGGGCTGGACATGAAGCCCAATGAGAGATGCTGCTCATTTGATGGTGATGCAGATAGAATTGTTTATTACTATAAGGACGCCACTGACCGTTTTCACTTAATCGATGGAGATAAAATAGCAACCTTAATTAGTATCTTCCTTAAAGAGCTTCTTGCCAAGGTAACTCTAATGTATGAAAGGAATGCTGACACTTGAATTTGTAAAGGGTGTTATAGTCTCAGGAAGCTGTGTTAGTTTGTATGTATGCGGTCTCTCTGGGCAGCCTCTTCCAGGGCTCTGCCACACTCGAAGTAGTTCCTTCTCATGTTTAGATGGAACTTCCCAAGTTTGTACCTGTTCCTTTTTGTCCTGTCACTGGGCACCACTGAAAAAAGATTGGCCCCATCCTCCTGACACCCACCCTTGAAGTATTTATAGGTGTTGATCAGATCCCCCTCAGTCTTATCTTCTCCAGACTAAAAAGACCCAAATCCCTCACCTTTCCTTGTAAGAGAGGTGTTCTAGGCCCCTCATCATCTCTGTGGTCCTCTGCTGTACCCTCTCCAGCAGTTCCCTGTCCTTCTGGAACTGGGGAGCCCAGAACTGGACCCAGTGCTCCAGATGGGGCCTCACCAGGGCAGAGCAGAGGGGCAGGATGACCTCCCTCCACCTGCTGGTCACACTCTTCTTGATGCACCCCAGGATGCTGTTGACCTTTTTGGCCACCAGGGCCCATTGCTGGCTCATGGTCATCCTCTTGTCCACCAGGTTTCCTGGGTCTTTTTCCTCAGAGCTTCTCTCCAGCAGGTCATCCCCGAGCCTGTGCTGGTGCAGGGGGTTATTCCTCCCCAGGTGAGGACCCTACAGTACCCTGGCTGTGCTGTCTTAAGAGACCAGCAGAGAAGGGGGCCAGTGGGGAGAACTTGTGCTTGCCACCAGCCTTTGCTTGCCTTGCACTGGAAGCTTTGACTTTCCCACTTATGTATGTGGCCTCGTCTAATGGCATGTGTCTGGCCAGTGCCCTGAGCTGGCTGAATGGGAAAAGGGGGCTTGGAAAGCCTAAAGCTTGGAGAGCTGCTTCAAGGCAATACCAAAAAAACCCCGTGATACACAAAGATTTGAGCAGAATGTGTGTTGTCTTAAACATATAGAAGTTTTCTGGGAGAGGAGCCCTCTAATTCCCAGGAGCTTTAGGTGTCTGCAAGGGGATGTATGTTTAATATGTATGTTATTGGATATTGGGAAAGACTTATACATTGGGTATTAGGAAAACTTTGATACTGGAAGGGTTATTAATCCTTGGGATGGGCTGCCCAGGGTAGGGGCGGAGGCACCAGCATCCCTGGATGGGATGCCGCGTTGACGTAGTGCTTAGAGACATGGTTTAGTGATGGTTTTTATCAGAGTTGGGTTGATGGTTGGACTCGATGATCTTAAAGGTCCCTTCCAACCTGGGCAATTCTTTAATAATTCTGATTTTCCTTCCGTTTATCTTCCTCCTGTGGCCGTGTGCCTGTGGGACAGTCAAGCACTTTGCTTCTTGCTTTGCTCAGGTGGGACAGACCCTGGAGATGGCAGTGGTGCAGACAGCGTATGCCAACGGGAGTGCGACACGCTACCTCGAGCAAACACTGAAGGTATTCTCTTTGTCTTTTTTCCTGGTAGTTTTCTGCAAATGTTGCTTTACCGCAGCTTTGTTTACTTTTTAAAATAAATGCTGCTGTAGTACCATTGCCAGGAAAACTTCATCTAGGCTGAAATAAATGAGTCTTTCAAACCTGCAGTAGCGGCCACGTTCTTGGTGGTAAAGGAAACGCAAGCGAGCAAAGCTGAGAAAGTTCTACTAAGCTTTTACTAATTGAAAAAAAAAATTGGCCAAAGTTAAACAACGTCCCTTGTGTCCTGGTTTGAGGTAAAACGAACCAATTTTCTGTTTTACAATTTTACTTTTTTAGCTGGGCCTCTTCTAACTAACCAAACTCTGAAATTAACAGCACATTGTTCAGAAAACTGTTCACTCTCACAGTGCTGAGACCTGATTACACCAAGGAATTTTCTCCTGACTTTAATTTTAGTATTAATAACTTCATTAAAGTAGTTTAGTTCATTTTAAACTCCTAAATCCCTTCCTCTCCTTTCTTTCTGGGGGGAGGAAGGGCCATCTGTCCATTTGGTTTTGGTAAATCTGGCTGAAACCACGACTCCTTGTTAGTTCTGGAGCAAGTTGTGGGCTTTATGGCTTTGCAAGGAAGTGAGTCCTTGGTACTTTGACTCTGGCTGCTTCGTTTTCTGCAAGAGGCCAGATGTTGTTCACCGGGGAAACTGAGCTGAGGTTTCAGTTTGGACAGAGATCCAAATCCTTGCCTGCAGAGGAGGGTCTCCGACCCTGACGTTCTCTGTCTCCTGGGGCTGCAGGTACCCGTGCACTGCGTCAAAACAGGAGTGAAACACTTGCACCACAAGGCCCAGGAGTTTGACGTGGGTGTTTATTTTGAGGCAAACGGCCACGGTACGGTAAGTACGAGCGTGTAATGTGGAAGAGCAGCTGATAGGCACAAAATTTTAGTTGAATTACCCAGAGAAGAAGGTGGTCCACTTTCTGTTTATGCTTACAATCAGGACTTTGCTCTCCTTGTTGGAGAACAGACTTGTTCTTGTCTTTATTGTGGCATCATCACCAACCCCTCTTTTATGTGGGGTTGGGAATTCACGGTAACAAACATTAATGATGGTTGTTTGGCCTTAAATGGTAGAATTTTATTTCCTCTTTGTGCATATCCTAGTTTGTGATGTGAGCTGGTCTTGAGAACCTCATCTTTTTATTCTAGGTGTTATTTAGCAAAGCTGCAGAAACTAAAATAAGACAACTGGCGAAAGAGGAAAAAGATGATGAAAAAAGAGAAGCAGCGGAAGTGCTAGAAAACATGATTGACCTGATTAATCAGGTAAAAACTGCAGGAAACAAATCCCCCTGTTGGCATTGACGGCGCTAACCTTGTTTGTGAGTGCAGAGGGTACCATGAGAGAGGGGCTGAGGAAGAAAGGGCAGGAATGGTCATTTTGTAAAGATTTAATAGACTCTTATGAGTGGATGCAGGATTTAGCACAGTTGTTTGGCTTCAGGCCCCAAAAAAGGGGTGAGACTGTGGGAACTGAGTGATGGGATGTGACTTGTTCATGATTCAGAGAATCAGAGAATGGCAGAAGGTTGGAAGGGACCTCTGGAGATCATCTCCTCCAAGCCCCTGCCAGAGCAGGGTCACCCAGAGCAGGTCCCATAGAAAAGTGTCCAGGTGGGTTTGGAATGTGTCCAGAGATGGAGACTCCACCACCTCTCTGGGCAGCCTCTGCCAGGGCTCTGCCACGCTTAAAGTCAAGAAGTTTCTCCTCATGTTTAGATGGAACTTCTTATGTTCAAGTTTGTGCCCGTTCCTTCTTGTCCTGTCCCTGGGCACCCCTGAAGAAAGCCTGGCTCCCTTTGTGCCCTCTTCAGCTGGAAGTTCACTGCTCAGATCACTCCTTTTATTTCTCCACTGTTGACCTCTCCAATGTTCCTCCTCTTCTCGTTGCCAGACAGTGGGTGATGCCATCTCAGACATGTTGGTGATTGAAGCCATCCTGGCTCTGAAGGGGCTGACGGTGCAGCAGTGGGATGTCATCTACACTGACCTTCCCAACAGGCTGCTCAAGGTCCAGGTGAGTCCCACCCTCTGCTGGCTCGGGTCTCCTGCACCCCTGCTGTGGGCACCTCTCGCCTGCAGAGGCTTAAATAAGCTTTATTTTAAAGCTCAATCAGCCCGTTGAAGGGCAGAAGTAGATCAAACAATGTAGAGAGAATTTCTCTCTTGGAAAGTAGAAAAAACCTGATTTCTCTAAGGCTCCTGCGGGCTGAGCAGCTGGATTTTTTTGCTGTGTATAACCTGCATTTTGTATAACTTGAATATTCAAGCTTTTACTTCTTTATCTTCACTAGCAGAACTTAGGCAGTAGCGTTCTGTGGGACACAGCAAGGGAGCTCTGGGCTATATATAAACTGGAGCAGAGGGTTTAAGTTTTCTGATCTACTGGGAGAAGCTGTGGGTTCAGTTCAGAGCCTTCTTCCAAACCAAGCAGCTGAGTCCCAGCAGCACCTTAGAGCCCCTCTTCCAGTCCCTAAAGGGGCTCCAGGAAAGCTGGGGAGGGACTCTGGATCAGAGAGGGGAGCCATAGGATGAGGGTGAACTGTTTTAAACTGCAAGAGGGGAGATGGAGATGAGATCTTAGGAAGAAATTCTTTGCTGTGAGGGTGGTGAGACCCTGGAACAGGCTGCCCAGAGAAGCTGTGGCTGCCCCATCCCTGGAGGGGTTCAAGGCCAGGCTGGATGGGGCTTGGAGCAACCTGCTCTGGTGGGAGGTGTCCCTGCCTAGGGCCAGGGAGTTGGAACTGGATGATCTTGAAGGTCCCTTCCAACTCTGACCATTCTGTGGTTGCTCTTCTTCAGGCAACACAACACATCAAACCCTGTAGTTGTGTGTCACCCCTGACTGGTTTTTAGCTCTAAAAGGGGATGTTTGTGGTGCAGGTGGCAGACAGGCGAGTTATCGACACGACGGACGCGGAAAGGCGGGCGGTCACACCTCCAGGGCTCCAGGAGAAGATCGATGGTCTTGTGAAGAAGTACAGTCAGTCACGGGCCTTCGTGCGGCCATCGGGAACAGAAGATGTGGTCCGAATCTACGCCGAGGCGGAGACACAGGTCAGTGTGAAAGGGGGTTTGTCAGACTGTCTTCTGCTGAGCTTGGGGTGGTGGAGGGAGGAGGGTGTTTAGATCCTCACCGTTTCATCACACTTGGCAGTGGTGAACTTTGAAAAACCAGCGTGATGACTTATAAAAGTGATACTTGATGTTCTCAATGTTTATCTTCAAAAGCTAAATGTTTATAAAGGCAAGTTAGGCACTAAGAAAAAAACAAACCAGCCTTCTGAGAAGTCATGGTTAAGAAGGCAGGTACCAGAGCAGCCCCTAACTGCGGGATTTTTTTTTCCTAAGAGGCAAAATAAAAATAATCAGCCCTGGCAGTAACCGGCTTTTAAAATACTCCCCAGGAGGCGGCGGATGCCCTGGCCCATGAGGTGAGCCTGGCTGTTTACCACCTGGCTGGAGGAAGAGGAGCACCCCCCCAGCCCATATAACCACTGGTACAACTGCGGTTTTAAAGTGCATTACTTTGACTTATTTTTTTTAAAAAAATATGACTTTACTGAGAGCAGCAGGGATTGGTCAGAACTGAGCACAGCATCATTCTACTTATTCTTTACCTCCGTTAGAAACTTCTTAACGAGATGTTCTTGCTGCTGAATTACACTCCCCCCACCCCCAGTTTATCTCAAGTGACTTAGAGGTGACTCCCTTCTGACCAGTCAGTGCCTGAGGGATCCCAGAAGGAATTCTGTGTCCCCTCCGCGAGCATATTTCATAGCTTATTGTCACCTCCTGCCTGAATTCTGCCTCCCATGTCCTCGGGGTAGCTGCTGCAGGAACCCACCCCATCCTCACCCAGCGGAAGGTGGAGGTCGTCACTGGTCCTGACTGGTCCTGGCATTCCGTTTGCCTCAGTTCCAGGGGGAAAGGACATTGTGAAAGAGCATTTGCAAATAATAATAATGTATGATTGCAATAATATTAATCATGAGCTGCTTTTAGGAAGTTTTAAGTATTGCTTAGAAAGCCAGTTTTCTGCAATAGCCTTTATAATCACTTTGAAGAGGGAAGGGACAGAGACAAGTTTGTCTCCTGCGGCCATTCCTGTTCCCCAGCAGCTCCACGGGGCAGGGACATAGGACTCAAGGTTTTAAATAAAGTATCCTCCTCCCAAATTTGAGTTCAGGGCATCTACCTCTGCCAAATACATTTCTCCTTGTATTAACTCCTGGCATAACGGTATTTTCCAGATGACTAAATAAGCACAAATTCTAATGGATTGAAAAAAAAATATATAACTGGAAACATATGATATAATATAATAAAAAAATATAAACTAGAAACAAATTGAAAAAATGTGCACCTTGTATTTGGGTATTTTTTTTTTTAGGATTTTTTTTAAAGACAGAACTCAAGACACCAAAGCATGGACTGTAAATAGTAGGCACCATAATCAATATGAGCCACCAATATTTCAACTTGATTCAGGCCACATCCAGCACTTTTCTCTCTTATTTACAAATATTTAACTTAAATACAACATGAAGTAGTTCATTACATACAAAGTAAGAAAGGAATACTATACACCTGGGAAAGATACAGGATCTCATTCAAATAGTTACACTCATCATCAGCTGAACAGTTACCGGCGTTGTTCATGTTTTTATGACGCCTTCAAGAAAATCCTTCTCCACCATTTCCTCTATCTTCTGTCTTGCTTTGCTGGAGAAGGTCTTGAGGGTCTCCAGTTTTATGTCCTTGCTTGGAAAGCAGTTGGGGTAGAGGACAGGGCTCCCTGAGTGTCCCACACACCTGCTCGTGACCTTGCTGTTAAAGACTTGGCTGAGCACGTTGAAGAAAGGCAGAAGCTGCTCGATGCTGCGAACGGTGTAGATGGTTAAAAGCAAGTGACCCGGTTCCCAACTGAGTGTTTTCCCTGAGCTCTCCTCCTCGGGGTTCTTCTGAAAATACAGAGAGATGGGAAACAAACAACACGGGTCAGAACAGATGAAAAACACAATCGTAGATGGTTGGGGTTGGAAGGGACCTTCAAGATCATCGAGCTCCGACCCTTGCCCTGGGCGGGGACACCTCCCACCAGAGCAGGTTGCTCCAAGCCCCATCCAGCCCCATCCATTCTGTGAACTCTTGCAGTTCAGGAGCCTAATTAAACTAATTAGGCTTAAATTAAACAGGAGAGTATTTTAACCCAGTGGCTTGGCTCCCTTGTCAGAGGAGATCGCCGTTGTAGCTCTACAAATCTCACGAAAAGGAAGAGTTCTTGACGCCTCCTGCTTTTCATGAAGCTACTAGGTTTTGAAATTTCTCCTTTAAAAAAAAAAACCCTTCACTCTGGATTCGCAGAAGAGGCTTTTCAGTGCTGGGGCTCTGCTGTGCTCACTATTATCCGGGTCCCTCCAGCTTGGACCAGTTTTACCCAGCAGCCAACCCACCCACCGGGGAGCAACTGCTCCTCCTCCTCCCGGGCAATGAGACACAGCCCCTCCAAGCCATTTCCTCCCGGCAGTATCTGCTGCAAACACCATGAATTGCTGAGTTCTGAGGAATTCATCTGACTGAGACCAATTAGAGTGTCTGCTTCATATTGCCCTTTGGCAATAATTATTATTTAATTTTAGAATGATTTGCCATCATAGTTTGTCTTAGAACTAAGTTTTCGTCATGTATTTCATGACTTAAAAGCCAAATTTTCAAGTTATCTATAAAAATAAGGGCCCTCATGATTCTTAAACTTCAAAAAAAACCTAAATCTCAGCTTTGTCCTCGCATAAGACTGACATCTCTCAGCCCTTCCTGAGAGCTCAGTGCTGATGATGTCGTTATGGAGCTTATTTCCCAACTCAAGCATCAAAGGCCACCCTCACCTGATGCTTGGCCATCTCCATCCCCTCCAAAACCACCGTCTTAAAGTCCTCCTGTTTGTCCTGTGGAAGGAAAGAGGAGAACTTTCAGACTGCATTTTCACAGAGCAAGGTAATACTTTGCCGTGAAGGCCGTGCGCTTGCTGGGTTGGATGCTTTGCTTCGGCTACAGAAAAAAAAACAAAAAACCCCAAAAACCCTAAAATCACCCACCCCAAGGAGTCCGTGGTCCAGGAAGGGCAGACTCTGGAGCGAATGTGACCCCTTTGGTCTCCTCTTTCCGGCCAGTAGTGCCAAAGGAGGGGTTTTTAAGCACATTTCCTACACACACCAGAGCCTGAGCAACATCATTCTCCACCAATTGGAAGGAAATTAAGAAAATTAAGATGCCCTGGAGCGTTTTGCTCAGAAAAGAGTTATTTGCTAAGAAAAACCCACAGCTACATGCAAGGGAATTCTCCCTCCTGTGCCGAGAGGAAATGGCCTGGAAGTCTGTCCTCGTGACCCGATGTTTCTCTCCCATCGCTCCCCTTGCAGCGTGGAGCTGCTGCTGCAGCCACTGGGCTGGGGCAGGGTGTTCCAGGAATCCCAGCACCTTTCCTATATTCTGGAAGCATCCTCTGGCAGTGCTGACTTCAGGCATCTATCTCTATATACTGTACTTACCAGCGTGTGTATTTTATAACATCATATTTCCCTTATAGTTCAGGCAGAGATTATTTGGAGGGTGGCAGCTTTCTAACGGGTGTAGCACTACACAGAACACTGGGGGTAGAGGCTCTGCCTGATTTAAAACTGATTATTCCTTTCTACAATCTGAGAAGAGAAATTTAGTCTTGTCTTTACGGTTCAAAACCAATAAAATGAAGAATGCAGATGTGCTTCAGCTACTTCCTTTATCCCCCAGAGGTGTGAGCCCTGCTCAAATAGCTGGGATCCGCCTGCAACCAATTTATCCCTAAATTTTATGCAGCCACTTGTACATCTTTAGTCGGTGAAAACCCTCATTAGAGGTTGGAAATGCAGTAGCTTGAGCAAGCGGCCGCTGTTACAGCCCTGACAGTGGGAGGGAAACCCAAGAATGAAGGTTCAAAGCTTTCTCCTGGACATCTTTGGGCTTCCTCCTCTTCTCCTGGCCCTCCCAGTAACCTCTCCCAGTGAGGTGCCTCCCTGGAGGGCTCTGTCCTCACCAGCAGGGGCAGCAAAAGTACCCGACAGCGATTTCCTTACTTTGGGGCAGCAGAAGGGAGCATCTCGGACAGGGCTTGGCCAGTTTCCACCAGTTTCACCAGTGGATCAGGCCTCCACCCCACCCAGACTCAGGTTTTCATATACCTCAGGCACCAAAATGATCACAACGTGAATTTGGCTCCTGCTCTACAAACTGTGCAGCTGAGATTTCCCCAGAAATGCTTCCTCTGCTCCCTGAGCTCCTTCCAGTCAGTGCAATGGCTTCAGGGCAGAAACCCAGCCCTCCAGGGCTCTGCTGCCTCAAACCCCTTGGTTCTGTCATTTTTAGGAATGCAGAAGTTCTCTAAATATTGAAATAAAATTAACAAAAATGCTTTTCTACTTCAAAAGTTCGTTAGTTACACTGGTGTGTAAGTCAGCCATGCTGGCTTGAGCTGACTCCAGTGGGAATCTCCCACAGCAGCTGAACTCCTTCCCGTTCTTCTTTGCTAAAAAATCCCAAATCCAAACCGAGCCCAGTGCTGTGAGTTTCTGTGAGGGAAAATTACCAGTGGCGAGCAAAACGGGAAGAAAGTGAGATACCTTTGCCTTCTTCCGCAGCAGCTTTGCCAGACGCACCACGTAGGGTTTGAATTCCCTCTGATGCGTGCCCTGCCTTCGGACTTCCAAGCCCGAATCATCTGATGCTTCTGGAATAAAAGCCCAACGATACCTGTCACGAGATAACACAGGCAGACGTTACCCTCACCGAAGGAGCTGGCTTTTCTGCTCCATCTAGGGATAGAAGGGGATGAGAAAACCTAATAAAAGAAAGAAGAGATAAAAAAAACCCCAACCCACTGAAAAAAACCACCCAGCGGTATCTGACAGGAAAGAAAAGGCACATTCTGGAAAGCAGGAGGGAATGTGACAGAGAACGTAGCATTTTCTCTCTCCTTTAGAGTTTCTTGAAGTATTTAAGGATGCCAAGAGTTAGGTAAGGCAGAGAAGAACAGCAGTGTTCACACCACCACTGCCTGTGAGGGCACTGAAAGTGATTCTGAATTATAAAATGGGGAAATTTACTTCAAACACTTCCCTGGGCATTTGCAGTGTTGTAACACATCAAATATTCTCAATGTTCCATGTTGGGAAGAGAAACTCCTTTATTTTACCAATCCCTAGGCCAGTGAGATCAAGCGGAGCGCTCCTCCCCTCCGACCTCCATGCGCTGCAAAGGCTGGCTACTTGCATTACAAACTTTAAAGGAAATCAAAGTTTCTGTCCTTAAAAAGTTCCAGCTAAGCCTCTAAGAGAATGCCAGATTGGGTGTTAACTACTGTCATTCCAGAAACACACAGTAATGACCTAAATAAACTCAGGATTAGGACATCTTGGGAACCAAATTCTGAGCCAGATCCCCAGAACGTAAAATAAATCAGCGAGCCTTTAGTATCAGCTTGAGATTTGGAAATCCTACATCAACACAGGCAGCGTGGGCAAGTCTTTCCACCCTCCAGCCCACAGCAGCATCTTTTAAATAAGAGGATAATTAGAGGTGAGCAAACGGCCACCGAGCTGTGCCAGGGCAGCAGTTCCCATGCAAGCAGTGAGAAGGAAGAGAAGAAACACGTTTCTTTTGTCCTTGGGGGCCTCCCATTTCCAGGCTCTTCAGCAAATATCAGTTTTTACACTCATTTTCTTCTGCCAGAAGTCTGCAGAGGGGCCGAGGAGGCGGTTTGCACACACAAACACTACTGCCCAAGGAAAAAACACCCCTGGAGTCCCCCTCACAAGCAGCTTTGCTGCAACATCTCCCAGGCAGGAGCAATTGCAGTGAGTCACGCCGGGGCGACGGAGACTCCTCCGAGCTCCTGCATTAGTCACTGAGACGTGGGTGCATTTGGGTTCTCAGCCATGACTGCAGCTATAAAATGATATACTTGAATAAATCACTACCATCCATTAGCTCCCAAGTCTGGAGAATCTCTTGCCACGGCCTAAATCAAAGCAGCTTGAACCCAGTTTGTGCGAAGCATCGTTTGATCCGGGAGGGAACAAACTCTGGGCTGCCCTGGGGGAAGGCCAGGAAAGGCAAGGAAATAGGAAAATGAGGATTTTTATATGCTAGAGGTACAGTTCCATACCCAAAAACTTCAGTGGCAGCGTCTTCTACTCACATCTGAAACTGAGGAAGGTTTTCGGACGGCAAAGCTAGGGCCAAGTCCAGGAATTTGCAAGCTGACAAGTAGAGGTTCAGCCATCTCTGGCTGTTGTAGGACGTGGAGAAACCGTTGCCACCCGTGTACGTGGTCTCCAGGCCAGCAACAGATGGGCCAGAAGTTCTAAAATAAATTAACAGCAAGCAGATGAATCATTAGCAGCCTTCTGCTGCTACGGGAACATCATCTTTCTTACTTGTCTTCACAAATACATAACTTAGAGTCCATAAATTAAACCAGAACATTGCAGGTCTGTGCTAAGGGTGGAGTTTTGTCTGTTTAGATATATGATAAAACATTAATATCTAATAAACACGCTGTATCTCATTCCCATCAGACATCTAAATTAAGAAAAAGTTTAATATGGCCAGTCACGTCAATATTACTTTATTTTAGGGAAAAATTCTTTGGAATCTAGTAAAGAACAAGACTCAGGCAAATGGCTCCCCCTGGTTTTCTCTGAGCCAGCACTGACTGACACTGGATCACGCTGTGCAGAAGGTCCGTGGGACAGAGACAACACAACAAGAAGAATGATCTGCTTCAGCTTTCGGTCTAGCACTAGAAGAAACCACATTTTTATTTTAACCATGAAGAATAAAAGTCCAATCTTATTCTCCATACACATCTGATAGAGATAAGCTAGAAAACCAAGCCGTGCATATTTTACTCACAGAAGCGCTGTCATTTTCGGCAGGAAGGCCCTGGAAGAACTCACTCACGCTGCATAATTCACCTTGTTTATGAGCAATCTGACAGTGGGATTCTTTTTTATGACCATTTTTCCTCTGAACAGCATGTTCCTGGTAGTGCAGTGAGACAGAACTACTCCTCACTTGTGCTTTTCATGTGAGCTTGACAATTTGTTCCACGGCAAATTATTCTAAAGCGTGACTCAGCTGCCCATGGGCGTGCCAGGAGACTATCAGCAAGTCAAACAAGTGGGAAGTTCATAAATTTACCTGGAAATGTCTTCATCAGCGGTAAGCTCTTGTTCCATCAGTAAAAATACTTGTACCTGAAGATTAAATACATTTTAATACCATTTTTTTAATGAACTGTGACTCAGGAAAATGCTGTAGGGAAGCCTGAGCAATAAGCCTTAGAAAAAAACTGTTGTCTGGAGCTGTATTTCCATTCCTGGATGATGACAACCCCAATGAACTATGACTGGACACTGGAATTTTTTCATCCCTTACATATAGTCTGAGTGACACAAGGGCCATATATGAAACATGACTCTTACAGCCAGGAAAGCTCTTGGAGGCTAATCCCCTCCTCTACCGACAGAGAGCCCAGCAGGGAGCAAAACCTAAAGGAACTGAGAATAAAGAATCAGATAAAAGAGCAAACTCGGGTGTGAATGCCCAGAACTGACACAGTGCTGACCACTGGAAATAGTTCCAGGATTGCAGGAACTTGGCAAAGGCCAGGGACAGCAGAGGAGTCAGAGGCCACGCTGCTCCCAGCTCTTTGCACATCCTACAGAGTAGATCGGGATTAATAATATTTACAGTATCGACAACGTACTGGTTTGGGGCTGGCATGGAGTTAAATTTCTTCATAGTGGCTTGTATGGGGCTGTGTTTTGGATTTGGGCTGAAAATAGTGCAGATATCACTACTGACAGCACCAAGGGCTGTTCTGCTGCTCGTGCCACCCTGTTATGTACGTATGTCTGTTGTCTTCTGCATCACATTTTTTCCTTGAGGTTTATTTCCCTCTCTATTTTCTTCTGGAGTGATAGGATGAGGGGTAATGGTTTTAAATTGGAAGAGGGGAGATTTAGATGAGATCTCAGGAAGAAATTCTTTGCTGTGAGGGTGGTGAGGCACTGGAACAGGTTGCCCAGAGAAGCTGTGGCTGCCCCATCCCTGGAGGGGTTCAAGGCCAGGCTGGATGGGGCTTGGAGCAACCTGGTGTGGTGGGAGGTGCCCCTGCCCAGGGCAGCGGGGTTGGAACTGGATGATCTTGAAGGCCCCTTCCAACTCTGAGCATTCTATGATTCTACAATCTCATTTCAGCCACAATATGATCTAAATTACTATCAACTGCCAATTTTGACTCCCTCTTTACATGGCTTCTCATCCTCATTCCTGGAGGAAGAGGGATGAAAGAGCAGGAGAGCGTAAACAATGGAGCGCAGAGCAGGGCAGGAGTGGGAACAGCAGAGAGTGCCCACATACGTAGGGAAAAATTGAAGCAGCAATTGGGAGGGCACAATGAAAGTAAATGCAAATTTCGTTCAGGAGACATCTGAACAGCTTAGACAGCTTAAGTCAACAGATGTTCTAATATTTGCAAAAAACAGACATCAGGACTAGGAAAATAAGTCAGTTTTCAGTTTGTGTCCACTGCACATTTACATGCACATCATCCAGAAGAGATTTTCTTAAAAAGATTCAGAAATGAGGTTGTATCTCAAAAAAAAAAAGTCTTCCAAATCATGAATGGTAGCTGCAACTCACCAGCTCGGTGATCATGGTAGGCCAAAGCGAGGTAAGGTGCTGCGGAGACATTCTTAAAAGTAATACTCTGAAAAAGAGGAAGACTTGGGAATGAAGGGTGGGCACCTGCGGCAAACGGAGACTTTCCACCAGCCTTTCTGAAACAAAAAATAACACAACAAGAAGGTTTCCTCAGTTCTGAGAAATTTCAACCAGCATTTTCTCCTTCCTTCATTTACTCTCAATTTTTACTTTAATTTTTTTTCTTCCAAACACCACAACAAAATCCCAAAGAGCCAGAATATATATTATTAAAAAGCTGCATCATCATAGCACATGGGGTATGACACAGGGACAATATGCTCTTGTTTAACCATAACAGGGAAATTTTTCAAATGAAAACGTTGCAATTCAGACCAGTAAAATCACCCCATGTCTTGAACACAGTAATCCCAGCCAGTGACTTAGGGGAAAAAAAACAACCCACAAAGCTTCAAAGAATAAATCCTGGAACAAAGGATCAGCAAAGCTGATGCAAACAACATTCCATAGAGAGGAAGAGACCAAAGTGTCCACCTTAGTAGCACTAACACACAACACACCTAGAAGAAGTTGTAATGATTTGCATCACTTTTGAATAAACCCAAGCAGGTTCCACTCCCAATCATGCCATGGAAAAGGTGACTGGAAGGGACCTTCAAAGGTCATCTAGGCAGGGACATCTTCAACTAGATCACGTTGCTCAGAACTCCGTGCAACCTGACCTCAAACTTTTCCAGGGATGGGGCATCTGCCACCACTCTGGGCAAACTCTTCCAGTGTTTCAACACCTTCAGCGTAAAAAAAATCTTCCTTGTATCTAGTCTAAATCTACTCTCTTAGTTTAAAACAATTACTCCTGGTCCTATTGCAACAGATCCTACTAAAAAGTCTGTCCTCATCTTTCTTATAAGCCCCCTTTAGGGATTGGAAGGGTCTCTAAGGTCTCCCCGGAGCCTTCTCTTCTCCAGGTTGAATAACCCCAACTCTGTCAGCCTTGTCCTCACAGGAAAGGTGTTCCATTTCTCTGATCATCTTCATGGCCTTCCTCGGGACCTGTTCCACCAGGTCCATGCCCTTCTTATGTTGGGGGCCCCAGAGCTGGACACAGGACTCCAGGTGGGGTCTCCCCAGAGCAGAGCAGAGGGGGAGAACCCCCTTCTTTTCTCTGCTGGTCATGATTCTTCAGATGCAGCCCAGGGTACGGTTGGCTTTCTGGGCTGCAAGTGCACATTCATAGAGTCAGAGAACACCATGCTGGAAAGGACCTCAAGGATCATCTGGATCCAACCTTTCTTGGCGAAAGAGTGGTCTAGACAAGACGGCCCAGCACCTATTCAACCAAATCTTAAAATAAATGATACTTTTTTGACTTACCTTGTATGTCTGGAAGGTACTTCTGGTATTGGTCTATCTCACTGCTGAAAATAGCAAAAGCCAGTCTCTTGAGGAGCATAGCGCGCTGCTCCAGCTCTGCATCTCTGTTAGCAAAGAGGTTGAGGGAACTGCTCTGAGCCACGGCCACCCGGGCTGAAAGAGAACATAAACAGTGCAGAGATGAACTTCAGATTTCCCTTTTGCTTCACTTTAAGGCATAAATCACTCTTAACTTGCACTGCACTGATGTAGTTCAAAAGCAGCCACTAAGGAGATGCACGTTTTGCAATTTGTATGTTAACCACAGTGACTTAAACCACGTGTTAAAAGAGTATAAATAATTGTGCCTTATTCTGGGCCTTCTGAGAGGCAGTTTAAGCCATTTTTATTTTTAAAACACAATTAGCAGGTATAGATGCCCAGAAGCTTGGAATGTGCAGAATTAATTTTTCCTTAAGCTGAGCTGGTGTCAGACTTTAGGGGAAAAAAAAAACAAACCCAAAAAGCCAAAACTCCCCAACACTGACTCTGCTTAATTAACTGCTATACAGCAGCATTCCCTGTAAGCCAGAATGGTCTGAAATTCTCTCACTTCAATGATCTTATTTATGGATCTTCAGAAACAGCTCTTTGAAGAAAACACAAAAACCCCACTGAATCGTAAAAGCAGGTTGGAATTAAGGCTGAATAAATGTTTTCAAGGCATTTATTTTCTCCTTTTTTAATATTTCCCTTAGAAAAGTCCCTACTGCATCAATAAATACTTACTCATCAAATCTCTGAATGTGGTTTTGTCGTGGGTCATCAAATTATCCATAATAGCTCTCCAACTGGAAGAAGAACATTGTACACAAATCAGAAATGCAAGAAAAAAAAAGCAGGAATTTTCAGGAATATTTACAGAGCTTTTGCTGCTCTTAACTAATTCAGGCTCATGTTTGCTAAAGCTTCCAATCCCAGCTCTCGGATGGATGGGTACCTTTTACTTTATGCTATTTGATTGGAAACTGTAAAATGTTCAATGCTTTTTCCTCATAGAAATGTAATAAAAAAAACAAACAAACATACTTGAAATTGGAAAAAAAATAGAATTGTGCATACAAATATCATAGAATCATAGAACCATAGAATGGTCAGAGTTGGAAGGGACCTTAAAGATCATCAAGTTCCAACCCCCCTGCCATGGGCAGGGACACCTCTCCCTAGAGCAGGTTGCTCCAAGCCCCATCCAGCCTGGCCTTAAACACTTCCAGGGATGGGGCATCAACAACTTCCCTGGGCAACCTGTTCCAGTGCCTCACCACCCTCACAGGAAAGAATTTCTTCCTAATATCTCATCTAAATCTCCCCTCTTCCAATTTAAAACCATTACCCCTTGTCCTGTCACTAGCCTTCCTGACAAAGAGTCCCTCCCCAGCTCTCCTGGAGCTCCCTTCAGATCCTGGAAGGCTGCTATCAGGTCTCCACGGAGCCTTCTCCAGGCTGAACAGTCCCAGCTCTCTCAGCCTGTCCTCATAGGAGAGGTGCTCCAAATATACCTCAGGTAAAAGAATTTCACATGTAATTTCGCAAAACATCCCTTTATTTCTCTCAACAGAGATCTGTTGGGACATTTTGGTCCACGTTACACATCCTCTGGCACTCGTGGTATATATAGAACTTGTAACAGCCACGGCTATAAGCAGAAAAATCCAAGTCTTACTGGTTAACACAGGAGGCATCCATCTGGAAGAAACTGGAATCCATGAAGAGGTCAAAGGCTTCCTTTTTCCATGCTCTCCTTGTGTACTGGTACCCGCTGAGGCTGCTCAGCAACTGAACGCAGGCTCGATAGCTGGAGGCGTTGTGAGCGCTAAACAGAGAGAAGTCAGCAGGAAACAATTCCCAATTGTTGCTTTCTAGGAAGTTTTACAGATATCTAACCCTTATCCTGCCTGTTTCCACTTTGAACTGGCTGCAGAGGGCTACACAAATTCAATGAATCGTCAAGTTACCTGTGATTACGGAGGTAGGGAACAACGTAGTGCATGATGTTTACAAGCAAAGGAATAACTCGCTCTTTTTCATCGCTGTAGAAAACCATATCCAAGAGATGAGCCAAAACCTATAAACAGAGAGGAAAAAGTATGTTATGATGCACTCCCAAACTCCCTTTTACCTACTATTAATTTTATTTTTTTTTATAATGTCCTTTACTGAATGTTCAAGTTTATGATAGAAGTGATCAAATTGCAGGTACTATGTAAAAAACTAATCCAGAGCATAACTACCCCATCATTTTTAAAACAAACACAGAAGCATAAGCTCCTGGGCAAAGCATTCTACAAAATCAGCTAGAAAGAAAAAAAAATAATAAAATAATCTAAGACTGAGGGTGATTATCAGCAGTAAATATCATGCACTATCAACACACAGCTTGCCACCCAAAAAATCCCCTACGCTACGCATCTGAAAGGCCACACTTTGTGTTTCACCCATCTCACTGAATCTTCATAACTGCTTTAGTAACAAAATTTTATATATTGTTACATGACAGGAACCAGAATCCATCTGCATCAGTTTTCCTTCCCATCACACCTCTTTTCCCCAACTTTCTAGTCCAAAGCTTTGCAGAACATAAAAGGTTTCTATAAGGAAGTATTTATTACATCTGAGGAGACACTTACCTCGGAAAGTAAGGTCAATGCATGGACGCTATAAACTGACGGAGTTATGTTTGAAGTTTCCATTGCTGGAGACAACATATCTGAATGAAGAGAAGAATAATAAAAATGTCCAAAGTTAGTTTTCTTAAGCCATTATTTACCTCATATCGCATGTATTTAAGATGTACAGACTTCAGCAGATACACTGTGTAATGCCTGAACAACACTGAGGCATCTTTAACATATTCTAATATAGTAAAGCTGTCACCTTTGTTTATTTTGGCCTGACAATTAATGTTTTCTTTGAACTAAAAGATGAAAACAAAACTACCTTCAACATCTGATTCCAAGTTGTTTCCATCAACCATGATCTTGGGGGAAGGTTTAACCTCCAGGTTTCGTCTCAGCCAAGTCGTCTGTTCCAAGGAAGAGCCAGCGATCGCCCCGATGGCATCCACGATCTTGTGCGTTACATCCTGGGGGTGAAAGAATCCCACAAGCATTTCAAAAACTTGCTGCAGAAGGGCTCTATTTGTTGTCCTGACATGGGTTTTTATAGAAAAAAAACTCCACCTGTATAAGTAAGCACAGAACTGCTTTCAGATAACTTCCAGGTTATCAGGTCATTCTAGCGCATTCGAGAAAGGGTTTGAAGTTAACAGAATAAAAGCCTGTAAATGTTCAGCACATCTCTCTGACTAAAATATTTTTGGAGGATTCCTTCCTGCCACATATACAGAAGCACTGGCTTTAAGAGAAATTTAACTCTATCCCAGCCAAAGCTTTCCATTTAACTCAGCTTAAAAATCTGCTCCTTGGGGTGGCAGAACGGGGACAGCACACAAGTCTTAGTTCCTTTTGAAACTACACTAAATAGAACACCTCAAATGCAATAAATACTTTAATTTGTTGAGCACTTACTGCTTAAAAATACTTTACAGTAAATTATTTGGGTACATTGTTGTCATTTATGACTCTTGAATTATGTATTTATTGTTCAGTATTTTCAAAAGAGACATACACACCACAAATTTCCTACCTGGAGATCTCTTTGGTCTTTCTTATTCTCCAGGCTTGGGTTTTTCATAATAAACTCATTAAGAACACTGAAAAAAAAAAATATAGAAGCAGATGGGGATTTTACCAAAGTGATTTTAAAAGGTAGGACAAATCTAAAAAAATACATACACAATGTTTAATTTATTAATCTTCAGTCATTGCTACCTATTGATATTCTAGAAAAGTGCCTTTCAGGTTTCTTCAGTTAAACTATTATGCTGTGATCAAAGTTGTCAAGAACATGTTTGCCTAGACTATACACAACTGTCATTACAGAAAATTACCAGGGAAGATAAATCCAAGAAATTTAAGAAAATGGTCCTTGAAGCTTATACAAAACACTGAATGTGATTTCTTATTCTAACACTCAAACCAGCTTGCATGCTGGGAATGATTCCTTTCCTGTAGGCTGCAAATCTACACACACCTAAGAAATAGTCATTAAAGTTATTTCTGAAATAAAATGAGAAATTTAAACCTACTGTTTAAAAAGCCTAAATGGCTCAACTAATCAGTAAGGTAAGTTCATGGCTTACATCAAATTATAATGTAAAATTTAATGTATACAACCAGCCTTCACAGAAGAAATTAAGTTGCTGAAAACCCCACAGAACTCAGGCAATAAGGATTTGCCTCCACTCAAAAATAAGCATCAGAGATTTGAAAACGCTAACACTTCAGTGTGACTCTCTTCTTTAGAAATTGCAAATATCAAGAGCACTTACCCAAGTATGAGGAATTGTCCCGGAGCTGGAAGACCCACCTGGATGGAATCCTTCAGCAGAAGCAGCAGGGCTGCCCAGCTGTCCACTAAACTGGTCACTGGAATCCTAAGAGAGAAAGAGTGAGCAGTGATAGCAATGACAGCAATCACCCTCAGGTATTCCCAGTTTTCCTTCTGCCTCACAATTCTCCTCTCAGATACTGTTAATCATCACTCACACAGATTCTTTGTTTTTTTCATTGACCACGAGGTGGCTGCATCAAGTTGTTATGAAAAGAAGGAAGGCAGAAGACGACACGCTTTTCAGTCCAAGGTTGGAGACACACCAAGGAGTCACAGAGCAATTAAGAACAGGGCTCCTTGGGCAGGGGGCACATTTATCAGGGAGTGGTGAGATAGGACAAGTGGTAATGGTTTTAAATTGGAAGAGGGGGGATTTAGATTAGATTTTAGGAAGAACTTCTTTGCTGTGAGGGTGGTGAGGCACTGGAACAGGTTGCCCAGAGAAGCTGTGGCTGCCCCATCCCTGGAGGGATTCAAGGCCAGGCTGGATGGGGCTTGGAGCAACCTGCTCTGGTGGGAGGTGTCCCTGTCCATGGCAGGGGGTTGGAACTGGATGATTTTTAAGGTCCCTTCCAACTCTAACCACCCTGCAAGATTTTTAGATGCGGGAATAAAATCGATGCAGAACTAGGGAATTCCCAAAATAAAACCCTTTCTTTTTTTGTAACACCTACAGTTCAAAACCATTCTTCCTCGTGATTTATATTGTACAGGCTATTTCTCACCCTAGCTACTATAAAAAGATGTAAAATATTCAAATTGTTTATCTGCTTCTTTATAACAGAAATAAAATTTAACTTCTTGTCTTACCTTTGAGTATAAGCATAGAAAAACTGCAACATGCAGACTTCCAGTGAAAGATGTTTCTAGAAAGATGTACAAAACCTCTGTTATCAGGAAGAAGAAACCTTTCCCCCTCACTCTTTCCCCCCTCACTTGCCAGGGCACAGCTGGCCATGCCATGGTGTCAGTGCAGCGTCTGAAGATATGACTTTATTAACTAGATATTACAAATATTTGCTTAGACATCTTTCTATAAAGTTATTTTTTTTCCTTTTTTTTATTCCCTCTTTTCCCCCAATTCCCTTTCCCACCTGAAAAATCAACCTGATGTTAGGGCATACACCTGGTTCCCTTGTGTAAGCAGCCTGTCCCCACAAAACGGTCTTGGACAGAAGCAGCAAACAGGATTTTGGAGTGGTTCCCAACATGGTAATGACTTCCCTCCCAAAATTCCTCCATCTATTAGATGAACGAAGTATCCACATCATCAGAGCTCAAAAAGGCATTAAGTATATCGACACCACCCACTACAGTTTCCTTACCTTGTCCTTTGCTATGGCTGGAGGCTGCTTCAAAACTTCTTTCACAGTTTGTATGACAGTCTCCGTCCTCATCACACTGATAGAGCGAACCAGCTCGACCAGCAGGAGCTGCTCTTCACCTGCCGTAGGAATAACCTGAAAGAATCCAATGTGTGGCTCTGATTATCATCACAGAGGATGCCCATGAAATACTAAAGGCAGTTGGCCTCATGGAATTGGCACCTAATAGTTCATCTTGAGACTTGGAATTCTTTTTCCTGAAGAATTGAGGGAAATTATCCCATTCTAGAATAAACTGGTAGCTTCCTGATAGTACAATTGCTAATTAAAAATGTAACTGGGGGCAGGACTCTATCAGGAAGTGGAGCAATAGGATGAGGGGGGTAATGGTTTTAAATCGAAAGAGGGGAGATTTAGATTAGATAACAGGAAGAAATTCTTTGCTGTGAGAGTGGTGAGACCCTGGAACAGGTTGCCCAGAGAAGCTGTGGCTGCCCCATCCCTGGAGGGGTTCAAGGCCAGGCTGGATGGGGCTTGGAGCAACCTGCTCTGGTGGGAGGTGTCCCTGCCCAGGGCAGGGGGTTGGAACTGGATGATCTTGAAGGTCCCATCCCACCCAAACTGTTCTACAATTCTATAAACATTCTGCATATTTCATAATGTGTATTTTTTCACTGGAATGTCTGAATTGTCTCCTTACTGTTTCTAAATCACTCAAAGCTATTACCACTATTTAAAGTGACTCCTGCATTTTAAACATACCTTTGTCCTAGAAGTGTTTTTGTTTTGCCTCCTTTCATTCCACACAAACGCAATAGCAGCCATGAAGTGAACACCATGATTCATTGAAATTGGACCCAACAATTCAAGAATCTGCTGCCTCAAATTCTGAAAGGTGGGAGAAGAACACACACACATTCAGGTAAAAGCACTAACTTCTATCAAAACGCAATGAGTTCATAAAGCTCTGATCCGCATCCGGGGCTCTTCAACCATTTGATTTATGACCAAGATGAGGGAAGAAAAAATACAATTGTTAAATTTGCAAATGGTAATGAAGTGGGAAGCAACTGATAGAAAAGTAGAGATCTTGGGATTACAGAGTTTTGGGATTACAGAGAATTGCAACCTGATGATAACAACTTCATAAGGAAGGGGAAAGGAGCATCCATAAACAGCAGCACTTCATGAAAGACATGAAATGTTCCCCCTGAAATAAGATACCACCTACTACGTCCAGTTTTGGACATCTGTGCTAGTTCTGGTTGGGAAAGAGTTAATTTTCTTCATAGTAGCTAGATGGTGCTATGCTTTGGATTTGGGCTGAAAACAGTGTTGATATTACAGGGATATTTCAGCGCTGCTGAGCGGTGCTTAGAGATTCAAGGCCATTTCTGCTCCTTAAAACAGCCCAACAGCGAGTAGGCTGGGGGCAGAGGGCACAAGATGTTTCTCTTTTGTTAAGATATTATATGAATATTTTTTGTCTTTTGAGGCATGGAAGAACGGATTTACTTTTCTTTCCAGAAAGCAAAAAGGTGAGACATTATTATCTTGAGTTGATACACTCAAGTTTAAAAGCAGACTCAACACCAATCTCTAAAAAGCCTTGTTTCTGAGGTGAATTAGTAGATGAAATCCAGAGAAATTGTAGCTGGACAGCCCTGGAGGGGTTCAAGGCCAGGCTGGATGGGGCTTGGAGCAACCTGGTGTGGTGGGAGGTGTCCCTGCCCAGGACAGGGAGGTTGGAACTGGATGATCTTGAAGGTCCCTTTCAACCCAAACCATTCTATGATTCTATAAGGACAAAGACATTAATCAACAACTTAAATTACATTATCCCTGATATTCTAACCTTTGTTGAGCCAAGATTAATTGTGGTAATGGAGGCAGCAGCAGCAGTGGTTTTCTCTGAAGAATCTGCAAGGTGAAGGATGCTCCACAACAAAGTCACAGAAGACATGATCATGTGCAGGATAGACAGGATCCCATTGCGTGCTTCAATCAAGTGCTTCTGATCAACGTTAACCAAAAGCTGGTGGATTTGAAAAGGAAAGGGGAGGAAGAGCATTAAATATCTACATAAACAACATAAGTAAAATAGGATAAATTGAAGTTTAATGGATAAGGAAGCTTTCAACATGAATTCTTTTTCAGAAGAGTTTTAGAATAGTTCTTGAGTCTTAATAATGAACGAACCTTTTGATTGAGTTCTACAATATCAAATGTATTCTGAACACGAAGCCCCATGTCTACAGCAACCAATTTTCTATCATCTGCCTGTACCTTCACAAAACAATTATTTGAGAATCTGAAGGATAACTAATGCTCTAAGCATAATCATATACTCACACAAACAGTAAACAATTTTTGGTTACTTTTAAATGAATGGAAGGCAAACCTCTATAGGAATAAAAAAATAATAAAAGGCAAAACCGAGAATGCAGAGAGAGATGATTCTTGCAGAATCAGGGCCAAGTTCTTAACAGAGACCATGCTCAGAACATCAAATATAAAAATCCCACTTGACTCAGAAGACAAATTGTGAATATACAGCTGAAGCCAAAAAAGAATGTTTTGACATGTTGCAAGATGAGCACAGTCCCCCCAGAGACAGGACAGGCGATCAGTCTGGGAAGTTCCACAGACGAAGCCATCTCTAAAAAGTAGCATTCTAGAAATCTAAAATTTAAGGAATTCCTACTTTAATTATTTCAGGGGAACAAAAAAAATTCCCTAAACCCAACCCAAACTCAACAAAAAAAAAAAAGAGTCTCTTAAGAGTCTAATTAGTAGAAAATTGGTTTTCTGTTTGAGATGTGTAGCTAAGACAAAATATTTGGTATTTTTCCCACTCAGATCTTCAATTCTGCTAATATTATCACAGTCCTTAATTTGACGTGTCCTGTGTAGGAACCTTGCAGACACCCAGACCCGTTTACCTGATGATATTGCGTAGATGGATCCAGGAGGCAGTAATGAATTATCGTTGTGATCCCTTCTAATAAAGTAAGAACCATATCCGGGGGAGTGACGGATGCCATCCAGAGAGGCCTAAAATCCCAGATTCAGTTTTTAAGAAAACGGGTTAATCTGGTTGTAAAAGAATTCAGTACAATCAAATCTGCTTGAAAAACACCTCTACACACACATACCTGTTGTCAGATAATCCCGTTTCGTATTTATACTGCTGAATTAAATTATCCAAATTCCTGCAGAGCTGCAGAGTCACCGAAACAACCACCCTCTGAAGAACTTTTCCCATGTAAGGCAACGTCGAAGTGATAAGGCCAATCCACTGGGGGTGCATTTTACAGGCACAGTGCTGGTGTAGAGCTCGGATCACTGCGCAGAGAAACATGCCTTGGCAGGTTATGGGCTGGGAATGTAAATACTGGAGAGAAGTCATGGGCTGCTGGGGACCGATGTGCTCCAAGTCCGTTATGACAAAGTCAAAGCCCGTTTCGTTTTCCTCGGGCACGGTCATTACTCTGTGCTCCAAGACAATCAGGCGTTGGAGTACTTTTAAGAGCTGTGACTGCAGAGTACTACCGTTGTCAAACTCATCTTCAGAGAAATTTATAAGGCTGTCTTCGGAGAAACCTTCTTCTACCGCCACAATGTTTTTCCCGGCCATCTTTTCACTGTGCCATTTTTGCGCGCTGAAGATAGAAGACAGCAGGCAATGCAGGATCACTTTCTGAACCTTGCACTTGGACAACATGTCCGAAATAAAACTAGGAAAGCCCTTGGCAGAGCTTTCTATCACTTTGGCCAACTCAGCAAAGAGAAGCGTCAGAATTTCTATACTCATCATCTGCATGTTGCGGTTCCCGATGAGGTCTTGGGAGGTTACTTTAACGTGAGTTGGATAGTGGCTCCGCATGTAGTATAAACACAAGGAGATCAGGATTTCTATGTACATAGAGCTTCGGAAATTATGGTTTGAATCAACTGGGATGTGGCTATAGAAATCCTTGCCCATAACGGATATTCGATGCCTGGCCAGAAGATTCTGGAGCAAGGAGAGCTGAGGAGTGTAGGCGTTGTTGACGCTGGTAGTGGAGATAGCGCTTACAAAAGCTGAAGGATTTGTTTTCAGAATTGCTTTAATTGCAGAAAAAGCATACAATGTCCTGGAAGAGTCATACAGCTGGAGATACAGCAGCACGTGTTGGTACAGTGGATGGATATTAAAGTTGGGAGATTTGCGCATTCCTGGGGACCCCACATCGCTTTCAATTTCTGAAATTTCTCCTTCTCCACAGCTGTACCAGTTTTCCAAATCAAGACCATCACTGAAGAAGACGTTTGTTTGTTTAAGTTTTTCTGTTTGTGCTTTCTTCTTCTCTTCGTCTTTCTTTTTGGCTATTTTAACCTTTGGTTTTGCACCTGGTTGCTTGCCAGCCTCTTTAACAATTGTTTCTTTTTCCGGCATTTTTTCTGGGAGTTTGCCTTTGAAGCTGAACTGAATGCTACTGTGGCTCCGCTTTCTGGACTTTGATTCAGTGGAAGCAAGAGTGAGGTCAGAGAGGGATTGCTGGCTTTCTGCAATACAAGGCGAAGAGTTATTCCTTGAAATTTCATCCCTTAGGCTCTCAAGCCCAGTCTCAGTTGAGGCCGACAGCAATTGGGAGCTGTCATTACTCAGCAAACTGCTTTGGCTACTTTGAATATTTTGATCTTCGCTTTTTGTCACCTCCACAGAGTTATCCAAAGGACTGAATTTACACGGAATATCCTCAGAGTGTAGATTATGTTTCACTGGTTCAGTCTCTTCTCCAAGACCACTTACAACCTTGCATATAAGATCCATAACCACTTGTTGCACAATTTCATCGGGTGAGTCTTCTCTCAGAGTCTGAGAACTATCTTGAGCGCTCAGGCTTTCTGTTTCCACCTCGTAACTGATGTTGTCTCCAGTAGACGACTGGGAACAGCCAGAGTCAGAACTCTGCAGTATTTCAACCTGGTGGTCAGGAAGGTCAAAATCAGACACGACCATTGGTATGGTCTCACTGCTGGTACTCAACAGGGAAAGCCTGTCGCTCAGGGGGTTGACAGTCAGGCTGAAGTTCTCCATTTCATCCATAACAAGTTGTTTTTCAGTGCCTTCTTTAGGCATAAGAAGTTGTTCTTGGTTTACAGGCACATGGGAAAATGCTTAGAGAAAAACAGGAAAAAGAAATAATTATACACATAATGTTGGTCTTCAAAATAAGAGTTTAGAATTTTAGTTCTGAATTTAAGTTTTCAAGGCTGTTATCAAGACTTCAAATTATAAAGGCATGGTAAATAGTGTTTTTCCACTTGTTAATATGCAAATGACACACTCACATAACCAAAGCAAGATTACTTTAGCAGTAGACCTTAGCATAACAACATCATTCCCTTGTGAAACCTCACATTTTCATAAAAGAGACTTATTAGTATGTTACTAAAATTACACAAGACACACAAACACCTTCAAAACTTCTCTGGCCTGTTTTCAGCCAGGCCCACACCAGCAGCCCTCATTCACAAAAGCATTTAAGTTTTTGGTTAAGCTTCAAGCCATATTCTTAAGTTCTACTGAAATTCGGCGAGACATAAGAAAAGGCTCTGCATTAAAATACTTGCACATCACTTGAGAACAATAAAATTTCAACGATACTTGGGACACTCAGACATGAATTAAGAAAAAATATGCACAAATGCACACATCAGCAGTAGCCAATTTTTGAGTTACCCTCAAAAATTTCTACTATGTTTTTAATGCTGCATGTAAATAACAAAGAAAGAAATTAAATAAAGAACTTCCTAGAGTTTTCCTGTGTACCCACCATCAGCACAGTTAAACTTCTGCATAAAGTGCTTTTCATTTTCTTCTTCGGGGTGATAGGGGGATTTAGTCCAGTAACATTCAGCCTGCACTCGTTGAACAGAAACTCGCTGAGTTTTCGGGTGGAGGAGCAGTAGGAGCAAAGGTTCGAGAACCCTTGCAATATCATGTCTTTGAAGCACTTGATTTAACCAGGCTTGTCCCACTGACCATGTAGAACCATCCAAGCTGTTAAGGCTGTCCAGCATGATGAACAAAGATCTAGAATAAAAAGAAAAATGAACCTAGTGGATATTCTGCTCCCTTGGCTCAGTACATATTAGGAAGTTTAAATCAGCACTTTTACCAAAAAAAAATTGTGCTGAGGCAGACAATACTAGCTTAGAATCTGGAACATTCTATTTTTTCTAAGATACTCTGGTATCAAAACACAAACCAGAAATCCTCTGCTGCTTGCTATAAATGACGTCTTACACAAAACACACAGATAAAGCAGAAGAACTTTCATATCTTAACACTTCCCTGCAATTTTGTTTTAAAGTTTTCTTAGATCTACTGTTACTGTCCCCATTCATATAATTGACTTCTGGGTTGACTTCTCTCACCTGTTTTTGTTTTTAACAAATCACAGCAAGAACTCAGATACTATGTTCAACACACAAATATTTTAACCACAGTGAGAATCAGGTAATCATGTGACCATTGCTGTCCTTCACAGCTACCAGAAAATTTCATAGCAAATGTAAACAACATTGTGAGAATAATTTTCTCTAATATGAATTTGCTTCCTGTCCTTCCTTACTCTCACAGTTGCACTGGAGTTCTCCAATTTCACAGAATCACAGAATAACCAGGGTTGGAAGGAACCTCTGGAGATCACCTAGTCCAACCTCCCCGCCAAAGCAAGGTCATCCAGAGCAGGTCCCACAGGAACGTGTTTGGAATGTCTCCAGAGATGAAGACTCCACCACCTCTCTGGGCAGCATTTGCCAGGACTCTGCCACCCTCACAGGAAAGAAGTTCCTCCTCATGTTGAGGTGGAATTTCTTAGGTTCCAGTTTGTGCCCATTCCCTCTTGTCCTGTCACTGGGCACCACTGAAAAAAGACTGATCCCCTCCTCCTGACACCCACCCTTGAAGTATTTATAGGCATTGATCAGTTCTCCCCTCAGTCTTCTCTTTTCCAGACTAGAAAAACCCAAGCCCTTCAGCTTTTCCTCACAAAAGAGATGTTCTAGGCCCCTCATCATCTTCGCAGTCATCTCCTAGAGCATTCCATGCTTCCAGGATAATACAATTAAAGATTTTGAAGCAGAATTATTTGAACAGAATTGTGCTTGCAATCACCAACCTGTCAAAGGTACGACCAAAGGAAGAAGACTTGTTAATGTGAAGGTCCCGGGTGAGATGCCATAGCACTGCAAACTTCGCATGAGCTTCCATTCTTACTTTCTGTGGACCAAATTAGAAGTTAGATCTATCAGAATATGACAGCCTCTTATAAGAACTCTAATGATAATAATAAAAAAAAAGTATACAGCAATTTAAAAGATACAATGAAATTATTAAAATGAACTTTCCTACTTTAGCTTCACATTTTATTTTCTAATATTAAAAAAGTAATAAGCAACAAGCAGGTTTCTGTGAACAGCTTAGTAACGTTTAAGGATTCTTCCTTGATCTTGATCAAAGTTTAGCTTTAAAAAGTGTTAAACACTTTGTGTGATTGCTTGAACAAGACTTATTTACTCTCCCAGGTTGCGCAGCTCTGTTTTCAGTGAGTTCATCTATATCTATCAAGGCACTAGAAGAGAGAGCAGGAAAAACCATGGAAGTTTTTCAAGATGAAGCCTCAAGCAGACAGAGGCAGGGAGGAGAGACAGAGAAAGAAAAGCAATTTTTAGAGCAAGTGTCTGCAATGATGGGACTTAACACAGTATCCATGGAAATAAGGGAATGAAAATAAGTTGCCTAGAACTAAATGCAAGAATTCCCTAGCTAGGTGTGATGTAGACAGATTTCATCACTAACATGCCAAATTTTGCACTGAAATGGAGTTTTATTTGGCCAAACAGGATGCACTCACCGCCCAAAGAACTTCTAATGATTACTAATAATACGCAGAATACCTAAGGGCAAAAATGGTATTACAGTAACAATTTTCAAGCCTTTATCTCTTTACTGTGGCTGATCAAGACACAGACTTATTCCAGCAAGGTTTTCACAATAATAAATGCCATGCTATGATATGAATACAAGGGTCAATCTATTAAAAACAGCTTTACCCAAGAGACAAGAAAGCAGTCGTAGGGGTGAACAAGCAAAATAAGGCAATCAGGATGGTTATACTGAATAAAGAGCACTTTCAAATAAAAGCAGAGCTTAAACTAAATTACTAGATGATAAGTGGAGGCAAGAGGACAGAGATTTTTGCCTGTTTGTTCTTATAATATATGCTCATATGGGATGAACATCAGGTATATTTACCTCTAATCAAAATGAGACCAAACAAAAACCTGTTACCATCACTGATGCTGGCATACTTCCAGATTTAATTTACAACATACAGCTTAAGCAGCTTTGCAACAGCTCATACAACCAATACCTGCCACAATAAGGAAAATTTACAGTAAAAGCTCTAAATCCTGAAAATTACAGGAAGGACATAAAATAGATCACATCAGATGTAAGCTAAAGAAAAAACGGGCAACAACAACATTCTGGAAAGTAAAGCAAGCATCACATGCAGCAAGAAAAAAAAGAAGTTTCTCACAGGGGAAAACACCCCCACAACACTGCTGCTAAAGATATACAGTGACACAATCCAATTCACCAGCATCTCCTGAATAAAGAGTGAAAACAGCAATTCTCAAGCACATGCAGGTGACTCCACGCTGAGCCCCCGTGATCCCCACTGGGAAGATGTAAGAAATGACTGTTTTCACAGGAAGGTTGGCAGAAATGTGTGAGCACCACATTCAGAGTCACAGCAGTTCACAGACCAGCCTGATTAGGAAAACTATAGTAGTTTTATCAATATGCCAAACTGTGAACTGCAGTGACTGACAGACTGGTTGACTTTGACTTTTGTTGACTGGGTTACCCTCTGGAAGAAAGGCAAAAAAAAGGTAACTGCTGCTGAAGCCACGCAACCATGAGTTCCCAGAGCACATAAGTAATTTCTTATCATTTATTATTCTGTCAGGGCCGTGAAAACAGCTCATACAGCTAAAATTTAAAGCATTACAGAGGCCTCAACTCAAACATCAAATTGACAGCTTATCGGAAACAAATTCCTAGGGGCTGGAAACAACACCACCCCCAAAAGACAGAGTACCTGTCACGACAAGCAGAACTCCTACTAACAACAGTAAAAGTTAAGTACACGCTTAATATTGGGAAGCAGAGCATAACTTTTGAGAAGAGAGAAAGTCTCCTACATAAGGCTTTCACTGAATGCTGAAATGCCCCATTTGCCCAGCACGAAACTACACAGACTCATCACAGAACTAAAAGAAACAGCAACTGTCAACAATCTGAGTATCTGCCAGTTTCAAAAGACATTGAAAAATCCCACTTTACTTGCATTAGCTAAAGTGGTATCAAAAGAGAAGTAATCAACTTCTTAAAAAAACCTAAAATTAAATCTCACTGAAACACTTTAGCTAGAAATAATTAACTGAGAAGTGTCAGAAGATGGAGCTCGGAAATACATAGCACGGCTCTTGGGACCTTGAAATAAATGAAGCCTTATTAATTACAAGCTGCTCTTTTGTCTTGTTTTTACATTAACTCTTTTAAAAAGAGGCAGAATCAGATAATATAGAAATGGTCAGAAAGAGCAAAAAAACCCCAATTCACTGCAGCTCAAAAGAGAAAGGGAAGTAAGGCTGAAGCACCAAATTAATAATAACAAATGCAGCGAACTCATAAGGACACGTCTCAGAAATGGAAAGAAATTGAAGACAGATCTCTCTTGGTTAGGACACAGCAAAAGAAAGTGTGCTTAGATTTGATAGAGCTGCATGGAAAAAAGAGTGGTTAGGACAATGTAGTAATTGAATACAGATTTTCTACGATCACACTTTCCATAGGTTTGCAGAACAGCAAGATGCCACGAAAACAGGGCTCAACTGCTACAGACAAGGTTAAGGTTTCTCATGAGTGGGAATAGAGAAAAGAGGGTGACAGTCTCAGCGGGTGGACACATCTGATGTTCTGCATGCAAGGTAACGGTCTTTTTAATATTTGAAACAATGTAAGGCAACATTTTTTCAATAGTGAAGTTATTTATGCCCTCCTTTGAGGCACCAAGTCCTTTTTCCAAATATAATTCTACAGCTAGAAACGTATACTTAACTCATCTTTTAGTAAATATATGAACAACTTGCCTTGTCTCTGTGAGTCAGCTGCTGACTAATAACATCTTCACAAATGCTGGAAGATGGAACGAGGTTATGCAGCTGGTAGAAGAGCTCCACGCTCTTCTGATGATGCTGAGGAGTTCCGTCACCCAACTGGTCCCAGAGAGTTAAAGCTATATGCTTTGTACATGGAAATAAAAGTTGCAAGAGAGATCAGTGAATGAGTATCATGCCTTGCTTCGCTCTGGACTGCATTGAGCTCTGTGCAACAACCATAGAATTGTCCAGGTTGGCAGGGATCTTGAAGATCATCTAGTCCAACCATCAGCCTAACTCTCATAAAAACCATAAAGCATGTCTCTAAGCACTATGTCAACCCATTGTTTAATACCTCCAGGGATGGTGCCTCAAACCCCTTCCCTGGGCAGCCCATTCCAAGGATTAATAACCCCTTCAGTGTAAAAATTTTTCCTAATATCCAATTTGACCTCCCCTGGCACAATTTGAGGCCATTTCCTCTTGTCCCATTATCTGTGATTCGGGAGAAGAGATGATGGGAGACATTACAACTGATGACACCATTAAAACAACAGGAAATCTATAAAACTGTTTTGGTTTTTTTTTTGTTTGCATAACAAAAGCAATAGTTCAAACCACTGCAATAATTTACTACCTGAATATTCCTGTTAGAAGCCAGAACTCATAGAAATAAGTTTCATTGGAACATAATTAAGTACAGAGTATTACCCTGTTGCTGATTATCTTCTGTAAGTTATTTATTACATAAATTACACATTATGGCCCTACACTATGTGGACATCTCAGTTTCAGACCTTTGCTAATTAATGATACCATTAAATCAGGATTTTTTTTACATTTTGAAAATATTCATTCCAACAAGGGTTTTCGTCCAAGCAGTCAGTAAGATAGTGAGAAATCTTACTGTGTTCAGAGTCTAGCACAGTTTACAGCTGTTATCGAAATACTCAGCAAGAAAATCTGGTTTACCATACCAAAGATGATTAAGTGGCCAAGACTGAGTCTTGAGCAGCTGGGAAATCTAATGAAAACATCAATGACATATTATACCTTGAAGAAATCTGTCTTTTCAGCCATATATCTCAGATTGCCTTGGGTGAGAGGAGGTCTGATGACCACAGCCACTCTTCCCTGGTTGGGGCTGAGAGGCTGAGCAGTTTCCACGCTGTTCAGATTTTCTCCAGCGACGAGAGCAACAGATTGAGTCAATCCAACCAAGTCCATCACAAGGGAAATAGTAACACCCTGAACACTGAAATCACTCGCTTGCTTGCAAGCATTCATTAAAGTCTGTAGCCACAGCGGAGGCTGCACTTGTTCACAGTCTGAAACACAAAAAAAACCCAGATAACATTCATTTAACAACTTTAAATGTTGTGATTTTTTCATCTTATATCCCATTACCATATGTACAATCGTCCTTTATTGTTCCTATTTCAACTTGCCCATTGTACTGGTCTAAGAAAACATAATATATGCAGGAGAAAAATACTTCTCAATGTATTTCTATCTTTAAAATAACCAGACTAAGAGCATGATACACTGTATCACTTCACACATTTATTTAGTAACCAAAAATAAGCAGGAAATTTTGAACAAGGAAAAGAAAAATAAATTTTATGGAATTGCATCCACACTATTTCACATTTTAGACCATTTTAGACTGGATTTCTAGTAGTTTGCATGTCCTTTAATTCACTTTCCTCCAAGACATTCTTGACCAGCAATCAAGTCTTAACATGCGGTTTGTAGTTTTGAATAATTCTGTAGGATTTTTTAAAAATATATATTAAAATATTACAGATATGTATTATATTGTATAGATATTATAAAATATATACTTACATATTTATTTGTTTATATATAAACTACGATTACACTGACAAAAATACAGAGATTTTCCTGAATGCCCTTTAAAAGGAAAAGTAGCTGTGAAAAATCAGTATTTTAGGTGGCAGAAACTAGATTGTATTGAATCATCCTCTGTTCTCACTGTAGGCAGCTGTTTTCCCCTTCTTACCATCCCCTGACTTAACTTTTATCATCAAGCCAGTGTACTGTGTTATCTGAAGTTCATACTTAACTCTCCAAGTAAATAATGAACCCAATTATTTCAGGGGTACCGAAGAAATTTTTCTTAAAACTTCAAAATTACTTTGTTGATGGTGTTCCCAAAATAGGCAAATGTGTCTAGAATCAGACACAAGTGAAGAACGTTTTTTTTATAGGCACAAATAAAGCATCTGTTTTGAATCACGAGAAGGAAGATGCAGCTTCAAATTTATATTAACAAGAGTTAATTTTGCAATATAAATTGGAGTCTAAATATACCTAACAATTGCACATAATGTTCTAGATTTTATAGACATAAACATTATTCCGAGCTTGACTCGGTTCCCTTTTTAATTTCTTCAATTAAAAATAGCACAGATATATCTGAGAAATTAAGCATACAAGCAAAATTTAAGCACAATTATGTCCTATCAATATCACATTAATTTGGCTCCTTTAAATAACCAGACTGATGACTCTCACCGTTTAATAAAGGCAATTAGGTCTCATCACTAATGCAACCCATCAAAAACATGTTCCAAATTTAGGAAGCCTTCAATAAAAACAACCTGTTCTGGAGTAGAAAAACATATCCACTGATGACAAAAAGGCTGGTGTGTGAATTATGGGAATGAGCCTCTCCCATTCTCCATTCTCTGTTGCAGAAAGCAGGACTCAAGGGACAACTATGTAGCCCAATTCCCATCACTATTCCCATCCACCTTGACATTCTGTACAGCAGAAATTTAAGTGACTTGAAACAAAATCATAGAATCATCTAGGTTGGAAGGGACCTTGAAGATCATCTAATCCAACCATCAACCTAACTCTGATAAAAACCATCACTAAACCATGTCTCTAAGCACTGTGTCAACCCATCTTTTAAATACCTCCGGGGATGGTGCCTCAACCCCTTCCCTGGGCAGCCCATTCCAAGGCTTCAGAACCCTTTTGGTATAAACATTTCTCCTTATCTCCAACCTGAACCTCCCCTGGCACACACTGAGGCCACTGCCACTTGTCCTACCACCTGTGACTTGGGAGAAGAGATCAACCCCCACCTCTCTACACCCTCCTTTCAGGAGGAATATTACAGATGATGAACACACAACGGAAATCCAAGACATCTCACAAAGCAAAAAGGATTCCTAGAAACACTGCCTTCACGTGAGGCACTTATTATTCAAGTTCTACAGATTTTCTGCTTTAGAGTAGGCAGCACCCCTTCAGCATTGCAATCCCCTTAATTAACAAACAGCTATAACCAAGTTGCCTTCAGCTGACATAAATATTTGATGCATCTGGATCTCATAAAGTCAAAGATATGCTCTGCTCCTGGCTGGATAAAGAAGACATAGACAACACATCTTAAAGACTGCAGGAAGAGAAGCAGTCATGTTAAATTCACAAAAAAACATCCATCTCTAAGCAGCGGCCACTGTGTAGCCTTTAATAGATTTTGAAAGTTGAAGATAAAAACAAAAAGCTGCAAGCATGAAGCTTCCTAGAAAACAATAAAATCACAGATGACTGTGACAACAGTCAGAATTACTGTAATTGTTTCTTGCATGGTCCAAGTCTATCCACCATGATGCCTTTTTAAGGCAGCAACACTCAAGATACAGATCAGAAGTAGAACCAAAACTGAATCACAGAATGATACTGGGTTTGAAGGGACCTCTGGAGATCACCAAGTCCAACCCCCTGCCAAAGCAGGTCCACCTAGAGAAGTTCACCCAGGAAGGTGTCCAGGCAAGTTTGGAATGTCTCCAGGGATGGAGACTCCACCACCTCTCTGGGCAGCCTCTTCCAGGGCTCTGACACCCTCACAAGGAAGAAGTTCCTCCTCATGTTGAGGTGGAACTTCTTATGTACAAGTTTGTGCCCGTTACCTCTTGTTCTGTCACTGAGTACTACTTAGAAAAGACTCCCCGTTCTCCTAACATCCACCTTTAAGTATTTCTAGGCATTGATCAGATCCCCTCTCAGGCTTCTCTCCTCCAGACTAAAAAGCCCCAAGTCCCTCGGACTTTCCTTCTAAGAGAGATGTTCTTGTCCCCTCATCATCTCTGTAGTCCTCTACTGTACCCCCTCCAGCAGTTCCCTGCCCTTCTGGAACTGAGGACCCCAGAACTGGACCCAGTGAAGACTTTACAAACATTAAAAAGGATTGTCCATCTAAATTGTTGCATTTTTCAGTAATTCAGAACTGTCAACATTTTAATCCCATCTCTGTATTTCAGTATGTTCCCCTATCTGTGAACACCTTCACAAACCTTCAACAATTTCACTGTTTTCTAATGCAACTATAGCTAGAAGAATTGTTTGCAAGAAATGTTCCTTTAATAGTAGCAAAGTAAAACTAATTAATTTCTCATCTGGTATCATTTTTATTGAATTTTGATGTATTGCACAAAGCAATCAATGTGCAGATCAAACCAAAATTGCTCAAATGAAGCTGAAAACGTAACCGATGTCACTTGTGGCTATTACAAAATATGACAAAGAAAACATCATGGATCCATATAGTAAAGAGGAACAACTCAAAATCTAGATTCTGTTCTCAGGCTTCAGTTTGCATAATTTATATTTGTCCCCTCAACATTAATTAGTGTCAAACCACACGCCAGCAATATTCTTAAAATCTAAGAGAAAATAGCTGAGTTTCCAAAAACCAAACCAATGGATACAGAAGGAAGCTTAAATTTCTGAGAGGAACAGCAAACAGCACCAGACAAAAAGCATGAATACTATTACTTGAAATATTTTTTTTTGGAAAAAAAAATAATAATTTAAAAGCAAAGATCAAAGAGTACATCTTACCGACTTCAGGCTTCCCAGGATGCAGTTCTGAAGTACGGTTTCCTTCAGCAATGTAAACGGGAAAGCTGGAACATTCAAGATAGAGCTGACAAGCAGCAATAAAGGCAGGAAGGTATTCTTTTGGCGTTTTCTTCTTGTTGGTTTTCTTCACCTTAGCATCAGCTTGTGATTCTCTGTCCCATTTTGCTGTTTGTCCTTGCTCTCTAGCAGGGTCTACTGGAAGCTCTGCCCCTAAGGGCTGAGACAAGGAGTTGCTCTGAATGACATACAGGTTGATAAATCTGGTTAAAAACTGCTGGACGTACTCCAAACAGCACTGCATTGCAGTCTTTTGGATCGTTTTCCCACTTCGAGTTGCTGTCCCTTGCGTCACGATGGAAGGGGGCTGTACGATGGTCTCCTCAGATCCCACGGTTGATGCCGTCTCGGTCTCTGAGGACGTGCTACCAATAATAGGGATGCCAGGGGCACCGGGACCTTCATTCAGTGCCCTGTCAATGTCATCAGCTGTATCTGCCTGGTATTGAACGAACTCAGTGAACCCACTTTCTGATGATCGACTGCTTGGAGGATTCTCACCATCTTCAAACACATCGCTAGGATTTTCCAGTGAGACCGATGGCACCTGAGTATTCAAAATAAGGTTATACAGTGTGAAAATATTTACTTGCTTCTTCATTTTAAGCAAAATGATGTGTGGTGTTTCAGTAAGCTTGCCAGCCCAACTTAACTACAACTGAGCTGCAACAAAGGAACTTCTGATTAAATAACAAAGTGCAAACAAACAAGCTGTGGAATCTTCATCCTCAGAGATATTCAAAACTAAGCTCGATATGATCCTGAGTGACCTGGCTTAACTTCAAATTAGAATCAAACTTTGAAATAAGCCCTGCTTTGAGCCATGACCTGCAACTGTCACTTCCAACATGAATTATTATATGATATTCCTCTATTTTCTTCAGCTGAAGAGCACAGATTTCAGAGCATGTCACTTAACATGCCATACAGAACCATGTATGGCTCAACCATGGTTGATAGCAGCCTTCCAGACAACGTTAAAAGAGAATGAAAAAAAGCTACTGGCTGGTTTGCTTCTTCTATTTCTTTATTATTCTAAGAACATAACAGTAAAAACTTGACAGTAAAATAACTGATGGGTGTTAAATCTGATGTATGTAAATCGAGTGAGAGGAAAATTTACACATACCTGATACAAACCAAAACGGAGAATTCTTTTGAGTCCAGTTATTGTACAAGATCAGACACTACTGAAGTGCATTACAGCCTTAAGGCTTTGATTAATTCATTCTTAGGCCCTGATTCTGAAGTGATTTATACATTTACAATATGAAATTTCTGGGGACACCTGATAGCAGCCTTCCAGGATCTGAAGGGAGCTCCAGGAGAGCTGGGGAGGGACTCTTTGTCAGGAAGGCTAGTGACAGGACGAGGGGGAATGGTTTTAAATTGGAAGAGGGGAGATTTAGATTAGATATTAGGAAGAAGTTCTTTCCTGTGAGGGTGGTGAGGCACTGAAACAGGTTGCCCAGGGAAGTTGTTGATGCCCCATCCCTGGAAGTGTTTAAGGCCAGGTTGGATGGGGCTTGGAGCAATCTGCTCTAGGGAAAGGTGTCCCTGCCCATGGCAGGGGGGTTGGAACTTGATGATCTTTAAGGTCCCTTCCAACTCTGACCATTTTATGATTCTATGAAATCTAATTAAAAATCCTTAAAAATCAAGACCTTTTACCACAATGTAGTACACAGTTACAATCGCTTCTGATGATCCAAGTTTCATGTGTACTGTTGTATATTAAACTAAATCTAATCAAGGCCCCGCACAGACTTAGAAAGCCTTTTCCTTTCGCACAACCCTCCTCTATTTTTTCCAGAATGCCACAAAACACAATCAGATTACCTTTTTATTTTCCCATTCTTTGATGGAGCTGCTGTGCCCACTGGGAAGCTGCAGGACACCGTCCGTGCCAGCAGACAGCAATGGAGGCTGCACCTTACTGAGGATCTTTGAGCAGAGCCGGAGAGAATCCGTAAGCTCCGACAAGTGCAAAGTATGAAGGTGGCTCGTCAAGGCAGAAATCATCCTGAGCAGCAGCTGAGGCAAGTGTTCTGTCTGTATTTCAATGTAAGTCTCCTAACAAAGGAACAGTAACACTCGTTAATCGTAAGACTAAATTGCACCCCCAAAGTTATCATCTCTAACAGGGGTATCTATCGTCTGCTTAACTGTGTTCTAAACACATGGAACATGGAGAAAGGGAAATTAATATCTTAAGATTCAGAATAAGAAATACATGCTTTACTTTAAAAATTACACAATTAATTTGACAGTTGGATAGCCAACAAAAAGAAATATAATCTAGCTCTCTTTCAGGATTTTACATCTTCATTACAGAGCAAATACATTACAAAACATAAAAATGAGGCTAAGGAATGCCACTACTATTATTTTAATAACCTTAATATAATAAAGTTTAAGAAGGAAAATATAAACAAGTTATTAAGAACTAAAGGGAAAACAGGCTGATTGCCGTACCTGACACAGCACTCTCATACTTCTAGTAGGCTTTGAAATGAGAAAGCAAAGAATTGAGGAAAGACAGGCACAGAAAAAACAGTTCCAACAGTCTTGGCTACATTAAGCAACGTCAACAGAAAGAGATGAGACATCTTATCATGACATTTAAAAGAGCCTTAAAAGAAAGTTGCACACCTAGACTAGCAAATCAAACTACAAAAGACTATCGTTGTAACAAATGTAGTGTAGTTTTAAAGAAAAGAAATTGAGGACAGGCAAAAATTGTCAGGTATAAGCATCACAAAAATCACTTTGGTTATATCCAATCATATAAAGAACCCAAAACTTCTTCTAGAGGCATCCACCAATTTACAGCACTATATTTTCAGGAATAACTATTAATAATGCAGATATAGTTTTTCGGTAAACTACAAATAAACAGAATCCCAGTGTTAGCAACGAATAAAGCAATTCTTACCAAAGAGACTATATCCAACAAAAAATCCACTAACAAGCAGAAATTTGTCAGGGGTAACTCAGATTGCTCACTACCACCTCCAGGCCCAGTTTGAAGTCTGGCATGTAACGTCCTCCTGCAAAAGTCAAATGGGGTTTCATGATATTTCCCCCACCCCCCCCCACCCCGATTACATTGACCAAGTTTCAATAACTTAATGCAAATCAGGGATAAAATCTAGAAACAAATAAGCAAGGTCTCATTTTACCGTGAAGAACCTCATCTGACTCAATTGCACACTTTCAGAAGAAGCAGGAGCCAGCCTTTCACTGTAAAACAGCCTTTATTCATAAATCATAGAATGGTCAGAGTTGGAAGGGACCTTAAAGATCTTCAAGTTCCAACCCCCCTGCCCTGGGCAGGGACACCTCTCCCTAGAGCAGGTTGCTCCAAGCCCCATCCAGCCTGGTCTTAAACCCCTCCAGGGATGGTGCATCAACAACTTCCCTGGGCAACCTGTTCCAGTGCCTCACCACCCTAACAGGAAAGAACTTCTTCCTAATATCTAATCTAAATCTCCCCTCTTCCAATGTAAAACCATTACCCCTCGTCCTGTCACTAGACTTCCTGACGAAGAGTCCCTCCCCAGCTCTCCTGTAGGCTCCCTTCAGATACTGGAAGGCAGCTAAATAAGGAAATAAGGAAATTTAGGCTACAGAAAATTGCACTTGTGACTTCACCGTGCACAGCAATATTTACAAGTATGAGCAGGGGCACCAATAATAGAATTGAGGGACAGTGTTACTGGAAGCACAGTCGTTTTGCAGAGATCTGAACTAAACCCAAGGCATTAAGAGCTTGAGATAAAGACAACCAAAAATGAAATGAAAGGCCCATGAAGCTTGAAGCTGTGCAAGAGGAAAACAAAACAAGCTCTTTTAAACATCCGCTTTAACTTCAGCTGCCTGCACTCAATAGTAATTGAGAAGAATTCAGAATCTGATGAATTTCATTGATGAATGAAGTAAGAGGGAACACAAATGCCCTGTGATATCACAATCTGACAATACTAGAAGCAAAGGGTATGAACAAAGGAATAATATTTTGTTTCTCTAATTCATTTGCTGGGGGTGGCAGGTGAGGGCAGTGTCACATTTTCAGCAACAGTTAGCTACCCCTATCCTTTCCCTCTTTTTTGGAAGGATTCCTGAACATATATGCCAGGACCGTAAAAAGGATTTATTTGAAATAATAGAAGCATTACAGAAAACAAATCTGAAATATCAAGTCTTGATCAAAAGACTTAAAAAATATTTTAAAAATCATATTTAATTTGCATTTTGTCAGTAATCTATGTTTGAAAAGTAGCACTCTACACTCATCCTCAAGAGTGTCCAAAGCCGGACAGGATATTCCACACGACCCTGGAAACACAAAGTGAAAGGAAAAATAACTTCCTTTCACCTGCTGATCACATTCCCCCTAATGTAGCCCAAGCCACAGTTTTCTTTACTTATGAGAATCACAGAATCATAGAATGGTTTGGGTTGGAAGGGACCTTCAAGATCATCCAGTTCCAATCCCCCTGCCATGGGCAGGGACACCTCCCACCAGACCAGGGTGCTCCAAGCCCCATCCAGCCTGGCCTTGAACCCCTCCAGGGATGGGGCAGCCACAGCTTCTCTGGGCAACCTGTTCCAGTGCCTCACCACCCTCACAGCAAAGAATTTCTTCCTGAGATCTCATCTAAATCTCCCCTCTTCCAATTTAAAACCATTACCCCTTGTCCTATCACTAGATTTCCTGAAAAAGAGTCCCTCTCCAGCAGGCTCCCTTCAAATACTGGAAGGCTGAGAGCACACTTGTGGCTCACAGACAGCTGAGTTTCCAAATATTTTAATACATTATTAACCTCTTCTATAAGCAGAGGGGGGTAATTCTGTCTCTTGATTTTACCCAGACACCAAGCTGGTGAGAACTCATGATGCTGAGACCAATGACAGCATCTGATTGAAACTGGTCAAAATATCAAAGTTAAAGGGACAGTGAAGAAAAAGACATACAGACTGAATGATCATATTAGACTAACTTCTTTGAAGGAAAAAGGCTTTAAAATAAAAGTCAACTTCAACTTTACACATACAGAGAGATTAAATATTATAACCTACCTACAACATTCTTCAAACCAACGAGCAATGTAATCCCACATATAATAAGGCTCAAAGGAATTAAAGAGAAGATTGGCAGTTTTAATCAGCTCTGCTGTTTTCTTGTTTTCTCTCAGTTTGCTGGAAAAGGAAAAAAAAAGAACATTTTATATTTTACACTTCATTTCCGAGTTCTGTGACTACACATCACTGTGAGTCTGAGTTCCTACAGTCATTTCTGCTCCCCAAACAATAATTTCCATCTTCTTTCCACCTCTTAAGACATTCAACTCAAATCTTGAAACTCTTTTTATGGGCCTCTGTCTTGATGCACTCTTCATTTTCACTCTACAGGAAAGTTCACCAGTTTACTTTATCTGTTGTTTTTTTAAGAACACAGGTATAAAGAACTCCACAACTAATCTATGCCATTGACATACTGACTTCCAGCTGTGTCAAGCAAGCATTTTTGTCATGGATAAAGAATAAAGCATATGCCAAATATTTAAAATAAATAAAGAAATAACAAAGCCATAGCCCTTCAGATTTTCATATTGAACAAAATTGAACACAAGTTGCAAACAATGATCCTGGATCATGAAGAAACCAGGTCATGGTGAAACGGTCATGGTTTCAGCAACAAAAAGGTGTCTTATTTAATACAAAATACACCATGCTCATTATTCACCTGCTTAGCTGCGTGTGATCTTTGTTGAAAGAAGGTTCTGCCTGAAGCTCCAGTTCTGCTTTGCACTGTGTATACAGTGTTCGGAACACTTCAATCAATACATCCTCCAGGATGGCAGGGCCTAGGGAGAAATATGGACTTCTTTTCCCATATGCAATGATGGCTGGATACAAACACACCTCCTTCAAAAGCTATGCAGTCACATCGTTATGACCAGCGTTCCAGCCAACACACCCTTTCTGAGGGATTATTAGCACAGATCAATAATACCTAAATGCGATTACAGGGGTTCTTGATCTAAAGTAGCCTTCAACCAGCTTCAAACACCCACCCATAAGCTACCTCATTCTGTTATCAGGTGGAAAATACACTCAAATATTTAACTGCAAATGCAGGGTAAAATGTTTTGAGCATCTCCTGTATTATAAGGTAAAATACACTGAGCATCTTCCTTTAAATTTGAGGCAGGTTTTCTTTAATCCTGGATATAGTTTGCAGGACACTTTTTGAAACAGTGCCTCCTTCAGATTTAAGCTAAATATTGAGTTAGAAGGAAAAAATAAAAATAAATCAACTTATTTTGAAAGCAGTTCACAATGGGATGCTGCTTGAAATATCCTTCGCTTTTCCATGCTTTCTCCCAGACTCAGTGAGCTGCCTGCAGTGAGAGCACTCGCTGAGTTAACGAAAATCCTACTAACTTCTTCTGTCTGTTGGCTGCACCCTCCCAGTTCTATGTACTTCATTAAATTTGAATGTACACATTGCCCCAGAAATCACCAATTACCAGGAATTTGACAAATTCTTGTCAAGTATTTTGTTCTTTGCGGTCTGTCTTCATCAATTCCTTTCTAGTTGTACTCTCCGATTGGTTTATTTTTAGGCTTTTTATTTCCCACCCCCCAAACCTTAGGATAGACTTCAAAAATTATTTTGATTTTTTCTGTCACCTCTGAAACTGTTATTCCCAAGAAAAAGACAAGATATCCAACCCTTAGTTGCAGTAAATACTTCTGCCTCATCTACTTTTGTCCCATATTCCTCTGCATTCACCTGCTAAAAAGTGCATTTAAATGCTATAAGCAAGAGAAAGGAAAAAAAAAAACAACCAAAATAAACAAAAAACCCAACCCTGACACAAACAAAAAAACCCCAAAACGCAAACAAACCACCCACAAAACCAAAACAACCCCCACTTGTTTCCTCCAAATAAGTTCTCCTGAAAAAAACCTAATTGTTTTCTTAATATCTCTCATCTCTGCAGGCGTATTAGAAGAAAGAGCAGATTATTCAGAAAAGCAATAGCTGAGATTTCAAACAGTGACAGCCAGTGTTTGATTAAAGAAACAGAAAAGATCCAATCTGCATTTCTTCCAACACGCAGTCAGTTCTTTCTATGACTTTAACTCACTATTTCCTGTGCTGAAAGTAGAAGAAATTGCATTTGGTACAAGGTAAATCTAATAAACATATTAAATTCTTAGCTTAGAAGAGCTAAGAGATCTAGCTAACATGCCAGTACTAAGAACACAGCTTTTTCAATTTGCCCAACAAGAGAGAAAAATTCTCAAAGCAAAACCATGTAAAACAAGTTAAAGACCTGAAGTGATATGAAAATTACCCAGTTCAGGCTTATCCAGCAAACTGATAAGAATACGAAAAGGCTTTAAGTCTTGCATTAATGTGCTTTCTTCTCCATGCCCGTTAACTTGTAATATTCCAACCATTGCCTGCAAAGAGCAACAGCACATCAGGAAAACAAAACCAAAATCAGACAACAGATTTTGAAAGAAAGACGCAATAAAAGCTGCAAATAAAGGGAATATTCTCACTAGTGAAGAACACCATTTCATCTCACTGCAGCTCAGCCTTCCAGTCCCTGAAGGGGGCTACGGGAGAAATGGGGAGGGACTCTTGATCAGGGAGCAGATCAGTCTCTTCTCCCAAGGAAGAGGCAATAGGAGAAGAGGAAATGGCCTCAAGTTGCGCCCGGGAAGGTTTATATTGGATATTAGGAAAAATGTTGACACTGAAAGGGTTATTAATCTTTGGAATGGGCTGCCCAGGGAAGTGGCTGAGGCACCATCCCTGGAGGGATTTAAAAGATGTGTTGACATAGTGCTTAGAGACATGGTTTAGTGATGGGTTGTTGTTTTTTATGAGAGATAGGTTGATTGTTGGACTAGATGATCTTCAAGGTTCCTTCCAACCTAGACAACTCTATGGTTCTAAGCTGTGGCTGCCCCATCCCTGGAGGGGTTCAAGGCCAGGCTGGATGGGGCTTGGAGCAACCTGGTCTGGTGGGAGGTGTCCCTGCCCATGGCAGGGGGTTGGAACTGGATGATCTTGAAGGTCCCTTCCAACTCTAACCATTCCATGACGTTTCTCTCAACTTCGCCTATGAGAACATTTCTGTGAACAGAACTTGACAACTTGCATATGCTTAAGATCAAAACAAAGTATCATAAACAGACACCAACTCAGTATTTCATAAGGACAAAAGAGAAGATATGACAAGTGATGAAGAAATTGTTTGAGAAGGCAGGCATGTAGATATTAAGGGCTTAATAAATAATAATCTTCCACCTAGAATATACCCATCTTTGTGGCAGAAAATTTTCCTGACTAAGTTGACGAGATAGTGATGAGAACTTCAAAACAAAGGGGAAAGCTGAGTTTCTATGCTGAAGCAATTTAGGGAACAAACTGCAGAATTAAGAAACCAGCCCAATGAAACTGCCATAGATTCACTTATTTTTCTCCCCGTGGCTGGTTTCATTGTCTGAGGTGAAACTAGTTTGTTTCTTTTATATCTCTAAAAAAGGAGGACAAAATAGAAAGAAGAGAGATGGGAAAGACAGGCAGAGAAACAGTCTCAACCTTACTATCTGCTATAAACCAAGTATTATCAGCCAGTATCCTGAAAAAAAAATCTTCTGTACTTGAATAGGCCTTTAGAAGGTCAGAGCTTTCAGTACATTGCATCAATGAATAAGACGGGGGAGGAGCAGATACAAGAACACACAAAGAGACTGCTAGGGAAGAAGGCAGAAAGGAGCAATGCTTTTGAAGTCTTTCAAAAGACAGCAAATGGTTTTAGAAGGCATATGCAATTCGTATTATGTAGAGCCAGCCACTGGTTTTAATGTCCATAAAAAACTTTTTTAAAGCAAAATCCAAGTGAATTATACCCATTAAAAAAAAAAAAAGCCACTCTCCATTCCACTGTAGTGCTATATATATAAAAGGAATATATCAAGTCTACATTGTTGTTAGTTTTTGCAGACAGAAAAGCTGTAACTATACTGATTAAGCTAGAAAGATGGACAGGTTTAATAGGAAGACCACAACCTATTACCAAGTACCTAAATGTTGCTAAAAGCTTGCCACATCTTGTATAGAAGGTACATGGAAAACTATATCTTATCCAGGTTTCTCCTCTACTCTTGGGTAATTTCTGACTGATCTGCCACGGGAGGCAGAAGGGGGAAAGAGAAGGGTGAGAAGCACCAAGGAGGTCCTTTCTGCACTTGAATTCTGAGGTCTCTTCCTCATAATTAGAACAGCAGATCTCATTACCTTCAGATAAAACTGGAAGTGCTAGCTCTGGGCTGGGTGTCAGTTTTAAGTTGCGACGAGCTAAATATTCTTGTGTCATCTACTGATACTGAAATCCCCGCTCTCATTCCTGTATACAGCATCACAACTCTGACTGAATATCAGAGAAATCCTGACCTCATCAATTTGCCTTAATGATAAAACATCATCCCAAGTTCAAGATTGGACTCACAGCATCTTCAAAGACATCTGTATGCTTTAACTACCATGACAGGAGGAGGCCAAGTGACCTCAGGTCACTTCGCAAGGCACTAAGGGTCGAATATTCTGACTGTCAGTTTGCTAAAATACACTAATGGACAGCAGAAAAAACATTCCCCTAGCCAAGAGGAGAGGGAGACCCTTCCGAGTACTACTTGATCAATTTTTTCCAATTCACAAGCTTCCATATATAGGGAAGTAGAATAGAATTCTCCAGCTCTGTTCTAGGAAAGACCAGGCTCCAGCGTGCTCAGCTCATAATCAAATACCCTCCACGTAGGCTACAGTCATTATGGAAGCAGAGAGAGAGAGAAATCTAGTATTTGTCCTGATATACTGTTATTCTAAAGAAATACATCATGCCATGACTTCATTTTTCCACTGAGAAGGGTTTAAAAGAGTAGGACACAATATCACAAAAAGACAGAAATTACACGGTCACATTGAAACAGCAAGTCAAACAAAGATAGAGCAAATCTGATCTTCATTTATGAAGATAAATTCCACAATAAAACACCACGCAGCTACCTGGACTAACATCTCCTTAGAGAATGTGTTGAAATAGTAAGTGGCGTGCTCCTCGGGGTTGCTGTGCCTTGTACTTCTGGGTCCTACAAGGGCACCGTTGTTATCGAAGCCTTCAAGCAAACAAAAGACAAGGCAAATAAGTATCTGTCTCTCCACGGACTATTTTGCCAATGACTTTAAACTAGAAATCAACACACCAGCACTGATAACTTACCAAGATGAAGTCCAAGTAGTGTTGGCAAGAGAAAGATGATTTTATAGAGTTTAATATAAGAAACTAAGTGACACTTCCATGCAAGCAGTTGGCACACAAATGACAAACTTTAGTTTTATGCAACACTATTAACCAAATTACGTCTCATACAAAAGAAACAAACATTCACAAACACTGCACAAACCACACAGTCCTAGAGCATCTTCAAAAAACCTGTCCCACAGAAATATTTCAATACTAATATTATTATGAGAACACAAAATTCATTATTTTAAACATAAAGAGGTGATCACTACAACATACTGACAGGACTAAGGCACTCACAGAAAATATCAGTCATATTACACAAAATCAGTTTTGTTATTCAAAATTACACAAAGGAGGTAAGACCTTTGTTTAAGTTTGTACCTTTTACCAAGTTAAATTTTTATCCTACACGAAAATAGGCTTGAGGAAAATATAATTTAAAAAAAATAATCAAAAAGTTGGTCAGGATATCACCCTGAAAGCGACAAAACCAGAAGTAAAGCCTGGGAAGATCCATGCCCTTCAACAGCAACTTAAAACAACCACTGCTTAAGCTAACCTGGATTTAAAGAGATGTGATTTTCACACCTAGAGAGTATTTCTAGAACACTCCCAGCTACAAAATAACAGGAAGGAATAGCTAACAGCAGAATTAAACAATGTCATACAGAACATCAGGCTTCAGAGAGTGTTCCAGCACAACTGACCAAATATTTAGCACATGGAGGCACTAAACAGGACCAGGAAGAGTCACTGTAAAACTACCTTCTGAGGTTGTTATCTTTCAGTGGAGACTATGCTCATGAAATAGCTGTAGAAAAAGGTTCTACAACTTAAAAAAAAAAAAAAGAGCACGATATTTTAAACACTTAAAATATCTTTTTCAATGACAGCAAAAAGACATATCTAATCCACCAAATTTGGATGAAACGTTTGTTCAGTGTTTAATCTGGAAATTATTTTTTCCCTAAATTGGAAAATGTAGGGATGAGCATGACAGCGTATTGCACTGGCTGTCTTTAAAAGATGAGTAATTTGCCAGTCAGAGTCTTGAGAAACGATTACCTAAAGAAGCTGGGATTTTGTCATATTCCAGCAGTTTCATATAATCAAAGGCTTCATTTCCTTAAAACAGCAAGGCTGAATAAGAGTGAATGTTTCCTAAAATTTTCTAATTTCTAGTTTTCTGAATATTCCCTAAATAGTTACAAGCCTTCTAAATAGCTATTATTTTCTGCTACCCCCTTCTGTTTACACACTGGTTTCATATAAATCATGAAACGTGTATTGTATTGATATTCTGCCTTTTGGTAGAAGTAAAAGGACACATCCTGTTACGGATCAATTCTTACCCAGCAGGGCACTGAAATGTTTCCTTGTATGGAGAACAGAAGTGATTGGTGATTCGTTAATTCAACCATGCAAATTACCTAACAAAGCTTGAAGTTTGCATATTCAAGCCTCTATCAATGCAAAATCTACATTTTTCAACATTCTTTTAATTTTCATCCCTTCCATGCCGTTCCAACTGCCATTTTCATTCTAGAATACCTGTTCTGTTTCTTTTAATTTCATGTTTTAGGGAGAGGAAAGTTGTCTTTTCAGTGTCTATTTAGACAAGGCACCAGGTTCTGTCCCTGAATGTGGTTCCTAATTCTGCTATAGAAAAATGTACCAATAATTTACACAACAGGAAAGAGTTCCAGCCTGACATTCTTCACCTTTTACATCCACGAAGAGGGAGCGCCTTTCCTCTTTCTCATACAAATTAGGCATTTCGTTTTCCCAAGGATCTTTCTCCACAATATGCAACACGCTACTAATGAACACACCATCCTTCCTTTGCTTTTTGTAAACGATGAAATGAAATGCAAACCTACCCAGAAGCCAGGCATAAAGCCTTCGGTTGAGCGACATATCCCTGCGCAGGACCACGTGAAGGGCCGCGGACAAAATTCGGATCATGTCTGGACGCGTTGCCTGGAGAAGTCAGAAACCTGATTAAATTTCACTGGGAAAAGTAGCACTTTTTTATGCTAGCAGCTTAATGTGCACTAAAACAAAATTAATTTCATGTTCTAACATTTCAGAATTCAGGGCAGAATAAGAAAATATAATCTCGCTCTTAGAAAATCAAAATATGATTATTATTAGGAGCAGAAAGTGTGTAACAGAATTAACTCCTAATGCACAGCAAAGGTACTTGACTCCATTAAGAGTTTATTTTTGTTACAAGCCACTTCATTTTGTTTATTAGGCAAAAACCTTAGAAGCAAATTCAACTAAAATCCAGTGGGGAAAAAAAAAAACACACTGAAGAATTTAAAATACCTTTCAATCTCTTCCTATTTTAAATATTTGTGTAAGCCTTAATATTAAAATAAAAAATAACAATGCTGTGTTGACAATTCCACCGATCTAGCACCTGAACAGAGACATCCCAGGTATTCCTACAGTAACTGATAAATGTGAACAAACCACTTCCACAAGTAAGAACACAATTCTTTTCACAGGAAAGTGCAGGCTTTCCATAGTTTCTAACAAAGTGAGAATCAAACTTGTTTAAGTTTTCCTCCAAGAGGAGGAATCATTTAAAACCAGAAAATAACTACCATTAATGCAGTCCAAAAAAACCTACTTAGAAGGGACTAAGGAAGGCTCATAAGGTCTAATTCCCACTCACCCCAAAGCAATAATTTTCAATTCTTTAGTGTTCTGGATCAGTTACGCTGAGAGGATTAAATTTTGCTGCTCTTAAACACTGAGAAAATCATTAACGAAGACCGACTAAATACTGATACTGCCTTAAGAAGCAGAGTAAGTTTAGGAGTTTGCCAATTCATCTCTCTTTCGTTAATAACTTACCTGGCTCATGTGGAAAGGAAAACAAAAAAGGATAAGGTCCAACGTGCTCCTCTGTACTAAAACACTGGTGTCTTGCACTGATGTGCTCACTGCTTCCACCTGAAGTAACGGCAGACCCCCCCCAAAATAGTTATTCACTGCATTATTTTAAGAAGGTAGATATTAAAAAAAACCCACTCACAAAATAACAGTTGTTTATGAAGAGTGATACTTATAAAGGTATTTTAAAAATGTGAATAATGAAACTAGATAAAACAGGAAAATGAAATATTTTACCACTGAGGAAACACATAATCAACATCGATTCCCTGAATTATACAAGCATTAAGTTTTTGTTTTATTATATTGCCAATGAATTTCTAAAGTCTAAGACAAAATAATACTTCAAAATACAAAACTTTTAACTGAAGTGTGTCACGAATGGAAAGTTTTACACAAAACCTAAGCAAGTTCTGAAACCTTAACTCAGCTTTGCAATGTTTTATCATCCACAAAAACATCAGTAATATTGGAGTTATAATAAATAAATGTGCCTTTTTATCTCTTTAAAGGCTATGGTCACAGATGGTAAAGACATTTAACCTGCCTGGAAGTATATTATTATATAAATAAGTAACACCAATGTGTTCATTGTTCCAATAAAACGTTACCATTAATTCAATGTCACTGCCAATGATGTAGAGCTGATCCTCCATGGAAAGCTTCCTGTTCAAATGGGAGAGGACGTAGGTGATCCCGGGCAAGCGAACTGCAGGGCTTGTGAGGAGGCTACCCCAGAGAGCACTGTAAAACGCCGACTGATCCACAGCTGAGGCAACCTTCTCCAACAGCGTGTTCGTTCTGCAATTAAATTGTCAGCTGAATTAGAGCAGGCATCACACAGAATGATACAGGGTTGGGAGGGACCTCTGGAGATCATCTAGTCCAACCCCCTGCCAACGCAGGTCCACCCAGAGCAGGTCCCATAGAAACGTGTCCAGAGATGGAGACTCCACCACCTCTCTGGGCAGCCTCTGCCAGGTCTCTGCCACCCTGATATTTAGATGGAACTTCCTCTGTTCATGTTTGTTCCTCTTTTCCTCAGTGTGAAAAGTTGCAACAAAAAAATCACCCCCAAATCAAACATAACACCTTATTAACATGTCTGTCCATACCTTTCATAATACTCTGACCCCTCCTCTAGCCCAGGCAGAATCCCAGTTAACAGTCCTTGCAGTCCTGGCTTCAACGTTTTCCCCAAAGGCAGGTAATAAATCTCATACAGACTCAACAACGTTGGCTTGACAGACATAGCGGCGTTGGCAAGGAGTGGAAACAATCCAGAACTGTGAAAATTAAAATTTACCTTATGTTTAGGAAGCTTCTCTAGTGAGACAATTCCATTTATATCTGAAGACTGTTACAGGCACATCCAGTGTAGTTTAAGAATCAAGTTTTTATCTCAAGCATAGACCACCAGGCAACGAGACTGCCTTCCAGACCAGCAGGTTGGTGTGTCAAGATTAATATTATGGGCTTTATTAATATTCTGATAGCAAGCACTGGAAGCTCAGAGATGAATGTGTCTTTCACAAATAAAACTAATCTGATAAACCAGAAGCATCTCCACAAAGCAAAATGTTAATTTTGTCATGTACCAAAGTATATATTTACTTGAGAAATTCAGCATGAAAACAGGTTTTCAATTAAGAATAAATCCTCTGTTCATGATGTAACATTTAAAGGACTGAAAACATTGAAGTATGTTTTGAGTTTACTATGATTGTAAGTTCATGGAAGCTACAAATGCGATCAGCTAAGGAGAAGTTATTTATGTACTCAAAACATTTTTGTATTTTTATTAAATATCAGAAATTATTACAAACAACACCAATAATCAAAGGCATGTGAACACAACTACAATTTTCAAAATCACGGAGTACTCAGGTCAGGAGACCCCTGACATATGAGGAAGAAAATTAAAGACAAGTAAAAAAAGGTATGTTTGAGACAAGGGTCTTAAAACACACACCTACAAATCTGCTGTTAAAAAACCCCACTGAGTAACACCCCACATACACTGTGGACACAATGTTACCCATGTTACAGGAAAAATAAATCTCTCTCCAAATTACAAGAATGTTTCTAAAACTCATTTTTGCCTTTATCTATCTAGAGAAACTACTGCTTTGCCACTGTCAATTGGCTTCCTTTTTCTGCAGAAAAGGTCTTTTTGTTCAATAACCAGCACACTACCCCACAGTGTTTCTTTGTAAAGCTACTACTCATCCTTCAAGATTTGATGTTCAGACACTGTCATTCTGCTTTCATGAGAATACTGGAATCTTTGATAACGCCTGAATGCGAATGTCAGTCTTCTCCCAGGCACCAGTAACAATGGCTTTCAGTGACATTACACAAGGTAACATTTTCTACTATCCTAGAACTTACTGGTAACAAGATATTGCAGCTACAAAATCTCTGCACAAGAGAAAAACTTGAACTAGGAGTTCCCGGAATCTTTAAAAACATGTGGAAACACAAAAGTATGACACTCCCAAATGTAACTATGTATAAAAGCTGTGAGAATGCAAGATGGAATAGCTGATGTGAAGGTGTACAATTTATTTCCAAGCATTAATAAACACCCTTGCTATCTAAGCGGAATTCTATTTTATTCCACTGTTTCTCAAACTGATGAAATTCTAATCTCCAGGGATCATAGAACCACAGAATGATCTGGGGTTGGGAGGGACCTCTGGAGATCATTCAGTCCAACCCCCTGCCAAAGCAGGGTCACCCAGAGCAGGTCCCACAGGAAAATGTCCATCTGGGTTTGGAATGTCTCCAGAGATGGAGACTACACTACCTCTCTGGGCAGCCTCTTGCAGGGCTCTGCCACCCTCAGAGTCAAGAAGTTCCTCCTCATGTTTAGACAGAACTTCTTATGAACAAGTTTGTGCCCATTCTCTCTCGTCCTGTCACTGGGCACCACTGAAAAAGAGACTGGTCCCATCCTCCTGACTCCCACACTTGAAGTATTTCTAGGAGTTGAGTGGATCCCCTCTCAGTCTTCTCTTCTCCAGACTAAAAAGACCCAAGTCCCTCAGCCTCTCCTCCTAAGAGAGGCGCTCCAGACCCCTCATCATCTTTGTGCTCCTCTGCTCTACCCTCTCCAGCAGTTCCCTGTCCTTCTGGAACTGGGGAGCCCAGAACTGGATGGCTAAAGATTAAGAACCACATGTATCAGTGTGTATATACATATGCACACATCCCTTTATGCATTATATCATAAATAGATTAACGTCTTGCCTGCCTCTTCCAAACAAAAACCTATGGAAGGTTTAGGAATCAGTATACTTTCACTACACTTACTTTTCCAGTTTACCCCTCCTTTTCATTACCATCAGTTCTAGAGACTGACAGTGGCAGGAAGTTTGGGCTTGTCCTCCATCCTAACAAAACAGACAATCTTTCTGTTCTATCGACTTGACTGCTGGGAAGAGAAGGTTTCTTGCAAGAAAATGTGCTCAAATTCTTTTCTATTGCAATTTAAGTGGTGCTGGAAATATGTAATGTGAATACATTGAAATAAGTGTTAACACTCCAATTACTGTACTACTCTACACACATGCACAAAACTTTGTTTATTTTAATGAAGAGATAATAAATTGGTTCCTTACAAAAGTTTAGGTGATTTGTCTTCTGCTATACAATATCTGGAAGAAGTGTGCTACACAAACACCAGTAACACGAAGGAAAGGATTCATTCTTGCTGTACAGTAAAACAATATTAACACAAAAATGCAGGAAACTTAAAGCATCTCGACTATGCATTGGGAACGGAGTTGTTTAATCTCTTGTACCTGTAGAGGAAAAGATCTTTGGCCAAACGCTTGGGTCCAATGATTTTGAAAATTATCTCATAGGTTTCAAGTGCCTTGCGATGAACCCCTCCCGGCAGAGCTGGGTGAAGACATTGTGCCAAGCGCTTGCCTATAGTCAGCTTTTTCGGTACTACCTGGTACTTTGCGTTGTTCTGTAGCACCTGATAAAACAACACAGGAAGAAAAAGAGCACAAAACAAATTAAACATCAAACGTATGTTTGATAAATGAGTTCTTGAACACAGTCAGCAAGTCACAACACACACATCAGTCACAACACTAGGAAAAAAACCCTTGAGGATGTACCATGGAGTTTTTTCTTTGCAATACCTCTCACTTGTATACTTGCTATAGATGGAAATGCCAAGGCATTTAAAATTTCACATGCAGTGGGCTCCTTACTTACAGCTTCTCTGTTTCATTTTACCCATCCTTTTGAGGACAAAAATTACCACCTCCATTGTAGCTCAAGGTGGACTATTAAACTCTGAGTGGTGAGTTTGGGCTAAGTTTAAGAAACCATCATAGAGTACACCAACATACCAAACTTTACCAGTCTCAAACTATAAAATCACCTCAGGATTGGAACACAGATTTGGATTTAAGTCTTTAGATTTTTCTTCTCCAGTACCATAGCCTTCCCTCTGCATACGTGTGCAGCAAGAACTGTTACAATTTAAAATATGAAAGAAATGGGAGTTTAAATAAAGAAATTACGCCATTGGTATTGCAAATTGTACTGTCATTTTTGGTTTTCCACAAAGTTTAAAGGGCAGAATGTAAACTTTTCAGACCTGTAACCTTCTATGCCAAATTCTGCAATGAATCATGTTGCTAAAATACGTGTGTGTACAGGGAATCTATGACCCTGACTGGAGATCCCTAGAAACACACAGGGTTGATTAGAACAAGATCTTTTACAGATACCAGGACATGTATTCATTTGTAATCTGCTGTTAAAGATCACGATGATATTCAACTCATTAACTGTTAAAATGAATCAGAACAGTAACATTCTCCGGTCAATGACTTATTTGAGCCCCATTTTATAAATCACATTTCATAAAAATGTTGCTGGTATTTTCACTGCCTAACATTTTTCACACTATTTCAGTAACACTGAATGACATCAGAAGTAAATGTTAGTAATAAAAGAGAAGATGCATTGATTTCCACTAGGAATGTAAATAACTTTCCCCTTTGATTTACAAAGGGTTCAACTGTAATCTCAGAGGGACGTTTATTTGGTTTGTTTGCTCCTTGCACACACCCAGCTTTTGGCACTGACTGCTAAAATATTTGCAAGAATATTAGACTGCTAGAACCTCGCCCTTCTGGATTTTCAGTTCCTGAATCTTTTCCAAGAGCACCTGGCCAGGCCTACCTTGTTCAGCTTTCCAAGTGCTGATATTAAATCTGCCCATTCACTGGAATATTCAAAGTTCTTCAGTGCTTTGTCAACAGCCGCTACGTAGTTTCTGTACTTGGAATCAGTCAGTAGCTCCAGCTCCTCCGTGTTCATCCTCCCACGGTGTCCCCACTAGAGACCAGCTTGCAATTCATGTACAGACATTACCTGTTCAAAATGAAAAACAAAAAAATGAACCTTGAGCCCATTGTTTCTAAAGACAAATCATAAAAAACAATTTTGTACAAAGAGCACTGTGTTTTCCTCAAAGGCATTGTGCAGGGGGGACCTCGATGATCTTTAAGGCCCCTTCCAACTCTAACCAGTCTACGATTCTATGAATATCAAACTGAAAATGGTTTACAGCAAATCCAAAACAAAACCTAACTTATCACACACACAAATATTTAACACAGGTCCAAACCAATGTATTTATAAGTCTTGTTTAAAAAAACACAAGCGTCCCCATCCCCAAACAAACAAAATCCCCTGGAAAATACTTGCTCTCCCCCTCCCCAAAAAGCACTGTTAATTCTAAACAATGTCACAAAGAGATTTTTTTCTTTTCCTATTTTTCCTCCTCTGGGTCCCTTACCAAAAAACCCCACCTTTGCACAAATCAGCCCCTCCAAAAACAGATGATGTCAATCTTCCTGAATCACTTGCTGGCAGAGGACAGGAGTGAGGGACAGGCACAAAAGTGACACACTATTTAAGAGTACTTCCATGCATCAACACTTCCTTTTACAAGCCCTGGCATTCTAATTCAGCAACGCAAGCCTCCTTTGTTTTTCTATTATTATCACCCCCACACAACACAAGTATATGTTTACTAGTGTTCTGTAATCAAAAGCTTTTGCAATTTGCTCTATATATTTTCATCACATGGTAGTTTACACCAAGTAATTACAATCTTCTATTGCCAGAAACACCACTTCATACGTTCACGGGCCATACACTATTTATTTCATGCAATCCAATCCTCATTAAACAGAAACATGCTTTTAAAGCTACTTCAGCCCCAAGCAATTACAACCCACAATGGGAAATCCTTCTGTAGCATCTCTGTGGAAAAAAAAAAAAAAAGGCACCTTTTGTGCCCCTTTTAATTGGGGTCTTTTGGGAGTTCTCTCTGATACTCAGCTTCAGAAGAGACCTCACACTGAACAGATGCTGCTCTCTTCCAGCTTGATTAAAGGAAAATGGGAAAAAAAATTGTGTGCAGAACCCAAAAAACCAAACCAAACGTGGAACACACATAAAGGAGTTATATTTGTTGGACTCTCCACCAGAGTCATGCTGAAAACAATGGCTTCAGTGAGCCCTCCTAAAACAACTGGAGAATGTGCCTTTCTGGCCCCTATTCCCAGTAAGCAGCAATATGACAAGATAGCAGGACTCTCTGGAATGAAAAAAGCCTATAAAATAATAGAGCAGAAATAAAAAGTGGTATTCTGATTTCTAGTGGTTCTTCAGTTGATGGAGATAATAAACCCACCCATCTTTAAAATCTCCAACCAGAAAAGTTTAACAATTCAACTTGTATTACTTCACATCATAAGCATGCTCCAGTGATGCAGGATGCACCAAAAACATCAATGCTTTTCTACTTTTTATCATACACAATCAATTTAAAATGCTTTATATGAGCACATAAAAATCTAAATTTAATTTGTATTATATCCATCCCTCCCTTCAAATAGTTTTCTCTCCAAAACGGCTACAAATCTGCTCTTTAATAACTTTGTCAACAGTTCTCAAAAGGAATTACCATTAACTGAAGAACATAAAACCCTAGGACTGGTTATCCAGTATTTCCAGCTACCTGAGTCATAGAATCATAGAATGGTTAGAGTTGGAAGGGACCTTCAAGATCATCAAGTTCCAACCCCCCTACCCTGGGCAGGGACACCTCTCCCTAGAGCAGGTTGCTCAAAGCCCCATCCAACCCGGCCTTAAACTCTTCCAGGGATGGGGCATCAACAACTTCCCTGGGCAACCTGTTCCAGTGCCTCACCACCCTCACAGGAAAGAACTTCTTAATATCTAATCTAAATCTCCCCTCTTCCAATTTAAAACCATTACCCCTCGTCCTGACACTAGACTTCCTGACAAAGAGTCCCTCCCCAAATGTCAGCTCCTTGCCACGTTCTTGAAACGGCCCCAAAACCTACAAACCATGTCACTAATAGTACTATTTTACCTTTTCAGCTCTCCAAAAGGTAAAATGAAGCAAGTTGTACATCTCCAGATTAAGAGAGTAGGAACTCAAGCTGGAAATTTCTCGATTGTAATCTTGTCGAGTTAATCACAAAGCATCCTGGCAGATCTTTTTGCTCCCTCCTTTTTGTCTCTTTAATTAGCAGGTGCTTCTGAAGATAAACTAGTAAGAACCCAACTTTAATCCTAGCAAACCTCATTTTTTTTTTTTTTACTGCTAAAAAACCACTTAAAAAGCATTGCTTCAGTCAGAAAATTACACCACTCTGGGTCATGGAGAGGGACTTTTAAGAAGTCTCTCATCCCTAACCTTTCATGCATGGGCACATGTAAGGTGCCAGACAAGCCTCTATCATCGTCAGATTTCTCTTTTCAACTACAGAACAACCAAAATTCCACATTAATCATGTCTTTACCCTTATTATCATTTTTCTCCTCAAATTGCTCATCTCTTGGTTTCTTAGCATGGTAAGGAAAAAAGTGAGAAAAGAAGGAAAACAAGAAAGGGACAGACAAAAGGAAGAAAAAGAGCTAGGATAGCAGGAGTGAATAGAAAAGCCAAGAATCACAAACCTTTTGCACTCCTAATTCTGATGGCAGACTAATAATGACAGATTGTCTCCAAGGCAGAAGAGAAATGCAAACCACTACTTACAAAACATATTCTGGCTGCCAAATTGAGAGATTTCATGATACCCCACTAGCATAAAGCACTTAGATCCCACTTCTTATTTTAAAAAAGTATTTCATGTGGTTTCATTTTATAATAAACATCTTTCTTTGGATTAAGCCCAGGATAAGATCAGATTTGCTTTGAAAAAGCTGCAGAATGCCAACAGATTTCTCAAAGAGTCAGTTGCAAAACTGCCAATGTCTGATCTCAAAAAAAAATAAAAAAATTTAAAAAAGTAAAATAAAGTACTGACACTAAAAAAAGACGATGGAACCAACATACAAAAGCTGCACAATTCTCATTTTCCAGGCACAATGAATGGAGAAAGAACTTAACACAGCGAATAATGCTTTCTGAGAGAGGAAAGAATCAGCATCCTTTTTTTTTTTTTT
>VXBW01002989.1:172277-184186 GCA_013400375.1 Thinocorus orbignyianus
AAACACAACCACTTATGGCTGAGGAGAAAATAGGGCTCTGTCTTCCTCAAGTGCTTGAAAAACCTGAAAGCCGAGAGTGGACCGACTGGGGATTATCAAAGGCCAGACAAAACCAGCAGGAACACACAGTTAAGCAGGCAGGGTATTTTTTTTTTGACTTCCTGACCAGAATATTTTCTTCCTTTTAAAAACAAAAAACTTTAACAACTTTGAATGAGTAACCTATCCTTTTAGACAAGTCTGTTGCATGCTGGCTCATACTAACGAACTTATTCTAGTCATGTAATTGATATTTACATTTATTCATATTTTATCAGTGAATTTAATCATTATGAAGTTTTATATAGAGAAGAAGAAACATACTCTGGTTTCTTTCTAGTCTACGGTATAATTTTTTCTTTTTTAAAATAAAAGTTTTATACAGTTCAAGGCTACAAGGAGAAAAATAATTTCTTGCAGAGTTTTTCCCGCAAAGAGTCTTTATTTTAAGCAATTTATCTTCCAAATCATACCAGTAGCCACAACAAACCAGGGATGCAGGGAAGATACTATGTAAATACTATGTAGTGTTTTCATAAACATGGCGCTATTTTTATTCCGAGATCACTGAAACTACAGAATAAAATACATTTTATCCTCATACATGAAAATATACTTCTCCTACAAGGCTTATTTTTTGTTTAGCCTGAAGAAATTAAAAAAACAGAGTCTTTAATCTCCTCTTGTTTCAATCATGTATTCTTACTGATGCTTTTCTGTTTTCTTCTATAATTTAAAAACATTTAATTTTCAGTATGATGTCAAAGCTTGGTAATGTGTATTGCCTTATAAGCATCAGTAGGTCTTGATGCTTCTGTTTCCCACTTCACCTTCTCGTGGGGGTCAAAAAACAGACCCCGCACAATTCTGGATCCACCCAGATGCCTGCACAGTCTTCAAGCACGGATTCGACAAGGAAAGCAGTTACCTGGGGCCGTGGATTTCCTTTTGCTGGGCGTTGTGTAAAGAGTTTTCCCAGCCTTCAATATCCTTCATCAATAAGGCTGTGCTGGCTTTCCAGTGGCGCTGCCACAACTTTGTTTTCCCCAGCAAGTGCTCATCCTTCACAACGCCTGTGCTTAGGAGCCTCCTGTCTCACATCAATACAATCTATTAACCTGCTTACGAGGCTCTAAATGTTTTTCCACCGAAGCTAAAGAAACTCGATTTGGAAGAACAGCAGCTCCATCAACACTTATTCAATAAAAGCAGCTTTCATCTAGATTCTATCTCAATTTAATCACAAGGTGATAAGACTCTCCAACAGCTCATGAGCTCTCCTGTTGAACCCTCAAATCCCTCTTCAGGTTTGATTTGCTACTGGCCCACCTTCACATTTTTCAAGTCTCAGAGTATTGCTCTATTTATCTGCTTCACACCAAAATGCAATAACAAAACAGTCACTTTTTGGTACAGGCCACGGGGCTGCTCACTGTGAGCACAAATCTGTGCAGATCAAGTCACTTCAGGACTTCTCAGGATTTGTCCCAATACTGTTAAGAACCCAAGCTCAAAAAAATGCCTCCATTGAATTCCTCAGAGTTTCAGCTTTGCAATATTTCAAGGCTTTTTCAAAATTGTTGTCTGTTTTCAAGCGTGGCTATGGGAGGTACAGTAAAAGAACTAACAGATAATTAAAAAGCAGATGAGAGAAATTTCAAATTTCACAGTACTGAGCTATTGCTTTTTAAGCTGTGTACGGTGCCCACATACCAAGCTGGTAACTGCAGAAACATGTTTTTATTTAAACAGACTTAATACAAACACAGATTTGAATACATGGAAAACAGAAGCCTTGTCATTTGGTAATTTATTGTGCTTTGTTTCCCCTCAGAATCATTTAAAAGCATCAATAGCAAAATAAATACTGGAAATTCCAGGCTAGTCTCATAAAATAAAAATCAAATGTTGCAAATGCATATATTCTTCCATCACCAGAGATAACGTTTTTTCAATTACAGCTAATTACTCCTTTTCTAATTTGTCTTTCTACAGAATCCTCTAATTTCAGAATTTTTCAAAGAGGCATCTCTAATGTCTCCTGAAGAATAAGAACCATTTGAGCTTGTTATTTTCTCCAACTGCTATTCAGTAAAGTAATGAAAGATAAAAAAAATCCCCATATTACTCAAATAAGTAAAACAAAAAACCCAGACTGTATAATTAACTATAATTAGCCACATTTTCATTAGTATCCTGCAACAGCATAGAGCACTTAATAAGATTTAATATTGTAATTAATAACTTCCCAGTACACTTTTCTACCCAGTCAAAATTCACAAGCGGAAACAGCTTATTCCCTTTGTCCACACAACACTGCTTTAGGTATTCAAATTCTTTCCACGACAAAATTAAAACAAATCAGCCCAACAGTCCGTGCATTACCCATACCAGCAACTTCTAAATCAACATGAGTGTTTTCCTGACAGTGATTCTTACTCATTCAAACAAAAATTACTAAGAGAATAATTAAATAAGAGAAAACCTATGACTTGTACTACAGGTAGTCAACTGGATGCGCTTTTCCCTGACTTTAGAATGTACAAAACGTTATATATTATGCTTATTATTACACAAAAAACAAACCTCCAGTAAAAAGAAAGTAAGTCTGCTTTGGAGAGAGACTCTGGCAGGAAGTGTAGTGATAGGACAAGGGGGAATGGTTTTAAATTGGAAGAGGGGAGATTTAGGTTAGATATCAGGAAGAAATTCTTTGCTGTGAGGGTGGTGAGACCCTGGAACAGGTTGCCCAGAGAAGCTGTGGCTGCCCCATCCCTGGAGGGGTTCAAGGCCAGGCTGGTTGGGGCTTGGAGCAACCTGCTCTGGTGGGAGGTGTCCCTGCCCAGGGCAGGAGGTTGGAACTGGATGATCTTTAAGGTCCCTTCCAACTCTAAACATTTTATGATTCTTCCTCTCTATATAGAGGAAGTCACAAAAGACAGACGACTGGAATAAAACTGTAAATCTGCCACTGAGACAGTTTGATAGAAATACATAAAGCACCTAAAACATTCCTCATGCTGTTTCCGTTTTATGGTATTCTAATGCCTGACTTACACCAGACATGAGTTCATAACGAGGAACAAGTAACAAGCTTTAAAATTCATAAGCAAAGTGCAACAAGCCTTCTCAGTCATCAGTTTCTCTATTCACTGTGTAAGAAAACAAATTTATAACCAATCCCTAAGTGAATGTATTTGTTTTAGAACACCATGTTTCAGAAGCAAAAAAGTATCAATGTTGTCTATTTGTTTATGGGAGGGAAAAAGAAAGTCACCGAAGAATTCTCACGCTCCTTGGTAAATACACACCTCTTCCAACTGCCTCTTAAAAACAAAGATGAGATTGACATTTTAATTCCTGTACTAGCTTCCATTTTATTACAGCTTTTCAATATATAGTAGATTAACTACAGAACAGTGATATACTAGACTGAAATTTGGATTCCAGGCCCGCCAGCAGAACACTACTGACCTCTTTCCCTCCAGCCCTAGCACACTGGGCCTGCAGACTCCTCGGGACTCTCTTATGGTTTGTAGCAGAGGAGGAGGAAAAACCCATCCCTCCCCAGGGATCTCCAAGCACTGCTGTGATAAAGCCACACAAGTTTTCCTCTGTCAAAATAAGCTCTGACTTAATGCCAAATCATTATTTTAACCAGATCCAGCAGTTAAAAATTAATTTGAAAAAAATGAATAAAGCAAAATAAACAGATATTAGCAACTGAAAGTATTGTAGCGATGTACAACAGAAGCTCAAGTGATGACATGATACTCGGTAGAAGACATCATCTTTTCCAGAGTTAAGTCCTCTTGCACTACACAAACGCTGGAATCTTATGCTAAAGTTTCTACTTTTAAAATAATATATTCTTCTTGAGATAAAAAGATTTCACAGATCTGAACTTATGTCAATCAGTAAATGACAGATGATGATTTGCATCATCTTTGTTATAACTCAGGTCAACCATTAACTGAAAACATTTTCTTCTTCCTAAAATAGTATTTTCCCATGTTTTGTCCTTTCTAGAAACAAATAATTCCCGAGTTATTAATCTACTCCATTATAACTTAATCAGCATGCATTTTACATCTAAAAATCAACAAAACCCCAGCTATCTTATGCTTCTTCTTTTAAATTATGCAAAATATCTAACATGTCTTATTAAAAAACAGATGGCAATTGAAGCGAGAATAACAAAACACAGAAAAATGAGGAAATGCTTCCTTGAACTTGTGGTTATCCTTCAATACTCACTTATAATTATTTTTCTTGCTCTGTTCTCCCCTTGGCTGACCACTGCATTTGAGCAACCAATACTTCAATCTAAATCTAGAACTGGTCCCTATTTTTCTCTTATTCAATGACTCATTTGAAAGAAAGAAAAACAAACAAAAAAAACCCACCTAGAATTTAAACTGCGCTCTTTTGACAGGCTTGCAGATGGGTTTTGAACTTAAAGATCATTTTATCTCAGCTCACAGCTACCATCTTTATGCCCAAATGAAATTATAGCAGCAACACATCTGTCAAAGACATGTAAACAATCTGGGTAAAAGTTTTTTTTTTAAAAATAATCTTCATTTCAGCCTCCAGGGTGACTGATGTTGGCCTGGCTGTCGGATTTCCTTGTTGTTTTGTATGGACACCCCAAATGTGCCAAATGGAGAATATAACACCTAAGATTTTTTTTTATTATTATTATTTTTTCATTTATTTTTAAATATACAAAATGTAACCTCTTGGAGTCAACCAGTCACTTTGCCAATGCCAAGCCAATAGAAAATCCTTACTCAGAACAAGTCTAACATCGTATATCACGTATTACCTACTGTTCCCTGGACCAAAACAAAGTGTCGACCTGATAGCAGCCTTCCAGTATCTGAAGGGAGCTCCAGGAGAGCTGAGGAGGGACTCTGTGTCAGGAAGTCCAGTGACAGGACGAGGGGTAATGGTTTTAAATTGGAAGAGGGAAGATTTAGATGAGATATTAGGAAGAAGTTCTTTACTGTGAGGGAGGTGAGGCACTGGAACAGGTTGCCCAGGGAAGCTGTTGATGTCGCATCCCTGGAAGTGTTTAAGGCCAGGTTTGATGGGGCTTTGAGCAACCTGCTCTAGGGGGAGGTGTCCCTGCCCATGGCAGGGGGGTTGGAACTTGATGATCTTTAAGGTCCCTTCCAACTCTAACCATTCTATGATTCTATGATTCTACGATGAAAAAGCTTGGTACAAAAATTTCAGCTTTCCACAATCAAACCCACAACATCACACCGTTAGGAGTTTCCCCACCTTCACAACAAGATCATGAGACTGCATATTAGAACCGTTTGGATTACTCTGAACAGAATATGGAAGGTATTTCTCTGACACAGCTAAATCCCTGGTAACCACACAAGTTTGATGGGTTGGAAAAATCATTAGCAAAGAGAAAAAGAGTGTGTTCTGGTGCGAGTACACTCTCCCTGTGGCTCCTGTAAGCTCTGTGCTTTCCTCCTGTCCCACACAGCAACTGCCCTGCTCTCACACACACCAATCAGGCTTTAACTGATAAGCAAGTACATGATTTCAAACAGTTACCTCCTCTCCAGGCCTCTGAGCATAGCAACAAGAAAAGCTTTCTAAAATAAACCGTGATTTATTCTCACTTTTAAATATTTCAGCCTCATGCCTTTATACAGTCACCGTATCCCCTCTGATAATAATGTCTTTTTAATTAATCAGTTTTCCTTTCCCCATCTTCTCCAAGGTACTGAGGGAAGATTTACCTTGAGGTATTCTTTCTTTTTCTTGCTTACTTTTTACTCTCAGCAAGTGAGTAAATCCAATTCATATAGTAACACAGTTAAAATAAAGAATAAATTTAAAAAAAAAATCAAACAAAAAGTCATAGCAAATGTAATGATGAAAACCAACCCAAACCAGTACGACTACGTTTAAACACAGTATTTGTACTACACTTTGTTTTAAAGGAGAGTTTGCCAACATCTGGATACTTTTCAGCTTGGTAGACAAAAAGAAGGACCTATATGCATTTCAGTACCTTACGTTGTGCTTGCAGCACTATCCTCTACAGAGAGAGAAGCCTCTCTTCTTGGGTAACGCTGTGCCTTCCCATGATGACATCTCTTAAAATACACAGTTTAAAACAGAACCCACCAACTTAAAAGAAAAAGTAAAAATCAATGGTGGCCTGACAATTTACCCACTTATTCTTTGCTCACAATAACTTTGAAATTGAAGATTTAGATGAACTTTTTATTCATCCATATCCATCATTCTCATATCATGTAGCTTCAGGCAAGTTCTCTTGCCAAACAACCCCAATATTTCTTCTCACAAAAACATGTCGGAACTTCTCATATCCTTATGATTGCCTTACTCAGGTAACCTTTTAATACAATGCAATTGAGCAAGACTTTGTCTAGCTTCCTTTTTTATTATACCCTGAGGTCTTAAGATATTACCAATTCATTCATTTCAAGCTTCAAAACATTTCTATCACTTTATTCTGATTGTAATTCTGAAATAGCATCATATGCTGTAAGAATATCTATGCATTATCTAGATTAAGGTTATATTTTACAATGCATCTGATTTTACCTATTCTGCAGATGGATTTCAAAGGAATTTGTAAAGCAGAATGCTTTTCTGACTGTTCTGAAAACTGTGGCTGGACCAAAACTTGTTTGCTCTCCTTATCCTCAGAAGTAAGCCAGATAAGACATACACATATGAGTAAATTCCCTATGATTTTTGTAAATGATACTAGAAACTAAATTAGGCAAAGCACCATTGCTCAGATCTACATAATTTTTATGCTTATATTAAAGTACAAGTTTCTGATGAAAACAAGGATGTGTTGACTAGTGAAATTGTTTACTCTGTCTTCTCATGTTATTGGGCAAAAATGGTTGAACATGTAGTATTTTTTCTCTCCAAGCTCTCAGAGGGAAACACATCACCTACTGTTTCTATTTATCATTCAACTTCTTTTCAGCTACAAGTCAGGGCAATATAATTATTCACCTGAAAGTCAATTTCTGTGCACACAAATAAATTACTCCATTTTATATTTCATGCTTTAGCAGGTATCATTCAGTTGAGTCTCTTTTCTATCTCCTATTTTTCTCAACAATGTTCAAAGCAGATTTTTTTTACAACATACTTCATACCTCTTCTTGGTTCTCTTCTACAAGCTGCATATGTAACACAATATAGCTCCACTGAAGGAAAAAACTTTTAAAAAGTAGAATAGTAATAAGCATTTTCAGTCAGCCCAGCCTAAGCAGTCATTCCCAGCTAAGGGAGAAGACAACCAAAAGTAGACAGCAGCAACTGTGGTCAAGAGGACTAAACCAGTGATGAATACGCAGAAGCAGCCTCCCCTTTTTCAGAGGACAGAGGCAGGAGAACACAAGCTGAGTCCACTTATACCAGCCAGGCTGCATTCTTACCCGCATAGCTTGCTGTGCATGTGATGAGCGTTTCTAGTGCTCAGTGTGGCACATCAGCCTTTTCACACAAGAAAAGCACTACCAGTATAAACGTGCCTGGCTCATCCACTTGAAATCACGGCCACGCCATGAATAGATGTAGGATAACTTGTCTTTGTAAGACGCTGTTTAAGCATCTACTGTCACAGGTGCTACCAACATGTTGGCAAAGTAAGACATTCAGTAAGACAGAAATGCAGTCTCTCCCTCCCCATCTCTCATTTACAGGCTGCTTAGTTTCCAGAAGCACCTATTCTCATTTTAGTTAAAACAAATCCCGGAATTACACTACTGACATTTCGCCTGTTTCCAAACTGACATTCCTCCACATGACGTTCAGCCATGTTGTATTAAAAACGACTGCACATTTTGGATAATCAAAATATTTAGACACCACGCTATTATTAGACCTGCAAAAGGTCTCCTTTGTCTCAGCCTGGTTTAGAAAAGTTACCAAGATTCCACACAAAACAACAAGCAATTCTGACAGCCAGGCCAGCAGCAGTATATAAGCACAGCCAGATCAAGGCTTGGCAACAAAATGAAAGACTACAGTCTTCACCCTTAAATTACACCTTATTTCCTGCAAGCACCTGCCCATTACTACTTGGACAGAATCTTCCCACCACTTCACACTCCCTGTATTTGGAATTCAGGCATCACATCATGCAGTTAACCCGAGAACCAGAACACCTTTAGTATTATTGCACATGGAAAGAAGACTCAGGAGTGCAAGGGTTCTTGCTAATCAGTGATGAAAACACAAGGGCTGAGTCACCCAGAACAAGCTCATCAAAATCTGCACCCCATATCCAGCAGGCTTTAGGATACTTACAGAGATGAATTGTTCAGCCTTTTCTGGCTGTTATTACAGGTATGCAAACATTACTTCCAAAAAAAAAGCTTTAATGCCAGAAGCTGTCACGTATCTACACTTTTTGAGTGGGCACCATGAAATTGTAGGTCAGCCCTGCATCAACAGATGAAATCCAGCCCTGCTCTACACAAACTACAGCCAGCCATACGCCCTCCCCCCCCTTCCCCGTATCCTCCCAAACATCACACGCCACCACCCGAGCAGCAGCCGAGCCAAACAGCCGGGAATCCCACCCAAAACAGGCCCGCAGCCCTTATTCCCTCAAGGTCAAAGCAGGACGGCTCCCACAACCAAAGATCGGGCTACTTCCCAGGCGGGAAGAGGTCGCCTGGAGGAAGCCCCTCCACGAAGGGCCAGAGAACAGGCCCTACGGATAGCCCCAGAGGGTTGGAGATGGGGACCAGGGTGTTAGGCCCGTGGGGGGGCCTTTAGGCTTCAAAAACCCACCCGGGCCCGCTATGGGGGTACTAGGGAGGGGAGAGTAGAGATCACGGAGCAGCAGTGGGGCGCTCCGGGTGCTACAGGTTAATTGCTGCAGAGCAATTAACAGCCTAACCGCACTCCTCCAGGCTCCTAGACACCTGCCCACCCCCTTCTAGGCCAGGTAGGGCCTTACCCGGCCTTCACCCTCCCTCCTCCACGGTGCCCGCGGCCCGCTGAGGGGAGAGGAGCAGAGAGGGCCGGCTGTGCTCCAGGGGCGGACCCCGGCTGGTTTGCGGCGCCCTCCCTAAAGGGAGGGCGAAAGGGAGAAGCCACCGTGGTGGCCCTCAGCCTCCCGGTACCGTGAGGAGGATGAAGATGATGAGGATGAGGAGGGGGCGAGCGGCGTTACCTGAGCGACCCGAGCCGGAAGAGCCCGACGGCCACCGGCACCCCCAGCGCCGCCCTGACAGCTCCCGGCATGCACCGCGCCGCGCCTCCGCCACCGCACCCCCCCCCACACGGCCTCGCGCCGCCTCACTGCGCCCCCTGGCGGGCTGCGGCCTGCGCTGGGTGGCTGTGGGAATAAAAATAAGGGCTGTTTTTATATATATATAACTATATATATGCGTGTGTATACATCTTTATTTTCATAGAATGGTTACAGTTGGAAGGGACCTTAAAGATCATCCAGTTCTAACCCCCTGCCATGGGCAGGGACACCTCCCACCACACCAGGCTGCTCCAAGCCCCATCCAGCCTGGCCTTGAACCCCTCCAGGGACGGGGCAGCCACAGCTTCTCTGGGCAACCTGTTCCAGTGCCTCACCACCCTCACAGCAAAGAATTTCTTCCTAATGTCTAATGTGGAGCAGCAATCAAAAAAAAAAAACCCACAAAACCTCATACGTTATGGGGAACAATACTGAAAACAAGATAAAGGAGTCATTTGGCCGCTCTGTAAAAAGCTGGTGCAGCCTCAGACCAATTACTGCATCGGTTCAAGAGCAAGTGTAGGGTGCTGCACCCAGGGAGGAATAACCCCTGCACCAGTACAGGCTGGGGGATGACCTGCTGGAGAGAAGCTCTGAGGAAAAAGACCCAGGAAACCTGGTGGACAAGAGGATGACCATGAGCCAGCAATGTGCCCTTGTGGCCAAGAAGGCCAACGGCATCTTGGGGGGCATCAGGAAGAGTGTGACCAGCAGATCAAGGGAGGTCATCCTGCCCCTCTGCTCTGCTCTGCTCTGGTGAGGCCCCATCTGGAGCACTGGGTCTGGTTCTGGGCTTCCCAGTTCAAGGACAGGGAACTGCTGGAGAACATCACAAAGATGACGAGGGACCTGGAGAATCTCTCTGATGAGGAAAGGCTGAGGGACTTGGGTCTTTTTAGTCTGGAGAAGAGGAGGCTGAGGGGGGATCTGATCAGCACCTAGAAATACTTCAAGGGTGGGTGTCAGGAGGATGGGGCCAGGCTTTTTTCAGTGGTGCCCAGTGAGGGCACAAGAGGAAATGGGCACAGACTTGAACATGGGAATTTCCATCTAAGCATGAGGAGGAACTTCTTGACTTTGAGCATGGCAGAGCCCTGGGAGAGGCTGCCCAGAGAGGTGGTGGAGTCTCCATCTCTGGAGACGTTCAAATCCTGCCTGGACAAGTTCCTGTGCAACCTTCTCTAGCATGACCTGCTTTGGCAGGGGGTTGGACTAGATGATCTCCAGAGGTCCCTTCCAACCCCATATCATTCTGTGATTCTGTGATTGGTTTTTGTCTTCACAGCTCGAGGATGTGGAGGAATGAGGGAAGGCATAGAGTAGGGATGGCGCCACTGCCTTACAGCAAGAGCAGTAATGGCTGGGACTGTTCAATGTGGAGGGAGAAGGCAAGGACCGATCAAGATTTACAAAATTAGGAAAGATATAAAGTTGTTAACCAAATCCCACAGTATGAGAATGGGGAAACACCTCATGAAAACACTGGAAAATCATGTTTGAGACAGGGAAAGAAAATGCTTTTCTTCAAAGCAGATTGTGAACTTCTAGAATGTATTGCTACCAGAGGCTGGGGACTTGGACACTCTCCCTAGGTTCAAGGAAGCATTATTCATATTGATGGCAAACACATCCACAACTGGACACAGAAGGAAACAGGCAGGGATTTACCCTCCAGCATCCCTAACACAATAAGAGATGCAGGGGAAGTACCGTGAACTGACCACACTAAGGAGCCTTTCCTAAATAATACCTCCTTTTACTGGCGTTGGAGTCAAAATACTGGGCTAGGTGCTCCACTGATGCCAGGACCAGTTCCTCTGTAGGACATTTGCCTTCATTTCTGTGTCATTATTTCACTGCAGAAATGGTTAGAAACCTTCTAATAGGCAGTTTTGACTAAATGATGTTCACACCCGGCCAATAATTAAGATTATTCATAACTCTGTAGCCTTGTGAAAGCCTTTGTAAAGTCAGGGCCCAAGGCTCTTTTACTCATACTCAGTGTCGACTCTCCTGTAATTACATGGATTTGATGTTTGACGTGTGACCTGTTTGCTCAGAGCATTTTAACCTGCAATACGTACGCTGGTTTGTGAAGAAATCGGAAATGAAAGCAAGTCACGGTGTGGACTAAATATTTTTCTTCATTAAAAAAGCAATCAAAAACCAACAACAAAATAACCAAACACCACCCTCTGAACAGCAACTAGAGAGAACAGTCTGTGTCTTAGAATATATGGATAAATTCATGCTTTGTAAAAGAAAATACTTGGTTGAGACAATTCAGCTGACTATCACCTGCTGTATTTTCCCCCCAAAATCTAGCCTTACTCCATTTACATCTTTGAGACATCTCTCCTAAGACATCAGCTTGGTTTTGCCAACTCCAAGGATGGGATTATTTCAAAGTAGTCCTGTCTGAGATAGCAAACTGCTAGAAAATTAACCTGTGCAAATCTACCTTTCTGTTTGAAGCTTTGCAGATCACATTTTCAAATAACTCTCTGCAATCACAGAAGGTCTTGTGACTTCCATAGAAAGTACGCAATTACAGGATGATATGTGCTTGGAAGGGACATCTGGAGAT
>VXBW01002991.1:1793-29506 GCA_013400375.1 Thinocorus orbignyianus
AGCAAGTCTTAGGAGGGGTGACACCACCCTAGCCTGTCCCTTGAAATGTTCCGTCAGGGAACGGCAGTGCTTGAGAGCACACGAATCTCGGCAGATGCACAGAGAGCACAGAGTACCCATTATGGCTTTCCCCCGTGGCCAGATCCCAGCCCCCAGCGCCCAGCAGAGACTTACACAGACAGCAAAATCTCCGGGGACACCGCTGGCATTCCCCAGTGGAGAGGCTCTCTTCGAGGTGACTGCCTCCACTGGTATTTGTTCTGGTAGCTGGATTAACCCCTCGCTCCGAGACCCTTGGAACGGCCAGCAGTATCTCAGGAAAGCGTCCGGCTGAAAGCAGAAGGCAAGAGCGCGGAACGTGAGGACATGATGGAGCCCACGTGCTCCCGTGCAGCCAGGAGCACAGGCGGCACTGCGCCTGTGAGCTGTGCTTGTGCTTGAAATGAATGGCATGTTGGGAAGGGGGTGGAAGCGCCTGGTGTCGCTCTGGCCTGGGAAAGAGGAAAACAGCCATCCAGTAAGAAACATCCCACAGCCTGCACCAGAGCCAGGGTTTTCAAGAACCCTCTGCAGAAACCTCTGTAGCCTGCCCCTGCCCTCCAGTGCCCCAGCTGTGGAGCAGGAAAAGCCCAGAAACTGGCCATGGAAGAGCCTTGTGCAGGGCCCTGATCCTCCCAGCCCTCTTTCCCAAAGTGCAGCATCACCTGCTTTGGGGTGTCCATCGTTGAATCCAGGCACGCAACCTCATTCATCAGCCTTGCCAGTTCTTGGGATTGCTGCCTGCAGTCACCAGGAAAGCAATCTTGTCAGAGCACTGCCCAGCCCTTCCATAGCTGCCAAGCCCAGGAGGAGCAGAGACAGAGGTGCTCCAACCCCCGGTTCTTCCCCTGGGTTAGAACCCTTCCCTTCCTATGGCTTCCCTCCCCTTCCAGGTTTGGCAAAAGGCCTTGGCAGGAACCAAAGGCACAAGCCCTGGGCACTGGGCAAGTAAAGGCAAAGAGCGCGAGCTCATCTGCCACTACCCCACCACATGCGCTGCAGGTCAGGAGGGAGGAGAAGGCTCTCACCACAGGGTCCACAGGTCGGCTGGTGCCCTAGCGTGCCCCGGCGGCACCTGAAAGAGAAGGGCTCTCCATTTGAGTCCCAGAGCTGCTGGGGCTTTCCAGAGTCAGTGGCTCTAGGAAGGCCTGGCAGAAGCTGCTGCTCCCTCTCTGGGTCACTGCTGGGAACCACAGGACCAGTGCATTTACCCACCCATGGGGGAGCCCAACACAGAGGAGCAGTCACTGACCTGTGGCACATCCGCTGCCCGCTGCGTCCGTGCAAGCCCCTGGATTGCCCAACAGGCAGCCACTGTAATTCACATCACCAAGAGAGAGTTACTTTCGGAGCGTTTCTAACGATCCCTGCAGTTATGCTCTCCGCTTCCCCAGCATGGTGGCAAGAGAGTGGCTGAGGACATGGGAAAGGGCGCAGAGAGAGGCTGTGTCTCCAAGCCCGGACCCTCTCCCTGAGCCTCGGGGCCCTGTGACACAGCCCTGCTTCCCGGGCACGCTTGGTGCCCCACAGCCACACGCCAGCTCCCCTCCCTGCCCTCTGCCTGCAGGGAGCACCTTGGGAGCTCCCTGTGCTGCAGATGCAGGAGGCTGGCAAGGCCCCACAGGCTCCTCTCCCTCACACTGAAACTCCACTCCCTGACTCCCTGGCTCTGCTGCCAGCAGACAAAGACTCACCGAGGGCACCAAGGTTCATCACGAAGAGGACCGTGAATGTCCTCTTCTTATTTACGGTGACAAGCTCTTTCCTGCAAAGGGAGTTCTGGGCTTAGCAGGGCCCAAGGGCAGAGACCTGCCCAGGAGCACTTTCTCTTCCAAGCTGAAGAGCAGGAATCCTGGAGGAGCCAGGCTCTCCTGGTGGGAAGCACCGGCCAGCCTGACCCTGCTCGCCCTGACGCACTGTCACGCCCCGTCTCCGTGTCCCCACTGCACCGTCTCATACTCACAGGGTAGAGATGCCTGCGCGAAGGCATCTCTGGAGGCAGTCCAGAGGCACCAAGAGGCTGAAGAGGAACCCTGGGCAAAGAAAAGGGAGGCAAAGCTGAGGACCCCTCTTGAGGACACAGATCCAGCACATGCCAGAAGCCTGCAGGGAGGTGGGCGCTGGTCCCCTCTCCCTGGGGGCAGGAGCAGGGCTGAGGCCATGCCCTGGAGAGGGGGCAGCTGGGCGCTCCCTGGGAGTGGGGTCCCAAGGGCCGGGCAGGATCCCCTTGCAGGCAGGGCCCCAATGGCATGCCTGGGCAGGGAGGGTGGCCCAAGTCCAGGGGCAGCCTGTGGTCACCCCAGTATCCCACAGAGACACGGAGAGGGTAGCCAGCTGCACGTGGTCTTGCAGGCAAGGTGGCCCCAGGCCTCCCTCGGGGCAGGATGGTGCTGCTTCTGCAGGGCCGTGGGTCCTGGCTGAGCCAGGCAGGCTTGGTGCAAGCAAGGGGATGAACGGCAGCCCTCAACTTACGCCTCTTCTCTGCAGCCCTGCAGCGTGCCAGCCTTGGCCGCCTGGAACCCTGAGCCTGCCCAGATCTGGCCTGGCTGCCTCTGGCCCGGCTGGCGGCAGCTCTTGGAGGAGCCTTTATCCTGCCCATCCTGGTCAGCCAGGGAGCGAGCTCTCCTCCAAGCTTCCGTGCACACTGTCAAAGGACACAGCAGTGTCGCCTGTCCGGGCAGATCCCTCCTGCAGAGAGCCGTGAGGAGAACGCCTGCCACAGGCACACAGCCAGCAGCACACTGCCAGCCCACCTCTTAGGGCTGAGGTCACCACCTCACAAAGGCCTGGTCCTGCACGCTGTGAGGTCATGGCTCTGGTGGCACAGGAGAGCTACAGGCTGGCAGGGGGGCAGCGGGGCAGAGAGACCTCCCTGACCACTTGCAGCTGGCTTTTCCACTGGGGACTGGAATCCCAGAATTCTGGGATCCTCCAGGTTGGAAGGGACCTTTCCAATCATCTAGTCCAACCATCAAGCTAACTCTGACCAAAAAGACCGCACCACTAAACCATGAGTGTAAGCACTATGTCAACCCGTCTTTGGAATACCTCCGGGCGTGGTGCCTCAACCACTTCACTGGGCAGCCCGTTCCAGTGCTTAATAGCCCTTTCCATGTAAACATTTTACCTAATATCCAATCTGAACCTCCCCTGGTGCAACTTGAGGCCATTTCNCAGCCACTCTTCCCCAAGCCTGTAGTGCTGCATGGGCTTGTTGTGACCCAAGTGCAGGATCTGGCACTTGACCTTGGTGAATCTCATCCCCTTGGCCTCAGCCCAGCCAGCCATCCAGTCCACATCCCTCTTCAAAGCCTTCTTACCCTCAAGCAGATCAACACTCCCACCCAACTTACTGTCATCTGCCAACTTTCTGAGGGTGCACTCGAGCCCCTCGTCCCGATCACTGGAAAAGACAGGAAAGGCAACCAGCCCCAATACTGAGCCCTACTTGTCACCGGCCACCAACTAGCTTTAAGTCTATTCACCATCATGCTCTGGCCCGGCCCTTCAGCCAGTTAGTTGGTGGGTTTTTTGTTGGTATGTTTGTTTGGCTTTGTTTCTTTTTGGTTTGGTTTGTGTTTGTGAGCAGGAAGGCAGCATTGAAAGAAGTAAATAAAGGAAGCCAAGAAATGGCGTGTGCACATTGCGTGTGAGAATCTCTCTGATTGGAGTAACTGTGGCCTGATCTACACCTAATGCTACAAGTAGTTTTTGGCTGAGCAAGTTGCTGATATGAAAACTCCGGTGGGAAAGTACCTAGCTAGCCTTCAGCTGGTATACAAGGAACCTGTGTTTGTGCATGGATTCTGATTGTACACTCAATCTGAGTCCATCCCTTCGTATTCTACAAAATGGCTGCCCAAATGTGGGGCATGATTCAAGAGGTTTTAGAAGTCTGGTGCAATTCAAGAGGTTAAGTTCTTAACTGTAGTGTAACCTGACTGAAGCACAGAAACCAAGGAAATCAAGGGAAGAACTGCGTGTGCAACCGTTGCCTTTCTGCAGGACAGAAGGTGAGCAGTTGGGAACCATGGGAAGCTCTATGATGAAAGAGCAGCAGTTGAATCTTGAGGTACTATGGTGTATTTTCAAAACACGGAATCAATCTATATCAACTCTGTTGTTGGTGACCTTTCTTGGCTGGTTATGAATGTCCCAGACTTTCCTCATACTGGCACCTTTCATGGGGGTATGTGGGAAAAAACAGGCACTAAACTTCAGGATGTTGCCACAGGAACAAATGAAGTGGCTGTTAACCATCTACCAGTGTGGTGTCAAGTGTCAGAAGCCTTGACACAAAAAAAGAGGCAAAAATTGATTCCCCTGGACTCCCAGAGTATTCCTCTATTCTAATACCTCCACCTGTTTGTAACGCTGTGGAGGAAAAATCAGACTCTGAGGAGTGTGTTCCTTTTGATCCTGCTCCTGTGAACCTTGAAAAGGAGCCAAAGCTGTACTGTCCTGATGATGAACTGAGGGAAGTGGTTGGGGGTGCTGCACCAACTCAGACTGTATATAATGGTGCTCTGGAACAGAGTAGAAAAGAAGCTATAGCCAAAGGGGATACAGAGTTGCTGAAAGCTTTTACCATGTTTTATCGAGCTGGCCATCAGACTCACTGGAACTTTCTACCATATAATATGGTGAAAGAGTTGAGAAAATTGATAAACGACTATGGTCTTCAATCAACGTGTACTTTTAACCTAATTGTGGCTGTTGGTGATGGATATATTATGAGTCCTCATGATTGGACTGTTACTGCGCATGATTTTATCTGCTCTGCAATGTATTGGGCTTTTTTAGCTTAATATCAAGACCTTGCCACAGCACAAGCCATGTCTAATCTGAATAATTTAAATCATATTGGCTTGAATGAGCTCTTAGGGTAAAGGGCGCACAGGCCACACAACAAGCCCAGGCTCGGTTAGACAGACAGGTTTGTTAGCAAGTCATAGATACTGTATTAAAAGCCCTGCAGTGAGCAGCTGATGGAGGAACTCCAGACACTTCCTTTGCGGCCATCCAGCATAGGGCGGCTGAGCCCAATAAAAAGTTTCTAGTTTGCTAGAAATTAGCTAGAAAAACCAGTGGAGAATCAGATGGCTCAAGACATTTTATTGGAGCCATTATCTGTGGAAAATGCCAATGCCGGTTGTGGAAAAGCTTCACAACCTCTCAGAAATTCTGTTCCTAGTCCAACTGACATGATCAGAGCTTGTCAGGACACTGGCATAGAAAATTATCAGATGGGTCTTTTAGCTGACATGTTGTCCACTCAGTTCACAGATGGAGCCGCCCAAAAATCACCTTGTTATGATTGTGGATTGTGCCACAGCCATAGCAGAATGTATGGGTAACATTAGCAAATGTTAGCAGGCAAGACATGCTTTGTCTCAGTACTGCATCACTACATGCTTAGCAGGGGTGCCTTCAGGCAACTCTGAGTGGTTTCAGCTTTGTAATAGTACTCAAGCTCAACCTGCCCATAAGGACACATATAACTCTTCTACAGACAGTTGGATCCCGCATATCCCTAAGGCTTTAGAGCTACAAGAATCAAAATTGTTAGGGGCTTTACAGGCTACTATATGTTTCAATATGAATTACACTGGACAAAATGGCAGCAAGGCATGGTTTATAAATGCTTTGCTAGCTTTATATTGCAATCAAAGGGAATGTTGTAACTTGACAATGCCAAGTACCTTGTTAGCAACAAATGCTCCTGTGAGTCTTCCTACTGGAATTTGTGGAGAACATGCATGGTCAGGAATTCCTTTTCATATAAAACAGGGTCCTTGTACACTTGGGTGTCTGACAATGGTGATGCCAAACATTACTATGATACATCAGTGGAGAAATAATCATACCTGGCATAACAGAACAGCACACTCCTTTGATGACAAATGCGATTCAAATGCCATCTTTTGGTNCCTGCTGAAATAGTCAGCATGGCTCTTCTCCCTGGTATTGGAACTGCATGTGCTTTAAATACTCTCAACAAATTAGGATGTTGGTTGTTAAAAATGAACAATGCAACCACCTTAGCCCTGTCAGGACTTTCAAGTGATGTCAATTCTGTACACCATGCCACTTTTGCAAAATAGAGCAGCTATTGATTTTTTGCTTTTAGCCCGAGGACATGGATGTGAGGACTTTGATGATTTCTGTTTTATGAATCTTAGTGGCCATTCTGAATCTATTCACAAAAACATTCAAAATCTGAAAGATCTAACAAAGCAACTCAAAACAGAAAACAGATGGAATCTATTTTCAGGACTAGACTGGCTAGGAGGATTAGGGCTTTGGGTAAAAAGAATTTTAATATAGGGAGTTACGGTTATCTTAGTCTTGGGAGATAAAGGTTGTTGCTTGCCATGTGTAGTAGGACTTACTCACTAGATGATCACAAAACCCACAAATCAGGTAATGCTCAGCTACAAACAGTTTTGTTCAGCAATTAAACAAAGCAAGGGGAGATGTGGGCTAGCAGGGAGGGAGCACTGAACAAAGCAAGTAAGAGAAGACAAGAAAGGGCATGTGAACATCATATGAGAATGTCTCTGATTGGAGGAATTGTGGCCCAGTCTATGCCTAATGTTACAAGTAGTGTTCATCTGAGCAACTTGCTGATGAGAAAACTCCAGTGGGAAAGTACTAGTCGAAAAGTACTGAGCTAGCCTTCAGCTGGTATATAAGGAACCTGTGTTTGTGAATGAAGGATTCTGATTGTACACTCAATCTGAGTCCATGCCTTCATATACTACAGGTTTGGGTTTGCTTGGTTGTTCATTTTTTTCTAATCAGAAAGAGCAGTATTTTGCTCTTTATCATTTTACCATTTTCCTGCATACAAAATAATTATATTCTCTTGCTTTGTTTTCCAAAGTCAGAAGCTGCGCTTTTTTGAATTGGTGTACATAGTCTCAAACTATTTGTTGGCACAGCTGTCTGAGGAAAATATGGACCATTGTACAGGTACAATGAGAATCAGATAAGAATAGAGATGAGAAAAACTTACCATCAGCTTACATACCTGCACTGTACTCATCTGAGCTCCCAGGCTCTTTCAAGACCAATACATTTTAGCGGGTGAAGCAACTTGCCTTAGCTGAGATTGATGTAGCACTGGTGCACACTTGAATGGTTTGGGGACCTTCTGATGTATTCTGGTGCAGACATTTTACATGACTGTGCATGGATGGTCTGTCTGGGATCAGAGAGCACTTATTTCTGTCACTGGCTTGTAATTCAGTCAAATGAGAATGAGGTGGTCAGGCACACATACGCAAATAAGATTAATATGGGAGTATTTCCCATATTAATGAATTGAGGTGGTAAATTTGACTTCTTGGGAGTCTTCCTAGACTTCTGAAACTTCACCATGCTTTTGTCCTGACAGATTCCCCAGGTGGGGTAATGCAGGCTGTTTCTTAAAGCCTATTGCTTAAGGAGTTTCCCAGCAAGGCTGTCGGCTGCATGCAGGACTTCCTGGTAGGGCAGGGGATGGACACATTAAGCTGCCATAGAAAAGATCTTTGTCAGCCCTGTATTGTGAATGTAAACTCTGTCTTGTTAAAGGGGGACATTCTTGTTGGGGGCATTCTTCCATCCCCAAAGGCAGACATAACATCCTCCACTCATTACAATTTAGGTACAAAAATAGCCTGTTTGAATATAAGGTTGAGAATACAGGTTAGTTGACCAGGTACCAGGAGTGACATCAGAGCACACGAGTCACTGTGGCAGCAGGTCACTGTTGAGCAGCATGTATGCTCTGATCAGTGAAAAATACTTCCAGTTCCTACACCAGGTATTCAGTAAAAATCTAACCACCACTCTAAAAATTATGGTTTATGACTTACATTTTCAGTCTGCTCTATTACAGGCCATCTGTTATGAAAAAGGCACAAGCTCATCATATACAGGCAGTGCTTACATGTTCTTTAAACTCTAGTTTTAACTCATAGCATATACGTAGTCACTGTTAGAAAAAAAAAGGTAAATAAATTAAAATAATTAAAATAATTTTTAGACTACTGTTAATAAATCTGAAAGACAGTGCTTACTCACCTTACTGGATACTAAATCTAGAAAGTTGTTGCTAATTTGATTTCCCACTGTCTGGCATTACTTCCTTTCCTGATACACTCCCACTTATGGTATTCTCCTCCTACACAGAATGTTATTTGCATTTTGTTCCCTTGTACAGTCTTATCACTTTATGTTGTAATTTGATCATCCAGGGCCATACAAACCCAGTTTGCACATACTCAGTGCAATTTCTCACTTAATAATAAGCCATTGCATTGGGGTGTTATCCTGTCATCATCTCTCCGATTAAGGATAAAACAGGTTTTCCTCCCTTTTCTACACAGTTCTTCTGATGTTGCATCAAAAGAGTTAAATTCTACGTCCATAAGGGCCTTGTTATCCAGTCAGTACTTAGGAAAATCTCCACCTAAATAGTTATACAGTGGTACTGTCTCCAGCCTCTCTGCCCTGCATTTAACCCCTTTGCAGAAGGGTGTTGTGCAGCCATCTTCCTGGAATGGGACTTTGATGTTTAATGCTGCTGACCAGCCAGGTGTGCCAGTGCAGCCTGGACAAAAAGAACAAAATCCAGAAAAGTCTGCTTGTAGCTCTGGGCCATGAGCAAGGTCATGCTAACATATGGTGATCTGAAGTCATACAAACCTCATCACAAGACTCTGCAGACCAATGCTTTTGCAAGCTACTCGAGGAATTCTGTTTACTTCACAGAAATAATTTATAGAGATGTAAATTACCATAAATTAGGGTTCTCCATGTTTATACTGAAAAAGAGATTTGAATGTCTGAACAGTTCAAGTTGATCATTTCAGCCCAAATAATTGTTACTTCACAAAAAAAGAAAAGAAAAAAAAAAAAGTAGTGCTGAGACAAGGAAAATGTTTAAGTCAAGGCTGCAGTATTGGAAACAGTACTTGGAGGAAAAAAAATTAACTCCACTCCAGGATCAAATGAATTTCTTCAAGGGTCAAAGCAAACCACTAAGGACACTCCTCTTAATAGAGTAAATCAAAGGAGACAAGAGGATGCAACTGACACATCCAAACCCAAGAATTTTGATGATCTGAGTAACTAATGAAGCCTCATTTCTTATGTATCTGTGTCTTACCTTGTCTCCTCAACAGGGCTCTGATGATGTCTGTCTCACACAGACATACAGCATCATGACTCTTGCAGGAATTTTGTGTCCTGAGACTGTCTTGTCATATAGCTGGGATCCTCAAGGTGCAAAAGTCATTCCAAGAGGAGAGGAAAACAAACAGGCACACACACTTTCACAATCAAGAATCCAGGATCAGATAAACCTCATCCTCCAGAAGCAGAATAACAAAAAATGTTCCAGAGATAAGCTCTACAGAAGCTCTTTTAAATGAATTAAATAGATGAGCTCTTCTACCCTGATTTTGATCAAAAACTAGTCCAGTTGTCATCTCAGAAGTAGCCTTCAGCCTATTCCTACTTAATGCTCAGTGCTGAGCTTCAAAAGCCACAATCCTTCTAACTGTTATGGCATAGAAATCGGAAAGTTAATGCAATGAAAACTCAATTGCCCTTTGCCCCAGTAGGTTGGGCAGCACAGGGTTGCTTATGTTGCTTGATGCATGTGCTTGATGTATCTGCTTGGTGTCTTTCATGAGAACTGACACGGAATAAAGAAAAGCTTGAGGCTGTTGAGCAAAATGAATTTCTCACCGTCTAAATGGTGTCTGCTGAGCAGCAGGTAGAAACAATGAACAGCAACATGTGATGAACAAAGGGAGAAATGACGCTCCTACTCCCATTCTTTGCCCTCTTCCACCCTTCGCATTAGTACTACAGAGTATGACAGAATAAAGCCTCATCCTTGCACTGCTTTGATACCTCTAGGAAGTCCCTGTGACCACAGACATGCCGTATCTATGCTTTTTAATTTGCACTTTTGAAAAAACAGCTCTGCTGGACAGATGTGTCTTTTCACTTACAGAGGCATGTTAGACATTACTTCAGACAAAATCAACAGAGAAATCTTTGAAAGTTTTCCTGCCTGTTTTAAGTTGTTCTTTGGCTTAAAAAGCTGAGCACTTTTAAAAAGCCCCATTTTTTCAAGGATCTGCTAGCTGTGATGGAATTGAACTACCAAAATAACACCTCCCATTGTATTTTATTTGCGTATATGAGTATGCTGGAGCTAAATAGTTATAAGTTGTGTGATACTCTTCAGAAAAGCAGAGCTAGAAACTGGGATAATTATGTCTTTCTTAAGAATGAGCAATAAATTCTTATAAAAAAATTGTGACAACAATACCGTGAACTGAAACAAAAATAGGCTTCAATGGGACAGAGCTAAACCTGTATGTAAGAATTAATGCTGTGCTTTACAATCACCCACAAAAGAACAATTCTGAGCTCTACCTTTTCTGTTAACTGCCAGATAATTGTTAGTATTTTTCCAGACCCAAAAATTTTGGATCTGGGACCTGTATATCTCTGGAGAAATTTACAGGCTGGTTATGGCACACTTGGTTGATGCTTCATACATTCAAAACAAAAAGACAGCAATGTGGTCCTGGAGCAAGGAGAAGACAGACACCTTTCCTCCTTGCTTCCTCTCCCCTACATTCAAGCAGCACTAGAAGACCTTAAGCACTGAATCATCTAATTGGCTATATTAACAGCATGGATTTTCTCCCCTCAAAATGTGTATAATTGGAGAGGTCTGTGTCCCCCACCACAAACAAGGGCATACTGATATTTACAGTGTGATCTAAGCAGAGGATATATTTGCTGCTGCTTAGCATACACAAAAGGAGCTTACACTTACATTCTTTTGCATGCTCTTTTTTACTGGGGAAGAGTAAGTTTATTATTATCTAGAATATTTTTAATTATTTTGATCTGGAATGTATAACTTCTGAAATAATTTACATGTAAATTACAGGGTAAATATTTGCCAAGTAGTTGCTTCCTATATAGGTAATCACGTTAAATTAATGCATTAGAGTTTAGAGAGCTCTTGCTGGGCTTACATTTACTCTGATGGAATTTTATTTAATGGAAACATCAGAAGAATCTGAATAGCATTTCTGAACTGATTTCCCTGACAAGTCAGCTGAAAATACTTCCATCATGATATATTAAAGAAGCAGTAAAGATGAAGATAAATAAATTTTTGGAAGAGAGAAGCTGTAAGCAGAAAACTTCTTTTCCATGACTTTTGGTTTCCATATTGGCCCTCTGTCTATGCATTCATTTTGTTCTCAAAACACCTGAGCCAGCAACAGGCAGGAGAATACATTCGTCACTGCAAAACTCAGTATGGTTACCTTTTGCTTCTTTTTGCCTCCTACTGAAGCACAGAGGCGTTTGATACGCAGAGCCTCACTCGGTAGTCCTCATTCAGCTGATTTGGTAACATAGGCACAAGATGCAAGGCAGGAGGTGGCAGACAAATAATATATTATATCCCCTTCCCCCTATTTACTTGTTAACATCTTCCTGAAATTATCATATTTACAAATAAAAGATTGAAAACCTTTCCCATTACATAAGTTATCATTCAGCTGAATTAAGGGGATCAGGGAATCCAGCTAGGGCACAAACACCTCTCTTGACACATAAATTAGATTACAGCCTTCAAACAAACCAGCATGTTGCAAGGTGATACCTCCTTCTGAATATTCCAGTGCAGAATAAGCCTGCCTGCGCACTCTAAGCCATTTTAGATGCCGGGTAACAGCCAAACATCCTTGAGACAGTATCTCTTATTTTCCTACAAGTAAGAGAAACGCAGTTCTGCCTTGACCTTACGGGATCCACACACTGGCAGCTGAAGGATGCAGAAAGAATGCTGTAGACCACCCCTCACTTCCACATTACGCACCTACCTGTAGCTTAGAAACAAATGGACTGAAGTTTACCAAGCACTGACTTTTTCTCCTGCTTTCCCATCCATGGCATTTTGATCAGTGTCTACTAAATATGAGAAAAATTTATCTCACATAAATGCCTCTATATTTGCAAAAGCAATATTAATTTATGTCAGCCTGAGCCAAAGTCAGCCATGCACACCACTCTCCTGTACAGCATTCTCTTACAAGATTAAGAGTAATTGGTATAGAGAACTGAGCAGAGGCCTCTGCAGTGCCAGGGGAAAAGATGGATGTGCATCCTCTAACCTTCAGAAAATGTCTTCACAAAGTCCAATACGTTTGCCTCCAGCTTTCTTTAAGCAGCTTTGGCCCACTGTTATTTTCTGTCAAATCATCAGCTGTTTCAAACAGCACAGATATCACTTGCTACTCCTTGCACTTACAGCCCTTTACAGCTAAGTTAAGTTCATTCTCACCACAAGTTTGTTCCATAAAATACACTTTTAAAATAGCATAAAGACATTAAGAGAAATAATAGAGGCCAAAACCATTCGCTGGGGGCTGGCACATTTGCTAAATTAGCCTGCCTTCCCCTATTCTGATGACCTGACCTTCAGCTTTTCCAGTTTTATATAAATTTAATCACCCAAGCTGAAATTGTGTGTGACAGCTGTCTGTCACGGGATGATAATTGTTCTTCATTTTAATGACAAAATTTTGTTGGAATTGTTCTGTTATTGCTAAGAATAGGACTAGAAAACACATTGTTTTGTTGAAATTAAAAAATGCTGGCAATGCATCCATGAGGAACTTTAAAGTCCCACTTAAACTGCATAGAAACTTCCTAAGCTGTGGGTAGAAGGATACCAAAAGAGAGGGCAATCACAAAACAACTGTCAGTCTGTTTCCCAGTCCTGATGGTATGCAGTGGTGAGGCAAAAGATTCTCACACACTGAAGGGTCTAACCAAACCATAGGTACAGCGATTAGATTGGTACTCCAGTAAGGAAAGTGACCTTCCCCAGTACAGCCAGTCTCAACAGGTTCCTCTTCCACCTTGAGAGAGAGGTAATGCTCCCTTTCACAGCAGGTAGAAGATAGCCAACAAAAAGAACAAGGAAATAAATACAGCTGTTAAAACTTAAGGCTTTCTTAACACTGACCAGTGCTTCCGTGGTATTTTTTTCTGTTTTTTATAAAATATAATTGCAAATTCAGAAAAAGCAAAATGGGTCTATTGCTTTGGGGTAGGTCTGTGATTGCAATGAAGATCTGAATGTTTGACTGGGAATGCTGTGCAGAGATAGCATCATATTATTATCTGGGCCTTTTCAGGTCTGTTTATTTCTGTGACATCAATGCTCTGATCCTGTGTAAGAAAATATCACATGGCATTGTAATTAAAAACAACACAACAATATATACTTACAAAAGAAAGGAATCAAAGTTCAGTGGAAACTAATTCAGGAAGCTACAAGCTTTTGAAGACTGATTATGCAACTCCAATAAAACTCTTGCCGGCTTCAATTACATAGCTATAATTGACAATTTTGGCAGTACAACATTTGCTACATTTGAAGATGCATATATATAAATAATCTATTGTGGTAATTGAATCTGTAGAAACTATGATTTTTCTTGATAGTAACAAGCGTATATACACACATACACACACTTTCTTCCTTAGCCCAGTTAAACACTTCAGTAGAAATAAAACCAGATCCTTTATTCCAGGTCCACTCTTGGAATCCATATGCTTTGCGACAGAGTGGTCTTTCAATTAATTTTCATTCCCTTGCCTTAACTACTCAGAGGCTGAACTCATCCCTGGAAAGCTTGCTGCGCAACAAGTTCTTTGTGAGGAATCCGCTCCAGAGTGACCAGCCATTTAATAATGTCCTACAAAAGGATTGAGGTTCATGGAATTATAACTGCATCCTAGTTACGTGCCAAACACTGATTACAATTACAGCTTTATTTCCATTGCATGAAAATAGACATATCTCTGTAAAGTCAATTCCTTACTAGATCACAGCATTCTTAAAAAGGTTAGATTGCAATCTACCCATTAATCAAGACTTTATACGTTTTGATACCTTATGTTACATTGGTTTTACTACTATTTAATAACCAATTTATTATATCCTTTATGTGTCTTTGTTTTAAAATCCCTCATTATTTTCCTTTATGAAGTTACACTTTGCTATGATGATGAGTAAAAAAAAAGAATAATTATTACTTGTTTCCAGCATAAGCAAAGCAACTCAGAGTACTGTTAATACCATTTAAAGCAAACAGTTCCTTTTCTCCACAGCAACCATTTGATGTACTCAGAAAATGACATAGATTACAATCCATCTACATTACTAGGAAGTATGAAGAAAACTCTATCAAAATCTTCTTTAATGGTTGTTCTCTTCTCTTTCCATTTCCACCACCTCTACCAAATAACATCGTCCAGTTGCTTTAACATCCATCAATGTGGTGCTGTATTCAATGCTCAACAAAAAGCAGAATGCATATTGGATAAAGACAACTCTGTTAATCATAAAGTAGCCTCTCATTATAGTACTTTCACATATATTGAGAACATCTGATGATTTCTTCTCCGGGTTCCAGCCAAATTTACTAAAAGGAGGTTGATAGATGGCCCTTCCTCCCCCAGAAAGAAAGGAGAGGAGGAGATAAGAGAGATTTAGGAGTTTCAAATAAACTAAACTCCTTTAATGAAGTATTAATACTAAAATAAAAGTAGAAAGAGAATAATGAAATAGACACAGTATATACAAAACCATATCAAGCTCCCAGGATGATGATCATGTCACCAGCAGGCATCAGAAAAAGTCCCAGACTGGACTCAGTGATTGACAGGAGCTGGATTCCAGATCTGGAGTCAGGACCGCTTGGACTGGGGTCAAAGGTAACAGGCAGGGTCTTTCTTGGACATCGGTCATTGAAGAAAGAGAGTTGACCCTTTGATCCCTCAGCTTTTATGCTTAGCATGATGTGAATGGGAGGGAATACCCCAGCTGGCCAGTTTTGGGTCATCTGTCCTGTCTGCCCCTCCTTGCAGGTGGGACCCCTCTATGCTTTTCTGCTTTCAACCCCCCAATGGCGCAAATAACANTAAGCAAAGAAATATAACTAGTTAGTGAAAATGTACTCAGGAACTCTTAGGATCTTTTTTCTTGTCTACCTCGACCTCAGCAAGAGACATAGTGATATAAAAATATACACGTGCAGTATTTTGGCTAATCCATGGGAGGGAGTTGGTGAGTAGGCTGAGCAAAAGAAAGAAAAAGAAAAAAAAAAAAATCCTTTGCTTTGCTTTTGCAAAGCTGCCCTTTCTTAAGCTGCTTGCACACACATGCCACACAAAAATCAGCCTTCTTTTCAGGGAAGTGGCCCAGAATTCAATGGAAATTTGAAGAATAACCACTGCCTACCTGCTCACGACCTCCACCTTACTCTAAGCACGTGGGTCGTGCTCTCTGAGCACACCTTCAGGATCACTCTCTCTGAGCTTCAGGGGAAAATGTAGTTCAAGGCAGCACAGGATAACTTACACTTACTTGGAAAATAACCAGCTTGGACTGACACTGGTATTTTCTCAGTGTGTGGAGGAATATATAGGAAGGAAAGTCTGGATGAGACAAAGAGTGTCTTTTTTAATTAATTGTGCACTATATATTTTTACAAAGAGAGATATTGCAAAAAAGTGGCAACATTCTCATTTACGGAAAATATTTATGTATGTTTCTTATGGATGGATGATATATACAAGATTGTGCAATGAGCACAATTGATACATATTACAGATACAATAATGACTTTGCAGTTAATGTCAGCCTGATTGCCAGGATCTTGTAATAGGGTTGACAGTTCATATATCTGACAACAGTAGCATGACTGACTTACTAGTCACAACAGCATTGCCTCTCATTCATCTTCCTCTTGACTTAAAGTCTGGAGCGTGTACAGAAGATACTTCTTCCAAAATGAGATGCCATTTTCAGGTACTTTGTAATGGAACCCACAGATGATTCACAATCAGATTCTCACTCTCTTTACAAAACAATGTGGATCAAAAATGAATAACAAGAGGTAAGAAAGCATCATTCTGTGAAAATAAACTCTTATGTAATTCACTTTCTCTGTAAGGTTGCTACCTTGCCAAGTACAAGGTGCCCAACATCACCTAAATAAATTTAGACATGTTCTATAATACAGAGGGACAGTAGAAATATTTCTTAAGCCTTGCTGAACAAAGAAGTTTACATTATAGGCACTAGAGGCTTTCTAGTCCTTCGAAACATATATCTCTCAATCGGGTACATAGAAAGATCAGAATAATAGTCACAGCAGAGCACAACCCAGCTTGCCGAAGTCAGAGACTTCAAGGAGTCTCTGGACAAATTATGAGTAAGGCTACCTCACCTCAAACGCAGTCAGAAGAATTCTACTTTTTTATAAGTAGAATGCCCCTGCATTATTTCTTAGATCATCATTAAGGTTGTGATTGCTTGTGTAAGCTCTGTTGCAGCCCAGCAAGGTGAAAAAAGTACTTGATGGTACAAGGACACTTTCACTGAGCATGACGAGAGGGCTAGACAGATAAATCCATCATGTTTAGCCTGAAGATCCAAGTGCACAAAGCAAAGAACGCTAAAAACCTACTACACAAGCATATAAAAGCCAAAAATGAAAGCACAATGGATATCCATGGTGGAGTAAAATGGGGAAAATACAGCATTAAAGATCATCCTTACTGGTCTCAGGAAGGAGTCGAGACACAATGATCAGACCAGTGTTTCCAAAGCAAGGAGCATCCAGTTGGAGACACTGAAGCCTGACTTTCAGGGTACTGAAGATGAGCATGCCAAAAGTAGGCACAGCATGACAAAAAAATCAGCCAATCAAACACAAATCCTAAGAAATTTTGAACATTTCTAGTTGAGTGTCTATTTTATACGTACTTTAAATTCTGAGGAACTGAATTTTTAGAGTTCCACTCGGCTATAAGAAACCTTTTGAATGACACAGAGTAACATATGCAATCGGAAGAAGTCACCTTATTTTAAGAAAAACAGCTCCTTAGAAAAACAGTAACACAAATCCTCTTCTTGCATAAAACTACTGGAATTATTTTACCAGTTGTTAAGATTGTGTTTATGATTATGATGAAGTTTATTATACTACAATTTCAGCAAAACAAATTACAGAAGCAAAACTCTGCAACGTAAATAATAAGAAATTAATTATCAAGGAAAAAAACTATTCTAGAGCTTTTCTTGTTGTTACTGTAGTCTTTTGTTGTGCAGGCTTAAATTTGAAGTATATAGAAAAAAAACAGGCCTAATATACCTAGTACAATTCCAGTAACCCCACACACCACAATGAGATTAGTTCTGTGATAAAATGGGAAATCAGACAAATAGGAATGGCCCCTAAGTGCACACAAGTAAAATCTAAGAACATCTAACAGAACAAGATAAAATTGACCAAAATAAAATCGGACAAAAGAGATATTGATATACATTATATATACATCTTGTAATAAGAAATTATATGAATCCCAAGTAAATCGACTTTATTAAAGGTGTGTATATTCAGTGAGTCTATCCTCTCACCAAGAAAACAAAGGAAAAAGTAGTACCAGTTTGCCTGAAGCGAAGGAGCAGAGGCAAAATATTTCTCTGTCTTCTAATAATCCTGTTTAAGCTTTGTATTTCTTCAGTCTTGTCTTCCCGAGCAAATTCTGTATCAGCTTTTACTGCCACCTCATTAGGGGTCACATTGTTTTGCTGCAGCCTATTAGTATGAAAGGGGCAACTGTGAAAAAGGCGTTAAGAACTTGACATACGTAATGTCAGAAGGCAGTCTGAACCCAGAGACAAGAGAAACAGAAGGGGTGAAAACTTACAGCCACACTGATAGCTGTGCAGGGCTACAACTCTGAAATTGACTTGTCAGTCTGCAGCAGACCTGCAGGACTCACAAAACATTTACTGATAAGGTACTATGCAAACAGCACAGCTAAGGACTTTTCATAATATCAGCACTAGTGCTGTTACCCAGTAGGCATCTTCGAACAGAAATTTTGTATTTAATTACACACAACAGTTTCACAATAAAAATAGTTACCCTGGTGTATTTTTGGATTTCAGATTTTCTATATTGGGCCATCCAAAGCATTTCCTCATTCCACTAGCAGAAAATATTAAACTTCAGAGACGAGAAAAGTCATGCTTTACATATAAATTCCATGGCATTTGTCAAGGCCTTTTTATATATAAGAGGTGACCTGGCAAAGTTGAAGAATGCAGTGGTTTGGTTTTTTTCTAGTTGGCTTATAGGGGAATTTCTGCAGGGTTATAATGATCAAGTCTAGAAGAGATCTCTTCACAAGTCTAATGCTGTTAAGCCTACGCCATGAGACTCCCCTTGTGATACAGGTGTGATTTGTCTGAGAAAATAAGGAGATATATATATATCCTTATTACATATTCCAACTTTACTTTACTTGCAATGACATCATCTGTAGAACGTCTTCCCTATTTGCAGCTATTATTTATGGCAAGAATTTGTAGGAACTTGCAATTTTCCTCCTGTTCCAGAGAGTTTATCATGTCCCACCAGAGAAGATCCCAGTCTTTCCTGGCTGTCTTGCTCCCACCCAAAGTGTTTATCTCACTTTCTACATGTATTGAAGGAATAACATTGACTGTCTCGTAGCAGAGATGGGGGAAAAAGAGGTTCAATGTAACCCGCCAAACTGCCACAGACTAATCTTCCTCTGTCTTGCATGATACATGCAGACTACGAACTCCCAAGTCCAGTCTCCCTCTCTGTTTTTTGATTCACAGGAATTCACTGGTTTGCCTCAACACCCTCTGTTTCACGTTCAGGTCCTTCTTTTCCAGAATTTGAAAAAATTGCAATAAACTAACTGCCAGCATCATACTTGCAGCTGAAGTGACATATACTAGTAACTGGAAAAATACTTCAAACAACGAATTGCAAGCCTCTTTGGAAAAAAAAAAAAAAAGAAAAAAAAAAAAAGATTTCTACTGGATGTTTAATGTGTTATTTTTCAAACTGAGAAAAACCTAGGCAACAAAAAACCCAACTGAAACCAAAACAACTCACAAACCCCACAACCAAATGAAAACCCCAAGAAAATTACGGTTGTTTACTCCTTTTAGTAGGCATTTCATTGAATGAAGAGTTCTTGCAAATTGCTCAATTTGGATAATTTCTCTAGTAATACTGGCATAAGGATCTTCAGGAATTAACTGGTTCCTTTAGTACAGTGTATTGGATTTTTCTCTCAGGAACATACACTCAGAAAACCCATGTTTTGACGTTTTCTGGCTTGTTCTCTTGAGGTTGAATTCTTCGCAGTTTCTTGGAACTTGTGATCACTTGTAGTGCCACTGGATCTGAAAACCAAGTGATCAACCCACCACTGAAAGTGATTTTACTGGACAAACATGTCCCTATATGTAACAGAATTTCCTCCTTACCTTCCTGTACAGGTGATGTAACAAGCCAGTAGAAACGATTTTCAGCCCCAAATTATCCACATAGCCATTCACCACAAAGTAAGAATCTGTTAGGTGGCTATTTTCAACATACAGCCTCTTCCAAACAAACTTGTACATGATTCAGTGACTTGTCCTTGGTGTCACAGTAGAGCTGATAATAAGGTCTATTCCAAGATCCTACTGTTGACCTTCACATTCACAAAATTTGAGACTAGGCAATTCAGAACACCAGGTTTTACCCTGACATTAAATTTTCATTTGCAATGAAGAATTTACTTTTATCTTCAAGAAAACAGATGGATTCAGTCTGAAAATAACAGCATTCAGTGTTAATGAGAATTTCCTTAGACTGATGCAACTGGAATATCTCATAGACACCTTAGATGAAAAGGAGTTCCCCATTATCTGGTGACCCTGTGAGGAATTTACATGTGACTCCTGCTTTGACAAAGAACATGTTCTAATTCTTCTTGCTGGTCAATTCTACAAGAATATGAAAGACTACTGCCACGGTCATATCTTTATGTGTTCACCAGATCCAGAGAACCTAGAAAGCTGGAGATACCTCTGTGATAATTCTGAAGCAAGCCTACAATTGAATCTATTAGCTTGAAGGATAATACTCTTTCACGCTGGGTCCCATGTCCTTCTGTATTTTAGCAGGTGAAAAGCAGACAAAAGTAGGGGGACATGCTGACACAGAGGTCTCCTCACAAACTGAGGTGAGGAGGAGAGGGGGAAGCAGAGTTCAGTGTTCACTGCAGCATACACACACACACACACATATGAATTTATATATACATAAAGGAAAAGTTGCAAAAAGCTTCTTGAACTTCCTGCAGGAACTTTTCTTTCAGAATCTCTCTGAGGGCTTCTGAACTATCTGCGGTGACACTGAGCAGTAGCATGGGGTCACTTTCACGCAGCCCTTTTGCCAGCACAGGACAAAATAAGCCACTCACTTGTTAAAATACTTCTGTATTATAGTCACTTGAAAACCTTACCATGCAAATTTGCTGTACTGCAGCTAAGTTCTTATGCATGGAGGGACTTTATGTCCTCTCGGATGATAAAGAGTTTTCGGCGCTGCTTCTCGGAATAGTTTTGGCTCTCTGAAGGCTATTTTGAGCAAGATTTGTTTGCTCTCACAGGACATTTCTGTCAGGACTGAGAAAATATGCTTAACCTGCCACGGAAAAGCTTAATTATAAAGCTTGCTAAAAGCGTAGGTTGAAATCCTACTTGCTGCTAATGACTACAAGTTTCTGTTTGGCTAGAAAAGTCAGCTGTTTCAAGTTCAGCAGCAGTTCCATGACAATGTGATGTTAAAAATTTGGTATTTTAACACTTCAAAAAATAAAATTTCTCGTGTTTTTCTTTCTATTTCCTACTGTATAGTTAAATGATCTCTAGCTAAAGGGTTTCTTAGAAGCTAATTACCAGGAAGCCTAAAGCCCTAAGGCAAAGCCTCAAGATTCCTGCTTTAGATTCTCTACCTAACAAACTAGAGATCCTTATCTCCTGTGCAGCACTGTTCTCTCACCAGTGTTAGATGGACCTGTGGTGTCAAGCAAGCATCATCATCCTCATTTCACAGGCCTAAAAACAAAACCACTAGAAGGCATAAACAGGACTGAAATAGTTACAAGGCAGAAAAAAAAGACCCTAAGAATCACAGTAAGTCCCGTGTGTCCTGTGAACCACTACCAACAACATTCCTCCTGTGATACACCGAAACGACAGTCATACCACAGTACAAACTGCTTGCATAATTTGCACTAAAATATAGCCTCTTTAATACTAACAGCTGTGTGTGTAAGATTTACTTACCACACTGAATGAGCATTCACCTGGCTCTTCTGCATGGCACTGCATTCATTTCTTCTCATTTCTAGCAGACTTTTTCTGCAGCTAATGCACTGAGACAGATGCTTGGCCATTCAAGGCTTTCCTACAACCATGAAAATTTGGCCTATGACTTCCAGTGTGGCTGACCCAAAGCCCAATGGCTAAACATTGAGTCTTAAAATAATACTGCATCTAAACCATGGGAATTTTTCAAATACCAACTATTTCCTTACCAGAGCTGCTGGTGTTCAGTTCCTTGCAACTCAGGGTTGTAATTTGTCAGGCATTCTTTCATTAAGTTTGTGGAGTCATTGTAACACACAGTGGTCACCCTGTTCCTCCTGGGATGATATGTGATTAGCTGGCTTTTGTCGCCTTGGTCCTGCAGACATTCTCTCTTTCTCAGAAGGAGTTTCAAAGCATGGAGAATGGATAGACAGAATGAAAGGGTTGGGTTTACCTTTCACAAGCAACCCTTCATAGTTATAGGAGGGCTGATGGAAAGAACAGCTCATGTTTCAGAAGTCTTCAGAGGAGGGCAGAGGTCTTTTCTTAAGATGGAAAAGCTAATCTGCTGCTGTTGCTTCTTGTCCACCTCTCTTCTTTCTGCCATATTCGGTTCCCTAGCAGTTCCAGAATCTCACTCATACCCTGGAGCCGTATGGTGTGCATTGAAACCGTAATATTTGTATCCGTCATCAGATAACACAGGGTCACAAAGATATTTTAATGAGGAAATGTCAAAGGAAAAATCTGCTTCAGTCCCCCCCTATACTATTTCCCCAGTAACAAAAGAAAAGAAAAACAACTTCTTTGTTTTCCTCTCACATAGCCGTATTAGATAGGGAGGCTGGTTTCAATTCCTGTATGACCCTAGCTGCTAGGTAACACATTAAACTTTTGCCCTGTTTTGCTAATCTTTCTAGACATACTTGGTTTCCCAGTCTTTCCTAAAAATGTGAACAAGTATGACTCAATGGCACAGTTCCAGTGCAACATCCTATACTCCACATATACTTATCCTAAATTTTGTAACCCCCAGCAGCAAGCACAGTACTGAGTATGCTACAAAATTTAACTGTCAGAAACTAATTACACAATTTTCCTCGAATCTCCTAAGTTTCTGGCAGTTACAATTGAGCCATTCCAGGTATATGTTTTCCCAGGCAACAAAAGTAAATATGTGCACTGAATTGCAACATGATTTTGCTAGTACAAGCTAGAATCCCTGGATTCATCCTGGATGAATTCAGCATTTTTCTTCTGCTTTCCATTTTTTCTTCAAATCTGCCTTTGTGTTCTGATTTCCTGACTTCTGCCATTAGTCAGTACTCGTCTGTCCCAACAGCAATGAAAGTTGTGTATTTTCCTCCACACTGCAGCCCTAACTGCCTGCCAGAAAATGTTACCCTTTTCAAAGACAAATAATATCTGCAAAATCATTTCAGGAATTAGGGTTTCCTCTCGCTCCCTCCAATTTGTCATGCTGATAATACTGAATAGGTAAGGTATTTGGGGCACAGAGGCTACTGCCAATGACTTTCGTCTGATAATTTTACTTAGAGATTGTTATTATAACATTTTCTGTCTCTCTTTTTTTNNNNTTTTTTTTTTTTTTTTAAATGTACGTTATGAAATTGCCCTAAGACCCAGTTGTGGAGTAGGACTCTATTAGAAAGAAAAGCAATACTTAAATGCAGAATGAAGTGATGAAGTGATGTCCCTATCACAAAGACTTTACAGCCTACAAAATAAGACCGCTAAGAATAGCTACATTTCCCCAGATGTGTACGGAATGGGACTGACAACTAAAAGTGTTAAAAAATCATGAGTCATTCCCTAGAAAATGGTGAGGTTGGCTTAAATGTAATGAGATTTTTAAAAATTATGAAGGAAGGGTTCTGCTGGCCTTCAGAGCATTTCCAGTGCACTCTTATATTTTTCAACTTTTTCTTCGCACTCTTTTGGGCTCGAATCTTAGCCTAGTGCGTGCAGGCAACTAAAACAGCTGAGGCCAAGGTGCAGTCCGCTGATACTCTCGGGTCTCGTTGTTGTCCCAAAGAAGGGTCATTTACTCAGTGTGCAGACATCAATATACACATGGATCAGAGGTATTCTCTATTTATTTCATTTCTGCAGAGATGGGTGCTAGGTGGTAATCAACAAAGCTAGCACACTGGCCTAAAAACCCTTAGGAATATTTATATGGTTCAAAACACAGAAATACACAACCTTAATTATAACTATTAGTTAGTACGTTATCTTAATTTCTGTTGGTTAGTACAGACTTTTGCTTTCATTTAAAGTTATAAGGTCCTTTAATTGATGTGTGCATGCTCCAGTACCATGGCGCAGGGAGTAGTCCACTTTGGTCTCCAGCTGAGTTGGTGGTTGCAAATCTCCCACTGCCAACTTTACCTTTCCCACAGTTACTGCAAATTTTTGTTGATTTCATGCCTTATACAGCAACTGTCTGGTTTTCAGATGGTTTTGGTGCCAGTTATGGGATGTTTCTTATTATCAACCTTCTGTTCTTCAAGAACACTAGCAAGTCATTTATGATTTGTACCAATTGTCTAGTTTCACGGGGCTTCATGACATTTTTACAGCTCTTTATTCTTGCGTAGTGAGGTATTCTACCTTCTAAAACAGATTTTACCTTTTTAAAAGTATATTCTACATTTTTAAAGTACATCATTGTGACAAAGCTTCTGGTAACAAATTGGCAAAGCAATGATTGTTTAACCCTGTCTAGAAAGTATGTCAAGGGCAACAACCATTTTCAAGTTCTTGAAATAAACTGAAAGGCCAGATCATGTGCCTGTAACTCATTTTTGAGAGCTGCATAGCCAATAATTCTGAATTAATTTCTCCACTTCATCCTCCGGATCTTCGAGTACTTAAGTCAACCTCTTTCCTCAAACTTGCTCAATATTCTCCAAATTAGTGTTCACCCACTCATCCTTTTCAATGTGTTACCAAGAGACTTGAGCTTTGAAATAACTGTCATTTGCTATCATTATCATCTATCAAGAAAGTGTTCTGCTTCATTATGTCTTCATTAAAATAAGTCTCCAAATGGTGTGTGGGTGAACAAAGCCCTCCAATTCCATTTATGCCTTTTGTGAAAAACAGCAAGGAGCAACTTAGTGTAAGAATCAATAATATTATAATTACATATGTATTAGAGTAGCTACATGTATGATGTATCACATAATGAGTCATTCTGCAGAATTGCTGGAGCAGCAGTAGGATATTATCCTATACTTTGCCCTTTGTTCACTGTCACCGTGAATTAATGCCTATGCACTTTGCACACTACAGAGACAAAACAATGTTACTCCAGCATTGCAAAACAATATCACCACCTTCGTTTGGGGAACAGTTTTTCATTCTACTAATAAAAATGGCAGTTTTTTAACTTACTTTTACCTCTCAGTTTTTCAAAGTGATAAGAGCTGATTGCCAGTACAGTGAGGATACAGCCTTTGCCCGTGGTCCTGGAGGTCAGCTGCTGGTGCTACTTTGAACTAACTCCTGCTCTGAGGTGGAGGAACCCTGTAGGTATTGGTGTGCCAAAGAGCAATACTGAATACCTTTATTTCCTTGCAACAGCAAATAGCAAGTCACATCTGCAAACAATAAGAGAGAAAAAAGAAAGAAGAAAAACCTCCTCTCCTTTTAATTTTAGGCCAAATCCAGATAATTTTACCTAAAATAATAGTATTTTGACTAATAACTGAAAGTCTGAAAAAAACTCAGTTGAGAAAAACACAGAGAAGAATGACTAATTTGATATGGTTTAGAGTGTCTTTGGTCAGAGAGCAGAAAAACCTGTGCTAACAGAAGATAAAGCAGCTACTGACAATCTTACTGGAAGGTGTAAGTAGATAATAAGGATCCCCCTGTGTATTGACATCCAGCTACTGGAATAGAAATAGGTATGCCTTTATAATTGTGAGAGTGGGTTGGATTAATTAAATACATCAATATGGAATCTGGTAGTTTAAAACTAACCTGCACTAGATTAAACAAGATCTCTGCATGCAAAGATATTACTGCCATGAAACCAGTATCTCTCTCCCTGTCCTTCCAACCCCAAAAAATGAAAGCCAGCACCCTGTCAGCTCTGCCCCTGGGGACAGTCAGAAGATCTATCTTTATTTATTTCACAGGTTGGCTTGGTACCAGAATTTTTTAATTTTTTTAATTTTTTTTTTTGCTTATCCAGATATATTACGTTGTACATACAGCAGTTAAACGTTGAGGTCAGATGTCAGGAGGCACAGGTTCCAGGTTATAAGGAAAAATCCTGCAATGTTGTATGCTTGCAGCATTTTTACACATACAAGACACAGATTTGCGCATTTCCTTCAGCTTCTTTTGGCTCTTCAGTGGACTCGCATCCAGAATAACACTTTCCATCTCTGTCTCTAATTTCAGCCTTTATATTTGGCTAGAAAGAGAAAGAGTGGAATGAAAGCAAAGCAACTTTTCTAATATCCTAATTCTGGAACTCAGAGATAAAAGCATTGTGCTGGATGGCTTGAGCTTAGTTAACTCCATAAAGATTTTACTCTTCAACTCAGTAGAACACAGTAAGACACAGGAATTTCAGTTACTTTAATGATAATAAAAGTCTGTGCAGCAACATGGTGCCGTGTCAAAGGATGACAACTGGAAATTTTCACAGCATTTAGAAATACTATCCTTATTGGATTATTTTCTCATTAAGATTGGATATATTAGACAAGAATTGATTAGTCTGTGTTTTGAAATTTTTCATGTGTTCTCTGGCTCTATGATACAAAAAAAATAAAGTTGCAAGCTTCCTATCTGGTGAACTGGCCTCAAATAATAAAAAAGTAAACTACCTGCATTCCAGGTAGATTATTAGCACCTGGGTTTTGTTTTGTTTTGTTTTGTTTTGTTTTTTAATATTTGCTAAATACTATTGTTTTATCAAAGCATTTAAAAAATGCCATATCCACGATTGCAGCCTTCCGCTGAGATGTGATTTCTTACCTCTGGTCAGCTCTAAGGAAAAGGCACTTCAGTATTATTTTACGGACAAATCAACTGCCAACAAAGCTTATACTACTACTAATAACAGGCTGACCTAGGTAGAAAAAGTTGAAGGACTAAATATTTAGAATTAAATAGTTTTTCCCTCTCTTAACGACAATCTATGAGGATACTTTTTAAGGAGCATGAAGAGACAAGGTTCCACGTGCTGCAATGTGCACTACACAGTTTATGTTGTTTATGTTCCTGTAGGACTTCTCTGCCCCTCCCAGTGTGGAAACACTCAAATGCCACAGAGTGCGAAATATTCCTAGCCTGTGAAATTACTTGCTGTGTTCCTAAGGAATTCACTTAAAATGTTGTTAAGACAGTTCTACAGGTTGAAAATGAATGTTGAGACACAGGGCTATATACATGTCAGGCCACCATGTGGTAATAACTTGCAGTACAATAGTTAGTTACATATTTATGCATGAGCCTAGATCTACAACAAAGTAACCTGGATTAGTTTTAAGGAAAAGATCATACATGTAAATGCATCTTCCTACATGCATACATATTGCTTTTTCCTAGGCAAATGTTCAGATTTTCAAGCCTGATTTCTCTGAATGTTTCATTAACATTAAAAAAACCCCATGTTAAACACAAAAAATAAAACCATATAGTCACTCACTCACACAATCTTACCCATGACTCACTCTGAAAACTTTGTAACAGTGAACAATATAGCTAATGAAAGCATTTCTATCATATGGACACATGAAGTGTGTTAACATTTTTTCACACATGCATCCTATTACATCCTATTCACAGCTATTCCAGGATGTCTAAAAATCACACATAGCTAAAAATGGTTTAGATAGAATCTAGATTTTTGTTTGCTCAGCAGCTGTGCTTGGTAGCTTTGCAGGCTGCTAGTCTCCCAAAGAGTAGTTCTTTTGGTCTTTTTCCATAGTTGAGTTCATTTTTAAAATAACTTCCACATTTCAAGAATGATCCACGGGCTTTAATTCTTTTCCATTTTATTGGGACACTTTTATTACGGTTTTTTCTTTTATAGCTCCCCATACAGAAGCTGCCAGCTTTACTCTACATCCAGGACCAAAGCCAATGTCTGTCACTCTATAATAGGAAGATCAAATTAAAAACAGCTTGCTCATCAGGATCTATAAAACATCTTTATTTCACCTGCCTAAATATTTTTTAAAATGCTTCTTTAAGTTTCTGTGGATGCCATGAGTTATCAACTTCTTTTTTTCAAGGTTGTGTCCATGGAATCAGATTTGATGAAGCGAAAAAAAAAAAGAAAGACAAATGATTAAGAAAAGAGCTGAGAATTTTGGCATGCCTTTTTTTT
>VXBW01002991.1:35848-82008 GCA_013400375.1 Thinocorus orbignyianus
CCTCCACCCTTCCTGGGGTTTTTAAGGGTTTTTTTTTTTTTTTTTTTTTTTTTTTTTCCAACATCACATGTGTGGGACACTGAAATCATTTAGATCTTCTTGAAGAAGATGCAACAGTTAGGTTGATACAGTCACTAATCACAAGAGACTATGTGAATGGCAGATACACTTTCTTCAGCCAGCCATAAATCATAGAATCATAGAGTTGTTTATATTGGAAGGGACTCTTTGGGTCAAGTCCACCCATTAACTTAACACTGCCAAAACCACCCCTAAATTGTGTCCCTAAGCAGCACATCTACCTGCCTTTTAAACACCATCAGTGATGGTGACTCAACCACTTCCCTGGGTAGCCTGTTCCAGTACTTGATGACCCTTTCTGTGAAGAAATTTTTCCTGATATCCAAGCTAAACCTCCTCTGGTGTAACTCAAGGCTGTTTCCTCTGTCGCTGTCACTTGTTCCTTGGGAGAAGAGACTGACGCCTACCTCGCTACAACCTCCTTTTTGGGTCCCCCCTCAGTCTCCTTTTTTCTGGGCTAAATAACCCCAGTTCCCTCAGCCAGTCCTCATAAGACTTGTACTCAAGATGCTTTACCCACTTCATTGCTCCGGAATCTCAGTGTATTTCCTTTAGTAGAGGGCCCAAAACCGAGCACAGAGGGGTGACTATCAACTTCTCTAGTCCTGCTGGCCGCACCATTTCTGATGCAGGCCGGGATGCTGATGGCCTTTGAGCACACTGGCGGCTGGTGCTTGTCGAAGGAGCCTCAGAGAGGTCAGGAAGAGCCTGGCGCCCTCCTTAGCCCTGCTCTTCGGGAGCGCTGCGGTCGCCGGGTCCCGCCCTGCGGGAGGGAGCTGTCCGAGGTGGCTGCGGGTCTGGCGGCGGGGACGATGCAGGGTATGGGGTGGGCGTCTCCAGCATCCCTGAATGCCTGGCTTGGGCAACTTTGAAACAAAGGGAAGCTTCTCCCACCTCTGCAGGACCAGACGCCTTGCTTGTGCGGTTCTCTGGTTGGAAGACTGAGGCAAGCATCACACCTCCTTTTCTCCCTGCGTTTGAGAGCGAGGTCGGAATACACGTAGTTCCAACCTGTAACGCCAGCATTGCAGAAACTTTAAGTGGTGCAGCTACAGCTATTTGCCAGGATTTGTTGAGTGCAGCAGCCACTGGAGCTTCTGGCTGGTACTTTATGTTATCACCCCAGCACTCTATTTGCCAAAAATTTATTCTCTTTAATTTTAATGAAAATTATTATTTTGTATTATGATATTAAGTACTAATATCTCCATATAAGAAAATCTTTTGTCCACAGGTCCATGTTTAAAAATAACAACAACAAAAAAAGATTGCCAGGTTCTAGGCTCCCTCTGTAGTGAGACACAAGGGGATTTGACAGCTGCTTTTAAGCACAGTAGTTCCTTTAAAATTCATCCATATCAGAGCAGTATCAGCACATGCTAGCTTTACTGGAAGCCCACCAGTGCATTCTTACTAGAATGAATGTCTCACAGGACAAAGGCAACAACAGAACAATTAATAACATATCACTCTATTGACAGCCTCTCAGCACCCTGAATCCTCACCATACTTCTGAGGGTAGGAAGTTTCTTTTGCAAATGTAGCCTGCAGCCTCTAAGCCCCCATAAACCTATAAAGTCTTTCAGTTTCTCCCAGCAAGTTGTTCTTTCTGATAAGTGTAATTTAAAACAGAAAGCCCATTCTTGTATATGGCCTAAGGCTTTGCTGATTTTGATTTCCACCTCCTTGTACCTTTACCAAAAAGTGGCCTATTAGTTTAGTTTAGGCTGTCTTCTGTAGCGTTTCACTTTGCTTGCACGATATAGCGTGAAACTTACAAACAATAAAACAGATTAATTGCCTCTTGAAATAAACTAGTAAAACCAGAGCTGTTTCCTCACAGCCGGAAAAAAAAAATCAAAGGGAATGTACTAAAGGAATTATTACCTTGTCCATTTCTGATGTGTGGTTGTAAAGCAGATATCTGATTCCTTTCCTGAATTCTGAAGCACAACATTTCATTAATTTGGATTTTATAACAAGTAAAGACCAGACATCCTGAATCAACTATGGCAGCATAGAAATTTAACAGAAGACCCTAGTTTCTTCCTGGTCTGATTTAGAGCAGCATAGATGGTACTTGTGACTTTTTATCCTCTTTGACAATTGTGATGCTTATCTGTCTGTTCTTCTCTGTCACACTGCATACAGATCAATATAGGATGGAACCTGTCCAGGATGAATGTATAAATTTAAAGACAAGACACTGCAGAATGCCCAACAGTTTCATCTGAGAGTTTCACATAGGATCAAAAATGCTCTGAAACAGAAACCTTAACCATCAAAAGAACAAAGAAAGCTGAAGTTAAGCATGGTGCTTCTTTTGCTCTTGCACTGTTTTGAAGCAAAGAAAACTTAACTTTTACTTGTTCTTCTGGCATGTAAAGTGTTTTCCTATTGTCCATATATTTTGTTCCTTTTTCAACATAAATTATGAGTTTCGCTTTATGTGAATGAAGTGGAATTATCACTGGACCTGAACTTTTATGTGAAGAGAGCTTTGGAAGGAGTAACCCAAGCTAAGTAACTCTACAAAGCTCCAAAATTACTAAAGTCAATGAAATCTTTATTTCCATTTAAACAGTAACACCAATCCTAATATCAGCAAAATATTTACTGTTTCAAATTTCCCTGTATTATTTAAGGGAAAATACAATAATCTAATTGCAAAAATGTGTTTTGTTTTCCATTTACATCTTAACAAATCCTGGACACTTTCTTATATACCCCAACAAATACAAAATGTTCAGGTTGAGACTACTCACAAACAACACTTGCACAGTTTGCAAACCTACTTTTCTTTTTTAAGTGGAAGTCTCATAGGATTTATGGAAGGCATTCTTATTTATGGCCCCACAACACTTTCTCATGGTGTGAGATCACGTCTCTATCATATATATTATGCTGAAGATTGGGGAATATTGGACTATGTTTCAGATTTATTTTTCTGTTTACTGTTGTTCCATGTATTAGAACCCATTAGCATGTGAGAAGATTAAATGTGACATGATAATAATTTCTATGGATTATATGTAATCTAAATATTTTCACAATATATTACAAAACAGCTGCTTCTTGGTCCTTTCATGTTTTTGGAACCACGAACAGCCTGGCCTTGCTTCATTTGAACTAATTTTCTAGGTCACATCTCTGATTTCTCAACAATTTAATGTCTTCATTAGTTTCATTATAAGGATGGTTCTGCATGTCACTATCTGTCTCTCTTTGGTTTCCACTAAATTGCCTTTCTGGCTGCTTATCTCAATTTATTACAGTCAGAATCATTCCACTGTCCTTCCAGCAAGGGGATAGCTAGATCAGTATGTCCTGTTTGCTATCCTTTCCTCTCATAGCAGTTTAAAACCGAGGCTGTAACAAGGGTCAGAATGTGACGGATATTCCCAGTTACTAGCCTTTTGCCTTTCTTATACCATTGTCAACCATTTACTTTATTGTGTGTGTCAGAGGTCTTAAATGAAGATGTATTTTTCCTCATGTGCTCTGTTGTGCTATGTAGGATGTGCAAAATTTCTCATACAACTTTGGAATAGCAAGTAGATGTTGTGGCAAGAGATCAGAAGATTACTGGGCTTCTGCGAGAAGAAGTTTTGACAAGAAGAAATGATGAGAAGCTCTGTTTTTTAGCGTGGCATTGGAATGGTGCTGTAATATGTTAGGCCATGTAAGCAAAATGTTAGATGCTAGGAACATCAGAACTGGGGACATGACAGTATCAGAAATGAGTGACAGAAGGGGTCCAAATGAAAGTACTATTTGATGAAATTGAATGGATTTGGCACTGTGGAGGAAGCAACAAGACCTAAACATGTCTGGATGACTGCAGAGGAGAGAGGCCACAGTCAAAAAAGGCATTTGAGTTAGAGATGAGTGGGTTGAAGGAGAATGGTAGTGGTTTTAGAAGCGACAGCTGAGAGGGCTCATGGGGAAAGGTCTACAAAAAAGAAGGGCAAGTTACCATTGTGACATTACACTTAAAATTTACTGTAAAACACAAGAATATGAGATACAAAGATGCCTCCTGGTTTATCACGTCTAGTCTACTGCTGCTTCATGTTACACCATTTTATATCCACTTCTGTAGCATGATATGCTCCACCTTAAAGCTGGATAGGCTTCTTGGTGCTGCACATCCTTCTAGGAAGCTATGTTCATTCGTCTGGTTGTTGAAAGCCTTACAATCTCCAGTTCTCAGTTTCCAGTATTCAGGTTCAATATGCAGCCATTTTTCAAAACATTGCTTTCTCTGCTGTTCAACCATTTTCTATATTTCTAACTCTCCTCATCCCTGTTGGACAAATGGAACTCTTTAATCTCCTTTCAGAAGGCAGGCTCTTGATTCTTTCCATCACTCTACAGTCCTTCTTTGCTTGTGTCCCAGTCTGAATTCACTTGGTGAATTTGGCTTGGTGAGTTTCACACACTATTCCCCAACAGAACAGGTGCTTTCACCAGGACACATCCAAATTTGTAAGAAAATGTGAACTAAGAAAGAACAGGCATTTTCCCCCAGATTACTGCATTTATGACATAATCTTTATAATATGGTGTTTGTTATGTTAAGGTTGTAAGTACTTCAGTTAACTTCACAAATCTGTTAAGTTACTATTTGTTGAAAGCTGTGGAAGAGGCACATTGTATCTCTGATACAACTTAATTTACCTCAACAAAGTTAAGGACTGACCAAGGAATGAATTCTTCACAACACCTCTTGGTATTTTTTCTGTATGTTAATGGACTTCTCCAGTAGGTACAGCAATTTTATACAACAGTTCTCACAGGTGTACTGAGCTACATATACAGATGAAGCATGATTGTGAAGTTTTTTTCTTTACTGCAACTGTATTCTTTTATCTTAGCTTTGTCAGAAGTTACATCCTCATAGTGAAAATATTTGCAAGATATTTGGGAAGTGCATAAGTCCATGGGACCTGATGAAATTCATCCACGGGTCCTGAAGGAGCTGGCGGACCAAGTTGCGAAGCCACTTTCCATCATATTTGAGAAATCATGGCAGTCTGGTGAAATTCCCGTGGATTGGAAAAAGGGGAACATAACCCTGATATTCAAAAAAGGGAAAAAAGGGGACCCAGGAAACTATAGGCCAGTCAGTCTCACCTCTGTGCCTGCCAAGATCATGGAGCAGATCCTCCTGGAATCTCTGCTAAGGCATATGGAAAATAAGGAGGTGATTGGAGACAGCCAACATGGCTTCACCAAGGGCAAATCCGGCCTGACAAACTTGATGGCCTTCTACAATATTGCTACGAACTTGATGGACAAAGGCAGAGCAACAGACGTCATCTACCTGGACTTAAGCAAAGCGTTTGACACTGTCCTGCATGACCTCCTNGTTGATTTTCACCTCAAAAATATGTAGTGCAATCAAAAAAGAACAAAAGGGCTTTCCTTTGCTAAGTTGAAAATGTTTTTAATTAATGCTTTTGGAGAAATAAAACAACTACAATGGGTACCTGCAGTGTCTCCTAACCTAATACTATTTGACCATTTCACATTTTGTGAGTGCATTAATTTGAAATAGATAGAGTTACATATTATGTAGCAATTACTAGAGTTATCCATATTTTGAAGATGTCTCTTCCCATTGCAAATTGGCATTTCAATCAGCAGTTTTTAAAACCAGTTGTCACTTAGAATATAAATTCAGCATAAAATCAACATAGTTATTGGAACGCATGTATAGCACTTGGAGATTGATGTTGTAATAATTATCGGATGGTTGTCAATTTAAATGTCCTTTTGATTGATGTTAAACTATCTCATTTGTTACTTCATTGAAGTTCTGAAGGTCATATTTTTGTTTCTCAAATTCTTGAGAGTATATGATTAACTGTTAGAGAAGGTAATTGGTACAGTAGATGGAAGTGTTTAAGGCCAGGTTGGATGGGGCTTTGAGCAACCTGCTCTAGTGAGAGGTGTCCCTGCCCATGGCAGTGGGGTTGGAACTTGATGATCTCTAAGGTCCCTTCCAACTCTAACTATTCTATGATTCTATGATATGTACACATGACATTCACCTACAGCTATTTACATAAATGAGAGGAAACTAGGTGTCCAGTAGGTGAGACTGTTAAATTACATGAAACTGCTTAACCACCTGCACTGAACACAGGGGCAACACTGGTTCAGTGTTCAGCAGAACTGTGGTCGCTCATAATCGCAGAAGAATGGCCATTATTTCCCTTTTTCTGGCTGAATGATATAACCATCTTGGTTTGGCTGAGGGGTGGGTGGGGTTTGGCTCAGTGCAGGGTGGCACTGCAGAGGGGCCACTTGGTGTTATCTGTGGTGGCTACAGGCTGCTCTGTGTTATCAGCCCTGCTACAGGCTCTCACAGCTCAGAAGGTAGCAGGAGTTACATGGCTTTGCTGTTTGTGGTGGCCTTTACACCTGCTGTAAGGGGAGTACCCCACACTGGAGAAGCTGGTTTTTCACCCCTCTGGCCAGTGCCCCACCTTGCCTTCATTCCTGAAGGTCCATCACAGAGTCATTGTCCACTCAAACTTTCTGCATGCTGCAGTCAGATGACAGTGTGTCATTTCTGTGAAGGAATTTACAGCTGCTGCACTCTCGCAGAGAGAGGACGCATAGGATCTCACTGTGGTGGAGGAATGAACACACCTTCCTCCAATACATTCCTATTAAATATTTTTCAGTAGACCAAGATCTGACCGAGATCTTCTGGAATATTGCTGAGAGGAATTTTCTTTACATATCTTTCTAAGGAAGCCGGTAGTCTGGGCAACATCAGTATCCAGAGAGTTAAGATCAGTTGCCATGCAATTATACCTCAGAGACTCTGAATCCTACCTCAGTGGCTGCCTGCGGATTTCTAATAATCTTGCGCTTTTTTCAGTCAGCTGATAATCTTCCCAAGAACCTTGGGTTTTTTTCAATCAAGAGTGCTTATTGGAAGGAATATTAATTATTAAATGGAATGTAAAATAGCAAAATGCATAACATTAGAAAATATTAAAAATAGTCAAGAGCTGAAGTAATAAGCTGAAATAATGAATTTTTAAGTGTTATTGTAAGAAATAATTTTTCCACACCCTCTGTTTTGGTATTCTGTAGTTGGCAGTGTATTTCTGTGTAGTTAAGACACAGCCGATGATATTACAGAAACTCTAGAGAGAGCAGAAAAAGAAATGGATTTTATAGGTTATTACAAAAGGACTTGGACTGTGTCACAGACTGCAACAATCTTGCCTTCCTGCACTGCAATTTGATGTGTTTGTATTGAATATTTTGTATTGTGTTTCACATCAAGTCAATGAACTTTGTTTGCCAGCCTTTTCAGTCCCATGAATCATCTTCTGCAAAGAAAATCCGATTAAGACCTGCTAAATATGACAGAAGTAATTGTATTTTAGTCTATCATGTGAACAGTCAATCATGTGAAATTATGAAAAGCTTAATCACTTTGATAGTAGCACAATACATGTTGCTGCAGTACAATTAAATCTCGGGTTTGAAAAGTGAAACGTGCCCTGGATACTTCTTGCAATGCCATATTAAAGCAAAATTCCTATAATTTCCCCAGTGGCTATCAGTATCAGCTAGAATCATTAACTCTGCTCCAGTGAAAAGGAGTTTCTACATGCTGGAATTATATGAAAATAGGAAAAATAAATACCACAACTTTTTTTCAGAAAGGGACATACTATAATTAAGAACAGATCATTTTGTAAAACAGATTATTTGTTCTCCAGAAATATATGCTAGATTTCTTTTCTCCTTGCCTTTAAGGTTCATTCCTAATACTCATTCCCATAATAAAGTCAGTGGGAGTTGAAGGTGAAGTGCCATTTCTGCGGTGTCGTGCACTCTGGTGGAGTGAGAATTCCCTGCCAATTAACACTGTGCATCCCGTATCTGTGTTATTATCCAGGAGTGCAAACAACATGTTAGGGAGTCCTACCTGTTAGATACCATTTTAATCTGGTTTATATTCTCTTTCAGTGAGAAAGAGGACCAGGCATGCCTATTTGTGGACATCATTAATTTCTAAATTATAAGGTTTTGTACCTGTGAGTGAAGGTAAATAAAGGTGCATAGAATCATGCTATTCTTGTTATGGAAGGTATAATCTGATTCTGAAGAAAATTTAACCCACAATGGTAATGAGGTAAAGCAAGTAAATACAGTCACTGCCTACTGCACATCCCGAACAGATTTAGCTACTCAGGTGTTCTGAGTTTTCAAACTCTGTTGTCTGAATTGCGTTGACCACACATAATGATACAAAAAAGGCTCCAGCGTTTAGCCATCAGTCCCTGAAAAGCTGTAAATAATTTCCACATTTTGTTGCTCAGGTGGTTGCTGAGAGGATAGCACATTTTTACAAGTGTACAATAGGACAATTTGTGACACTCTCTACGTCTGCTAGTATAGATGAGCCCAGAGATTGCAGCATTTGTTTGAACAGGGTGTGTGTTATTTTTTTTCTCATTTCCAAATCTGTGTCATGAACTACAGCATAGTACTTGAAAGGAAAATAAAAGTAGTCCTATAGTTGTTTGCATGCAAATAATTTGCCTTTTTCCTTAGACAACATTTAAAAGCAATATGCAGAAAGATGTACTCTAGATGGGCAGATTGTGATAAATGAGTGTTCACCAGATAGCCAAATGTCACCAAGTTTGCTTAGCAGATATGCAGAACCTACATCATAATGTTCTCCCAAGACATATTTTACCTGATTTCTTTGGTTCACTCACTGTGCACATGTACACAGGCCAAACTGGTTCTGCCACCTGATTACACGCAGCCATCACCTCCTAGTGCTCTGGAGAGCTTCAGGCTTGGCAGAAGGAATGGACCAAGGGCCACAGCCAGTTGCAGGTGCTATTCCCATGTAGCGCTTACTGCCCACCTTTACCTGGGTAACACAATAAGAAATGGGTTATTCCATACAGAGGAATAATATATACCCTCAAACTTTTTATACCGGAACTACCTGAAAGATGAATACCAACAGATTTCTCTTGTGTGCTCATTTTCAGTGATTTTCTTCTGCTCTGCTTTTCTTCTCTTATTCTTCTCACCCTAACCCCTCACTTCTCTTACTCTGCATTTGTGGCCTTTCTTTGAAGGATTTTCTGTCTGTTACTGAGCTTGTAAAAAGACTATGTGGGAGAGCAGTGCCAAGGAATCAAGGCATGTGCTGTTTCATATGGGCTCAGAAAAGAGCAGTGTCTTGCAGCCTCTTCATGTGTTGCAGTTCCAAGGACCCAGACTGTACCTTTCACTTTCTGTGTCAGTGGCTGCTGGGAGAGAAGATATAGGTATCATGTTATATGGCATGTGCTGTACTATGCGCAGTTACAAGGAGATATTTGCCTTAGAAAATTAAATTGAAGCCATGGTATTGTACTGCTTTTTCCACCTTCTTTCTTCCCTTCTGGCCAGTATTACAGAAATCAGGACTTCAAGCAGTATGTGCCATTGAGCTGGAAGTGGAGGGTTGTTTTAGTAGTAAAAATCGTAACTATCTTAGCTATGTAGGCAAGAAGGAAAAGCAAGGAGACGAGATGAAAAAACAATTTAGTGTGAACAAGAATAAAGGTGCAGGGGTTGAAACAGGAAAAAGGAAGAGGGCAAGCAGTAGAAGTGATATTTCACTCTTTAAAAAAAGCAGAAGTTACTCCATAAATGAAATAGAGACAGGGGAAAAGAGAGGAAAAGTCCTAATATATAGTAGAGACTTTTCCTGCTGTAGAGTGTCTTGAGGTTGTTAGAAGTAATCACACATGTAAGAATTAGTTTCAGATATGGTGTATTGTCAGTAGTATTCATGTAGAGAAATTAACATTTTATGTGACTTCAGTGTGTACTTACTCAGGGCTGCTGTAGTCAATGTGATATTAAAAGCCCTAGTGACCATGTGAAGTGTGTTTATGCTGGGCCACACATCTTTCTGTGCATCATAATTCTCAGGAAGAAAATTCCAGTTGAACTTGGTTTCTGAGATGAGGATTAAAAAGTTCTATTTATATCAATTTTCAGTACATAAGCAAATTTATTCTGCTAACTTTCTAACTTTCTCATGTTAGTGTTACAAAACAATTTTTTTCCCTATATTCCCGTGCAAAATTCAAGCAACATATGCTAGATGCTAGCTCCAGTTAAAAGATAGCTGGATTTTACTGTAGTTTGACATACTACACAAGTTAATAGAGATATCAACTGCTCTGTCTGGTAATGGAATAGCATGACCAAGGGAGTGCAATACTGTAATTTCAAAACATTGTTGGAATGAGGAAGTCTGTTTTCAGTTACTATCACTAGATAAATAATAGCCTTGCCAAAAAACCCCAACCCTACAAATATAAATATGTAGGTAAAAAATCGTAAGGCAACCTTATTAAAATTTTGAGACCATATGGGAAGTTTTCCACTTCATTAAATGGAAAAGAGAACTTTGATGAGCAAAAATGGGGGTAAATCTCTCTACTTGCTATTAATACTGCTTAAATGTACAATGATTGAGCTTCTTAGCTGGTCAAACATGACAGTCATGACCTAGAACACATCCTTGTCACACCTGCTCAAAGTAAAGTGGCGTTACACAACTTTTAATAAACATACGGTCTAGTCTTACTGCAGTTTAATCTCATGCCTACCCTAAGTCATGTAAGTAGTTTGAAGAGAGTACTCACGGAGAGTACCTGTATGCTCGGATTCAGCTATTTATACTAGTGCTTTCATGATCAAAGCCTTAGCAACTTACTGGAATACACGTAACTGTTTTACAAGCCAAGTTTTATCTTGCTTGGGCTTATCTGAAAGTGCAGACTATTTTCAAAACATTTAGTTTAGTCATAAGATTAGAAATAGACATTATTATATCTTATCATTCACTGATCAAGGGCATTTACATAATATTGTTAATATCTTCAAAGCTATCAAGATTCAAGATTGTTGCAAGGAATTTAAACTGTCCATGTTCATTGGCACAGATGACACAAATCAGAAATCTTGATGGTTGCTTAGAGCAGCCGATTTGCCGGAAAGGTTAACTTGCTCTTTTTCCATCTCTTTATTAACCAGGAAGGCTTCGTAGGAATTCATAATCTACCTCTGTTATCTTTTAGCTTCTCTTTGCAAGTGCAGATAGAACATGGGAAAGATGGTTCATTATTTTTTTGTGCTCTCAGACTCAAATTCCATGAAGGTAACTAGTAGTTTACATTTCTGTGTCAACTAATATCCAGGTCCCATCTGAGCTAGCACAAAGTAGAAGCATAGGGAATCTTTAGTAAGGATTTTTGCAGAAATCCTTACTTTCTATAAGAGAATGTTAATGAGTTTCTTCTGTAGTAGAGAATTGCATATGGGTTCACTGTTTCCTTGAGTATCAACAATATGGCTGGGTGTCTGTGGACTTGCCTAACTCTGATTTTAAACCTGGTGGTATTGTGTGCCTCTACAACTTCAATCACTTAATACAAGGAATGTATCCTATAAGCCTGTTTAGTCACACTTTACAACAGCTTCTTGAACAATGTCTAACTTAAATACCTTCTATACTATCACAAATAAAACTGGGGGAAGAGCTGAATTTGATTTGGGCACTGGCAGCTTTCCTGGGACCCTGCAAGTTTACGTGAGCCACTGAGGCTGGTAATGGTAGCATCTTCTTGTGCTCTTGTAACAATTCTACTTGAAAAATACAAGCCACTCATGTCAATAAGGTAATTTCATTAACTTCAGTTGGGCTATTCAGATGAGTAAGACCTTTAAGCACTCAGTGGGTAATGAAGGATCTTGAGTTGCCATGTCTCTCACTGAATCCAGTTAGAAATCGGATCTTTTGATACTCCGTTTAACCAGCATTATGAAGTATTATGAGGTTTGTATGTGAAACAACAGTCACCATGATTTCTAAACACTGATGAACACATTTCCTATACCAATGATAAAGGTATTGACTGTGAAACTGAAGAAATTTCTCTTTGGGCCTATTTTCTCTTTGGGCCTGGATTTATTTTCTTTTGGTAGAATTCTTATCTGTGATTTGTCTCTGAAGCTTGAACTGTCTGATAATTAATTTAATCCAAAGATAAGAGGAAGTACAAAGATGCCTTGTGCCATGATTCAATCACTGATTGTACTTGTAGCCGGGTACTTTGTTGATTGGTAGTGTTGTGGAATGAGTCTGAAATATGCTGAGTGTATTCTTGTCGATCAATTTCCTGGAAATTATTAAATTAATTCAGGGATTGTAGTTACACTTGTTTTTAATTATGTAAAAAGGGTAGACATATTTTTGACAGTGCAAATTATCTAAAATATTTATAATACTTTCTTTAATGTTTGGTAGTGTTTATATGTTATATTGATTTTTCTTAATGCCAGTTTTGAGTCTTCTAGAGCTAGTGAAAACATATATAAAGTCACTACTGGACTGGACTGATAGTCAGAGGGTATAATCAAGACTTTTCTGACATACCTAAAGACACCTTCCAAGTTCAGAATCATACGTGTTATTGCTGTTCCTATCATCATTGTATGAAACAAAAAACAAAACATCTCTTCACTAATTTCCTATAGAAGTTCTACCATGGCTGTAAAAATGTGTCTATTGCTCGCTGGTTTTGTTTCACTGTTTTTCTGTTTTTCCTACTTTCCCCCCATGTCTTGACTATAAATTCCTGCTGATTTGTGTCACTTTTTTATTTCCTTTTTAGGTATTGGAATTGGCATGCTGGTACGGGAATATGGCAAACTGTCTAACCTGGATAAATTCTACTTTTCCTTTCCTGGGGAACTGCTGATGAGAATGCTCAAACTCATCATTCTTCCATTAATCATATCAAGTATGATCACAGGTATGACTGGAAATGTACTGTTACCTGATGAGATTATCGTTGTGGTTTAGCTTTCTTTCTAAGAGAAATAACCTTTAAAAACAATTGGATGGAATTCAATAATGAAAAGTGTGGATTGCATGCGTTTCTCTCTATATAATGAGAATGGATTTGGAAGGATTAGCACCATTATCATAGAATCATAGAATCATAGAATGGTTAGAGTTGGAAGGGACCTTAAAGATCATCAAGTTCCAACCCCCCTGCCATGGGCAGGGACACCAAAAAATAATACAGGTTGTCCTGCGCCGTGTCCAGTCAGGTTTTGAGTATCTTCAGGCTTGGAGACTCCACATCTCAAGGCAATGTGTTTGACCAACCTCAAGACATGATTGAAAACACAACCTGTGATTTTCTTTATAGGGTTAGAATATCTAAAAAGGTAATGTCACATCCTGAGACGTCAGCTTTTACATATGCTTTAGACAGTGAGCTATGTACAAATACATGTCCCGTGACCAGATCGTTTTTGTCCATTTGTACATAAATCAAGCCCACAGCAAAGACAGTGAAGGTATGAATCAATCATTGAGATTCTAGGAGTTTCTGCAAAATTTAAACTATTAGTCAATTTAACTTGTTGGGGAAAACCCTGTCTTAGTGGAAAAACTCTGACTTCTTCAATTAGAGTAGACACACACTTTGTCTATTTTCAAACTGAATAAGCAAAATTATTCCTCATGAGTTAAATGGAAGGCTTTGTAGAATATGGTTTTCTTTTGCAAACTTAGTTCCTCAGAGTGTAAAAGAGAGAAGGCATTGTTTGTATGCTTATTTTACATACTACATGAGTTGCAATTTGAGGAATTTGTCTATTGTCCTACCTGGAGGCTGAATGGTAATCTAGTAAAATAACTAACATAAGTGCTAAGCATTTTTTCTGTTGTTGTTTGGAAAAATTTGAAAAGGATGGTTAATAGGACCTTGCTTTCGAGACAGAAAAGTCTGAGTAGTGCCATGCTCTATTAATTATTCTTAGTCCATCTCAGAGCTGTATTTTAATTGTTCTCTTCCCATACTTATTTTAATGGATGGCAGATGTAAGTTTAATTTACTCTGATCCATACACCCACCACTGATAATTCAGTTCAAAACATCTAGCTCTCCACAAGATTTCTGTCCCTCAAATTAGCTAATAGTATGCTAGTGCATTATTCATATGAAGGAATTATTTGTGTTTTCTGTTTTCTGCTCTAGTGACATGGGAAAATTGAAAATGAATGTCAAAAACCTACATATTTATTCAAGACAATTGCTATGTTGTCCAGAACTACACATGTACTGAGTGTAATACTCCACATGCCAAATCCACTTTGAAATAGTGTTCTAAAAGAAGAAATTACTAGGCAAATACCAAAAATACATTATTTTTAGATGCCCTGTAGGGACAAAGAATTGAGAGGAATCTCTTGCGTGCTTTCTGGGAGTTTTGAGGCTTAAATCTAATCATTCTGGGAGTACTTAAAAGCCTATAAAATGTCTTTGAAAGTCTGAAAATTCACAACTCTAATTTCATTCAGAGAATAGAAATTCTGTAGTGTTGAGCAGTATATTTAATCACATCCACATATTGAGCAGACAAGTCCCCTTTAATCACTTTTAGTCTTCTTTTTAATGGACTGAGATTCACAGGGTATGTAATGGCAGTAAATGTTTCCAAATCTGTTTTCTGTCTCAATTGCAACAGGACTTGGGCTGGAGACAACTGTCCAGTTTGCTGGACAGTTTTTCCCCTGTACTTGGATACTGGCTGGAGAAACCTGAATGCCCAGCCTAGAGCTAACTAATCAACACAAAGCGTCTGGCCTTTATTCCTGCTCCCAAGTCCCATGTGAGTAGCTAGTGTCAGGAGATCTGGATCTTACCAAGCATTTCCAGGCCTCTGGAAAATACCAAAGTGCCATGGCTCTGTTTCTTATCTCTCTTCAATCAGTCCTTCTAAACAGGGGTACTTCAGACTGCCTGTCTTACTCATTTTCAAACTACAAGCCAAGGACTATGATGTGGGAGGTCTTTTTTTAAGGCTAGAATGTTTTCTGTCAAAAAATTCCCTTAAAAGCTGGCATCACATGTCTGATAAATGACCTTTCTTTGATGGGGTTTCCAGGGTTATCCATAAATGCCAGAAGTCTTAGCTCTGTAGCAATCATGTCTGTTCTGTTTTCTGCATAGTGTTTTTGTCTAAGTGACAGATAACTCAGCAGGTCCATTTCTCAGTTCTCATGTTTTTGTCAGCTATTCAACATCTGTTTTAAGTTCTGCAATAACCTCTCCCTCACTTCTTATATTTTCACTCTGACAAAACATTAATGAATCTCTTGCTTGTGTTTCTGACACTTCTGATCTTCACAGGCAGCTCAAAAGAGGCTAGAACAGATGTGTGGGAGTTTCCTGGCTTGTGAATTTGTGCAGGGTCAGCTGTGGGGAACACCAAAACTCCTTAAAACAGTTTATGAGGTGTTTGTAGGTTACACACAGCATATCTCAGGAATAGTAAAAAAAAAGTATAGTATCAATTGCCTTTCTGGGCGCAGTTGTTTATGAGCTATAAACACAGTATGTGCCTCGCTGTGGGTCTGACGATGCTCCAACTACTAGGTTTCTTTGACTATAGAAATAAACTATTCCTTTACTTGAGGGCCTGCTTTGATTACTGCTGCAGTTCTGTCTGAAGCATCCTATCGGTTTCAAATTTCACAGTACCAACTGCACACTCTTTTATTTACTTTTCTTGCTTGTAGTACAAAGATGATGATTGCACAACAAATCTGGCTTATTCTAGTTGACAATGACCTATAACAACTGCGTGAGAGAGAAAAATGTCCCAGTGAAGTGCCTGGGCTATATGACTTTTCCCATGTACAGACACCATTGGTTTCCCTGTAGAAAGAGGATGTTGAATTGTAATTGATGGATAGGTGTCTTGAATATGTTATTTGTTCTTTTCCAATGTTCAAAATTAAAAAGTCAATTTCCTACCTAGGAGGTATGTTTGGGAAGTTACTTATTTGCTTTGTCACGGTGTCACTGAGTTTGGTGAATGGAGTCAAAATATACAAAACAGGAGACAAAAGACCTAGAATGCAATGAGAAAAAGTCCGGTGCGCAGCTTCCAAATCAATTTTCATTTGGTATCACCATGCCTGGGGTGGTACCTGTGTCGACAGTTTCCATTTCTACAAGTCCAAGAAGTGCAGCTATTGGGAGGTGGTCTCTGCCTGAGGCATCCTTAACAGGCCATGTGCATCACCGGCAGGCACACTAGCTTCCACAGCTTAGGGAGTCCCTGATCTGGCTTGACATACTCAGAGGCTGTCTCTTGGGGTATCTGTGTATTCTTCTCTTTCTTTTCTTTGTTTCTGAAGTTACAAGAACCTCTCAGAATGCAGGTCCATTTTATAGTATTAGTAAACTGGTTACCTGGGCTCAGGCAAGAAATTCACCTTGTCCCTTTTTATCATGTACGTTCTGCAAGGGACAGAAAATGTTACATTCTATCAATGAGTTTTTCCATCAGTTGTACTGAGGGATGCTGAAGGTCCCGTTCCCACTGTCCATGTGCAATCATTGAGGCAGGGAGGACTGCAGAGTCATGGGCTATTAATGGACAAGGCTTTGTGCCCATTCTTTTCAGATTACTTCTGTCACAGTCAACTATGCCTTTCCTATCAATATCAGTTGACCTTATGCAACTGAGACAGCCCCTGCATTATTTGAGGTTTTAAATTATAGTAGTAAAACTTTGAAGTGCACCTCTGGTTCATGGAGCATGATTACCACCAGCTATCAAGGGCAAAGCCCCAATGCAGCAGCCATTCTGCAGCATTGGCAGTCACTGCCTTCTGCCCCAGCCATATCACTGGGGACTGCTGGTGGCACCACTGTGGATGGCTCTGAAGTGACTTAGCATCTTCGGCTCTTCTGTTCTGGAGCTCAGGACCTAAACAACAATTCCACAAAATATAGCAGACTGCATTCGATTTTTATTCTATTTACCTGTGTGTGGACACCATGATCAATTAAGTGTACTGTGATGTTTTCTTTATAAGAGTCTGGCAGAAAAGACTCGTCACCTATATATTTTACCACCAGCAATTTTGAGGTAAATCAAGTACTTTCTGTACGATAGGTTTTCTGTATTCACTCCATACATATTTCTCCTGAAGCAGTGCAGAGGCTATATTTCTGCTACATCCATTAACTGAACCTGATATCTGTTATGAATCTTGCTAGCCTGTCCATCTTGGCAGATTGATGTGTCAACTTCACTCCTTACAAGCTTTTAGTATATTTCACCCAATAAACATCATATCTCCTGAAAAAACATTAATTTGAGATTGTATAATCTTTAAGAGCTTTCTAGAGAAAAATTAAATTTTTCCTACAAGCTTGCAAATAAGAGGAATGGAAGGTAGTACTAAATACCTTCTTTCTATGCATGTAGTCCAATAAACTCTCTAGGGAAATATCATAATACAATGATCAGCTGCAATGCTCATTTGTGCCAACTACTTATAGAGCAGTTCCCTTATAGTTACCTTATAATGATTTTATCCCTCATTGCCATAAGCTATTCATCTCCTATTTATTCCTTACCTTTCTGTCTAGTATTTAGGAAAGTTCATAACAGCTGCTTTTCCAATCCCATCCTAAATAATCCAGGACATCCTTTTTCAGTATTTGGAATATTCTTTATAATTTATTGCATTCCATTCTTTAGTTTGCTTTAAAAAAAACATGTAAAAATCAGAATAAGAATAGAACAATTCTAATAAAACTCCCCTGAAGATGGAGTTGGTGACTGGTCACCAAAAATCTCGTTTGAGATTTGCATATTCACAGTGTCTTCGTGGCTTCCTCTTGGCATAACTTCTTCATTAGCTGACCTCAGCCAATATTTGACTCAGGACTATCCTTCTAGTGAGACTTAGCTGTATATGTCATTCAGTTAGCTAGCAAAAGTCTAGATAGAGAAGGTAATTCAGAGCCCCATGAAACAGTAAACAGCAGGAAAAAAAAAAAATATATGAAATCCTGGACCAAGGACAATAGGACAGAGGACTGATGGCTTTGGTAACCTTCCTTTTTCAGAAGACCTGAGAAGAGCATTCTTTGCACAGGAACTGAAGAGGCAGTAGTGGAATTGTCTTGCAAAAGTAGATGTCCAAAATGGATATAGTCATATCGCCATGAGATTGGGTGGGTGAAAAAAGTTCCGATTAGTTCATGAATTTAATATTTAGTCTATTCATACCCTTTCCGAGTATCAGGGAATATGACTTTAACCTGTATCTTTGTTTAGGAAGAATTGCAGTGGACTGATAAGGTACAAGAAAAACTACATATGCGATGCCAGGCATTTTGAGCACAAAGATCTTTCCAAACCTGACTTCATATTTATGAATTGGGGTGAATTCATAGGACAGCAGAGAATGCCTTTCCCTGCCCAGAGAGGTTGTGGAGTCTCCTTCTCTGGGGATATTCAAAACCCACCTGGACATGTCCTTGTCCAACCTACTCTAAGTGAACTTGCTTTGGCAGGGGGGTTGGACTAGATGATCTCCAAAGGTCCCTTATGACCCCTACCATTCTGTGATTCTTTGATTCTGTTGTGAAAATGAAATTTCCCCATGTTTCCATCACCCAACTGTCAAACAATGACAAAATTTACAGAGAAATAAGATAAAATTTAATCTTCTATGTGTGAGATTCCTTCCTTTTCTGGCAATAGCTGATTAGAGTTGGCAGTAGCCCATGGAACAAGAATGCAAATTTGGATTCTCTTAGGCACATAAAGGAATAAAAAAAAAAAGTGATAAGCTTGCTACACAAGTAAACACTGGAGCTGGAATTTGGCATTCATTTCCTCAAGCAAAAATCATGTGTCACTTTTGAAGACAAAGGCCAAATGCTGTTTTAATATTAGCAGTGTTTCCCATTGCAAGTAGGAAAAAAGTATGGCAACATAGCTTTTGTAAGTGACGTAATGGTCACTTACTTCTAAGAAAGATTGCTGTTGGGGCTTGACCAACTGCTCTGTGATGATTGGAGGATGAAACGAGAATGGTCAATAAGAGGTAAATGACATTCCAGGAAACAAATTAGAATGGAGAGGTCATATCATAGTCAGTTGCAGCTGAAATTTTGATACTGCTGATTTCTTAAATTAGAAACACTCCCAGCTCCATCTTTTAAAGCCAAATAACTTCATGCATTTCATACAGCTATCCATTTATCAAGGGCACTGTGTCTGCACTGCTTCATTCTTTTTTTTTTTTTGGCCCCTCTAGTATTTTTCAAAGGGTAAATCTTCTATTTTTGCAGCACATAACATAGTGCACCCCTGGCAATAAAAAACNAACACTACTATTTTTATCTAAAATGTTGTGGTCTCCTTAAAAGGGTTGCTTATTGAAATTCTCCGTGCATTTTAAGATTCTCCTATGCATTTCTGTTTTCATGTGTCTGTTGCGACATTCTGTAATTTTTTTTTTTTTATGTAAACCTCTCTGTTGTAGAGTCATAGAAGAGTTTGGGTTGGAAGAGACCTTTAAAGGTCACCTAGTCCACCCTCCTCTCCCCCTCAATACGCAGGGACATCTCCAACTAGATCAGTTTGTTCAGAGCCCTGTCCAGCCTGGCCTTGAATACTTCCAGGGATGGAGCATCTAATACCTCTCGGTTTCACCACCCTCATAGTAAATAATTTCTTCTATATATCTAGTCTAAATCTTCACTCTTTTAGTTTAAAGTCATTACTCCTTGTCCTGTTGCAGATAAAATATCCTGGATGTCCATCATATCACTTCTATAATCTAGGACTGAACATTGCAGCCAGAAGAAGAAAGATGGAAAGAAAGGATTAAAACATGTATGCTTGCGAGAAGCTGAGAATTCTTTAGTGATTTCTCTAGTATCTGTAGAAATTTGTCAGTTGAAGCAATAAGGCTTATGGCAGTTTGGAGCAATTTTAGAACTGCATTTTGTCCTTGAATCATCATAGTGTCATAGATAAGGTGTAGAAGCCATAGCATTCGACTCTTCAGGAACTTTTGCTGCTATATTTTTATTTCAATAGTGAATTGTGTACAGTTGAAGCATNGCAGCACATAACATAGTGCACCCCTGGCAATAAAAAACACTACTATTTTTATCTAAAATGTTGTGGTCTCCTTAAAAGGGTTGCTTATTGAAATTCTCCGTGCATTTTAAGATTCTCCTATGCATTTCTGTTTTCATGTGTCTGTTGCGACATTCTGTAATTTTTTTTTTTTTATGTAAACCTCTCTGTTGTAGAGTCATAGAAGAGTTTGGGTTGGAAGAGACCTTTAAAGGTCACCTAGTCCACCCTCCTCTCCCCCTCAATACGCAGGGACATCTCCAACTAGATCAGTTTGTTCAGAGCCCTGTCCAGCCTGGCCTTGAATACTTCCAGGGATGGAGCATCTAATACCTCTCGGTTTCACCACCCTCATAGTAAATAATTTCTTCTATATATCTAGTCTAAATCTTCACTCTTTTAGTTTAAAGTCATTACTCCTTGTCCTGTTGCAGATAAAATATCCTGGATGTCCATCATATCACTTCTATAATCTAGGACTGAACATTGCAGCCAGAAGAAGAAAGATGGAAAGAAAGGATTAAAACATGTATGCTTGCGAGAAGCTGAGAATTCTTTAGTGATTTCTCTAGTATCTGTAGAAATTTGTCAGTTGAAGCAATAAGGCTTATGGCAGTTTGGAGCAATTTTAGAACTGCATTTTGTCCTTGAATCATCATAGTGTCATAGATAAGGTGTAGAAGCCATAGCATTCGACTCTTCAGGAACTTTTGCTGCTATATTTTTATTTCAATAGTGAATTGTGTACAGTTGAAGCATGCCATACTTCAGCCGTTTTCTCCTCAGAAATGTGATTAGCTCCTAAAACTCATTGAGAAAGCTATGATGTGGCTGACAGTTGTGTAGGCATGGAAGGCCCTTGATCCCTATTCTTTCCTGTGGCTCTGAGTCACACCTAAGGGGAAGAGCCTGCCACCAGTGCTAGGAACTGCCTGCTCCTAGCAGATTGATCTAAGTGGCATTGATCTTTGTACAGAGAAAACTCACGTCTTGGTCATCAAGTGTAGCAGCATTGGCAAAGGCAGGTAAATCACCCAGCTTTTTGCTGGTTAGTCTTAATGATCAATTTGTTATGCAGATGAAATGAGAAACTTTGAGAACAGCTAAGAAATACTGCAGGAGATGCAGCTGATGATGACACTGTAATTTGTAGAGCAGTAGGAGAAGTGCCAAGGTGTCTAGGAATGATTGTCGCTGCTGAACAGAGTCAATTGCAGCACCAAATTGTAGATGTAGTCCCTCGTATGTATTGAAAAAGGACACTTGGGAGCGTAAACCCTTGTGCTCAGTTGGTACACCTCTGTAAAACAGTATGACAACTCTAAGGATGTGGGTGTTATCCCCTAGGGAACCAGTAGGATGATACTCACTGGAAGTCAGAAGAGCCCCATGATTCTTGCCAGTCCTTATTGCAACCCTTTTCACTCCCAGATCTCATAGGACCACCAGATTAATGAAGCACAGTGAACAACTCTAGAATTACAGTGTTATACCTTGTGCCAAAACAATTGGACGTGTGTGCATTTGTAACAGCCTCGAAAGTAAACTCTGATACAAATGACACAAGGCAGAACTATATCATCTTGTACAGGGTACATTTTCTTCAGTTGAATTTTAATCATGTTGGGCACTGATTCGTTTATTTCGGTTTAAAATATTTATCCCACCTGTACACTTCTCAGAGGGAAAAAAAGATTTAGTATTCATGAATCACACTTTCGGTTTTTGACCCATTTTGGTACCTTTGTTACAGAGCAAGTGTTCTGCTGCAGACAACAGATCTCTCAACTGTTGGTACTTACTCTGTGATGATCGCAAGTCACTTGGGTATCCACTCTATCCTGTATAAAAATGTAGTTCTGTAGTGGATTATATTATGAAGGTCCCAAATGTTGATAACAGTATTAAATTGCTATTGTATGTGAGAAACTTAGGTCATTCCCACAGGCAGAAACAAGATTGGAGGAGGAGCTAATGGGGTGGTAACCTTCAAACATCGTTGGAAGTTTTAGCAATGCACTGTGATTCCATCTCCCATGCTCCATTAAACAAAATGAAAAGATTAATATTAACGTGTACTTCATTTGTTTGCCTGACTTTATAGGTTGCTCCTTGGGAACTGCCATTACCTCTTAAGTCTGTTTTAATGGCCAGCTTCAGAGAACAATAAAAAAACCCTGTAATATCCAGATGCAGAATAATTTCATATTGCAGAGGTTTCAGTCTAACCTAGTAACTTGATATTGCTGTAAGCTGAAACAACCGGGTTCTTTATCTTTCAGATTATATTAACTGCTGTGATTTTGGATATTTCTGTACAAGTTCAATAGGTCTGCCTCCTGCTTAGCTCTTGGCCTCAGCAATGCTCAATGGACAGCACAGTCTGTGGTCTGGTTACATGCGTGACGGAAGATACTTCCTTACAACTAGTTTGAAAATGCTACTTGGCAATATAGCTAGTTTGTGACACTTCCCACTGCTCCTGTGTCAGGGGACGAAAAGATAGGGAGTGTGAAGCCATGTCGCTCTAGGATTTGTTGCAGAGTCTACAGTACTGTATCTGATGCAGAGGCATGTAATTATGCTTTTCCACAGCAGTTTCACAGGCACACTAGGGCAGGGTTTGGAAGATCTCAGCTGGATTTTTACTCAACAAAAACCTGTGGGTATTTCAAATTTCAGGAAGCATTTGGGAGTGGCAATGACTATGAATTTACCTGAATGGTTTACCTGACAGCAATACCTGCAGAGCATTTTTACTAGCTACTTGTTTTATTTTACCTGAAACATTATGTATTGTTGTATACCTGTTTTTGAAAACTAAAAGGGGAGTATAGAAATCAGTGATAATCTCATTGGTCTTATGCGGAAACTGTGGGTACTGGCTTGAGTAATAGCAGGACCCCTTCTATCGATCAACTAGTAGAGCAGAATGTGCCTGAATCAGTAGGCCATAAGCTGTGGTAAGAGAAGAAGTGCAGGTTTTGCAGGAAGATCTGGGGAGACAATGGAGAAATACCCAGGAGGAACAAACAGTGCATAGTTTAGAAACAGGACCTTTAGAGAAGGACAAACAGTGCAGGCAGTCAGTAGCTTGTCACTAACTAAGGAGGTGTGCCGTGGTGACCAATCAGTATCCACCACAGGAACTTCAGACGAACAAAAGGACCAGTCTGCTTAAAACACGCATCCTTCTGATACCCTATATAATCAAATAGCTATGTACAATAAACCGACATTTTGCTTGCATCAAGCTGTGTCCTGTCTCTTAATCATGGCAGGAAACAATAAGAAAGATGTAGACCAATGTGGAAGCAGTGAAAAGAGGTTATCTCTGTTGGCAGCTGAACAGAGACACTCCTGTCTTTGATGCGGGTGGAGTTGTCATTAGCTGCAGAAGAGGGGACAGTGAAAGAATACCTGAGGACAGGTTTGTGTTCAGAATGTTCCAGAGCAACCTTTCTAAGCAGCAAGTCAAAGAGACAAATGTTTGTCACAAAAATTTTAGAAAATCAAATTCCTGGATTTGCGTCAAGCTTCAACAGCGTCAGTACCCTTGAAATGTACATTACATTGGTTTTTCATGACTTCATTGTAGCGTTTCTGACACTTTCAAAATTATAGCTTTGTTTAGGAACATTCTCTGTTCTCCTGTGACACCAAACCGGAAAAAAAATAATCACTCTTATCAGAGAGAAAAGAGAGAAATAAATATTAGTCTTAGTGAAGTTGCAACCTTGTGTTGTGCTAAAGTTTTATGTGTTTGATGGTGATTTGTGCTTCCATCAGTGGCTACTGGTAAGAATTTCTGGAACACCATGTTTCAATTTTGTTTAAATCAAGCTATTAATTTAACTAAAGTAGCTCTATACAGTAGCATTTCAGGGAAGCAGCTGTAATATATATAACAAAACAAAATTTTGAAAGACATTTCAGAGAATATTCAGAAGTTGCAGATGACTTAATCAGGCAGACACGTGTTCTAAAGTAATAGTTGCAGAAACATGTCTTTCTCTAAGTTTGGCAACACAGTGTATTCTACATGTGAAAAATAGTAGTTGAACAAAACACAGGATTAAAGTGGTTAGTTGTTATTCCATTTTGCCACTTCTGATTTTTGGTGAGTTTCACAATATTGCCCTCTTTTCTGGTTATTTTTTAAAAAGGAAAGCCCTGGAAATCCTCTAGCAAAAATAACAGCTAGAAAAATAAAAGTAAATTGGTAGGCTTCCTGGGAATACTAACCAAAGGGTTCAAGTGAAAAAAGACCATGTACAGAATAAAAAAACCTTATAGCAATACGTGAGGAGCAATGGGGTAAGTGTTTTCCGGTTTCCCCTGGCATTTAAAATGGGATGTTTACATATCTTACCCAAAAGTACGTGCCTTTTCTGTTATGTTGAGGGTCCTGTACTGTCCTCATCCCTGTTGTGCTTTGATGCATTCTAATACTCTGTCAAACAACATTATTAACATCAGTCGCAATATTTATTGTCCCATTCTTTCCTAGAAAAAAAAAAAAAAAAAGGTGCATGTGTGGTACAGCGTTTGGTTTTGGTAGGGTTTAAGGTCCTTGGACAAGAAAGAGAAGGTGTGAGAGACTTCATTTCACTGACTGTTCTGGTTTTATTCTTATACAAGTACATGTGTGGCAAATTAGAGAAAATTGTTTAGAAGGAGAAAAACAGCACAAAGAGCTTTGACTTTGAAACTGTAACATAGAAAACAAAGAAGCTGAATTCTGACTACTAGGCAATTGATTCCTGAATTTGGCTTCAGATGGCAAAACCTTAACTCTGTTCTGCGGCAAGATGGATAGATTAACGGATTTTAACGCCATTTGATGTCTTTTGTGATCATCGCCCTTAAGTCTTGTGCATCACACCCATAGAATCACATTCTATGCTTCAGTGGCTGTAGCTGAATTAGAACATCTCTTGGTGTTCTAATCTGACCATCTTGATGAACTAATCTGAAATACTTCAGTTTTTAAATGCCCAGGGACGGAGGAGAATCCATGATGCCTGTTTAAATTCTGTACAGTAGATTACATTTACAGTTCATCTGCTCAGTCCTGTTTAAACAACTGAAAACTTTGGGCTAGGCTGTGGGAGGGAAAGAGCAAATAAAATAGCTATGGAAGTTTAGTGGTAATCCACAGTAGATATACAAGTTTTACTACGCTGCTTTTGTGATCTTATCTTCATTTGCAACACTGCAGGGCGTCCATTTTGAGTAGCACGTGTGCTGTCTTAGTCTGAGAAGTAAGTGTTCCAATGAAATGAGATCAGCGTTAGTTGTATGCTTTGTTTAATACATCTTCCATTAACTTTTGCCGTTATGTCCAAAGAAATTATGAAGCCATGATGTTACTTCGAAGGGAATTTAATTTTCAATTGGCTTGAGAAGAAAGCCAGTAGCTATCAATTTTAATATGCCATCAATTGCTCACTAGGGGAAGTACGGTATATCTGAAGGGAAATCTATCTTTTCATCTATAGTGTTTTCCTATGTGTAACAATTAAACATGAAAAAAAGCCACTTGGCAGGATAAAGCACTCAGGGCAAACCTGTGCCTGTGGCATTTGTAGTGAATGCTACTTCATTCCCTAAATGGAAGCATAATCCTGAATGCAGTTTTGTTTCGGGGTACATCAGTTTAAAACAAAATCCAAACCCCCTCACCTGTCATCCTCAGAGCATACTTGTACTTATTCATTCATGCCTGGCTGCCTGATTTACATTTTTTATAGCTACTGGCAAACCAGCACTGATGTGGCAGTGGAAGCACAGGCTAGATTCTAGCACAGCTCACTCGCTAACAAGATCATTATCCAGTTTAGAAATACTGGGGTAAAGTTTGCCCTTAATTACACCTCTGTAACTCCAGTGAACACAACAGTTTGCAAAGGGATTTCATTTGGAGTCAGCAGAATGGATGTCACAGGAACTTCATGTCATACTAATTGTAGAATCTTTATAACTGAGTACTCCAGGGAAATAATCTTGCATGATTATTAGGCTCTTGGCTGAGTCAGCAAGGCTCTCAAGCAAAAAAATCTTAAGGCAAGCTTCATATAGCACTGTGTCCTGTGAAAAGATTATTATCTAACCGCTATTGACACTTGGTACAATAGGTTTTAGAATAAATTCCATGATTTCTAATTAAAAGATTTGGAACTTCAGCAATTCCAGTATGCTCTTTTTTAAAACTATGATGTAAAGTCTTCTAAGTTAATATATCAGGTTCAAAAGTTTCAACATTGACAGCCTTTGAAACCAGCTCTTCTACTGTCCACAGCACCCATTATTTAGAATTCCATTCTCTTGAATTCTTACTGCCATAATTTCCACAACTGAGCCCACAGGAATGCAGAAGTCCTCCTTTCTACCTGATTTTTCCCAGTTCCCAAGGTAAGAAATAAAAAAATGGTGGCCTAAGTTCTGCGTCCATTCCACTGTTTGTGCCTCAAACAATATCCTTAGTACTGACAGCCTCCTGTAATAGTTATGACGTTGCTTTTTTCTGTGCAATGCTATGTATTCCCTGGCCATGTGAATAGTTCTTATCATATGATCATTAACTGCTGTACAAGTGAGACAGTCTTTACATCATGATTTCTGTGTGTATGTATAGTTCTTTGTAGTAAGTGCAGTGATGTGCTGTCCCATGGAAGACCCGAAAATAATCAAATAGATGATGAAATAAAATAACCTTCATTCTCCCCTCCCAGTACTGTTTGCATTTTGAATAACAATTAACAGAACAAGTAAGGCATTATATGAATGCTCTAGGCACATGTTGTTACTGCTGTTAATACACCTTCGGAAAGAGGCATCAACACATGGTTAAAGTATGCTTTCTTAGATCCTTTTTGAGCCCAAAGATCAGTAAGTTACATTTGTGTGAGAAAGATCTTTTGATCTTTCTTCCTTAGTTTTTGAAACTTTTTTTTTTCCCCCTACAAACTGATGCTTCTCTGGGGTTGAATATGGTATTTTTGCTCTGCTATACAAGGGCATCTGGCCAGTCTACGGTGATCTGACTCAATAAACGTAAAAATATAAATGGATCACAAATGTATAATAAAGAGATACAAGTGAATTATTAACTAGCAGGGTTATAGACAGTCAAGTTTTACATTCACTATGCTTATTTTACCCTGGTTACTGAATTGTATGTGTACAGATATAACAGTAAATCTTTTAAACAATTAAAAAAAACTTCATGAGCAGTTTGATGTAATATTCTTGCCAGGAGTTAACTTGACCTCAGTATAACACCTGCCTCAGCAATTTTCCCACCTTCATTAACAAAAACTGCCCTCAATTCTTAGCAATGACAGATACAGGCAGAGGAGTGGGAAAAGCTCAGAATTTAAAAAAGCTACAGTCAAAAAAACCCACAATATAAACCTGTTAATGAAGGTGACCCCACCAGGAATGAGCCTTGTCTATCTGTGCCTTTAAGCAACCTGGGGTAGCATCCCTCAGCAGCTCCCTTCCCGTACTTTTTAGTTTTAAAACCGAAATGTTACAGATGTGAAGAAAGTGAAACTATAATTTAAGTGAATATAGAAATAAATTTCAACATGCTTTCATAAACCAAAGAAGTTTAATTAATCACTAACGTCAGCAAAGCAGAAGAGCTCAGTTCTCTTTTTGCTAGAAAAATGTAGGGAAACCAGGTTTGTGCAAACCAGCAGAAGAAAATATCTTGGACTGCTACAGATATTTTTCAGAAGTTCAGTTAGCAATTAGGTATTTTGAAATGTCTTGAAAAGGGGAAAAAAAATGTGCATAGAAATAAGGAACAATAAATAATCGTCTCCACAAAAATCAAAAGTTTCTTCTTAGACTTATTTTTAGCATTTTGGTTTTGTGTTTCTTTTTGCAGGTGTTGCTGCTTTGGATTCCAGTGTTTCTGGGAAGATTGGTTTGCGAGCAGTTGTGTACTATTTCTGCACTACAGTCATTGCCGTAATACTAGGTACTCTGTGATACTTTAAATTTTAAAATCTTCAGCATTGCCTAATTACAAGTATACAGCACTGTGACATTACTGATTTCCCAAAACAGGGTGGAGGGAAAAGACAGGGATCGTACCAAACATCTTGACATACTTGTAGCCAGATACAGGGACAAGTTGGTCCCACTGTTCACAGCAGGGCTGTATTCCTATCCAATAAGAAACCACAGGCAATTTTGCCATACATTTCAGCTAAGGGAAGATTAGGAGCTGTCTGCTTAGTTTAACAGTGACCAGCAGTGAGAAAGCTGGATGAACATCAAAGGCCAGCCTGAACTACACCGTGAATTTCCCCAAGAGCAAGTTGATAGATTGTCGCTAATTCTGAGATGCAAGAATGTGTAATGTATATCACCTGAAAGAGTAGCAGAAAATAATGCTTTCATTGTCATCTCATTTCTTTCCTAAAAGGGTTTTGTCCCCTCTATCGTGGCCAGGCTCCACTCCTGCTTGTCTGAGGTCCATGTCTCCTCTTGCAGGAGGTTCATTTCCTACTAGCAACCATGAAATCTTCCTTATTTGCTTAAACAAACATCTTCAGCCTGCCTTCTTAAATAGGAAATAAAATTAAACCCTCCTCTGTCAGATGTCATGTACTTTGTGGCTTATCGTTGTATTTTGTTGAGCTTGAGTGAATACTGTGCCTAGATATCATCCACTAAAAAGAAACATGTATTTATTTGGAAGACAAAATTTATGCCATATGTTGCCTACTTGTAAAGCAAAGCAGCAGTTAACTATAGAAGAAGAATCACACAGAATCATAGAATGGTTTGACTTGGAAGAGACCAAGGAAGGTCATCCAGTTCCAACCCCATGCCATGGGCAGGGATACCTCCGACCAGATCAGGTTGCTTAAAGCCCCATCAGTCTGGCCTCGAACACTTTGAGGGATGATCCATCCACAGCTTCTCTGGGCAACCTGTTCCAGTCTTTCACCGTCCTTGCAGTACAGAATTTCTTACTCATTGCCAATCTAAAACTACCCTCTTTCAGCTTAAAACCATTACTTCTCGTCCTATTGCTACACTCCAACATGAAGGGTCCCTTTCCATCCCTCCTGTAGGCTCTCTTCAGATACTGGAAGGCTGCAATAAGATCTTCCTGGAGCCTCCTCTTCTCCAGGCTGAACAGCCCCAACTCTCCTAGCCTGTCTTCATAGGAGAGGACATACAGATTTCTAAGGCCAGGTTAATTTCTAGAGGTTGTGTCTGAGAGTAATATATCACTGTGGTTAGACCTTTAGGCTATCTCATCTCTCTGGGAATTTTCTTTGAATGCATAGTGGGGAAATGTAATAAAGGCTAACATCAGTATGTATATGACTTTGAAATTTTCTCTACCCTGAGTAAAGGGTTAAACCTCCAGAGGTTCCTGCTATTCTAAGTTATTCTGTGATACTATTGTATTACTTGTTTCATTGTGTAGAGTTACAGAATTCAGTTCTGATTTTATTCAGACCTGTCACTAGAAGACGTTGTTCATGACTGGTTACAGTGTCATCTAAATGCCTCTTTCTTCCTACACTGAGATTCAGTAGTTTCATTTGTTTTAGCTTTGTTTGGATTTGAGGGAGAAAAAAAATAAATGTAAAAACATACACTTAAAAAGACCTAGTATCTCATAGAAGAGGAAAAAGCACCTAAAATAAAGTCACTAAAGTAAACGGAAAATTTGTCATTTATTTCAGTATTCACAAGGTCAGAGCTAGAAATTTTTGGGGTCCCCCCCCCTTTTTTTTTTTAATTTCAGTCTGTTTCTGAAGCCCTTCTCTTATGTAACTTTATTGCTAACTTTACCAAAACATTGTGTTATACTTTGAGGTCACACGACAATGCACGGAAAATCATATCTGAAAGCTAGGAAGAAGAAGAGCTGTGTAAGGGGAAAGGTAAATAGAAATTCACAACATCTGTCACCATGCAAGAGTTGCACAACACTTCAGCTGAAGCCCAGCTGCAGTAATTTACCCTCTTGGTGAGCAGTAGTGATTTAGTACCACACATGGGAAAACAAAGCTAGAGTGCCCAAGTCCAGTGGCAAGGCTGCAAGTAGCTCCTGTAGCAGGGGAACCCATACATTTAAGGACACTACCTGTAGACTTTTATTTTCTGAACAGCCCTGCGTGAGCACCCAGGAAAAGCATTTGGTGAGTTCAGGACATTATTTACCTACATAGGGTACATTGAAGCAGGATGCAGTAATGCCTCTGCTTGCATTGTCAGCTTTTCTTCTGGTTCTCCTTCTGCAGGGATTTTCTTAGTTGTGACCATTAAACCCGGAGTGACTCAAAAAGCAAATGAGATTGACAGAGTGGGCAGTACCCCAGAAGTCAGTACCGTTGATGCCATGCTGGATTTGATCAGGTCAGATTTTCTTGCTTTGTTTCTACACTCTTGCTGCAGAACAAATGCGAACAAAGCTGTGATGTGTAATACAATAAAAACACTTTCTAATGTTTGGATGAGTAAGGAGAAAATAACTTGTATTCTGACAGGTTAGACATTTTAGAGTGTATTCAAAGCCATTTGTTAAAAAAAAAAAAATCAAATCTCTTTACACTGTAGACTTTGGTTAATATACCAATGACAACAAAAATCCGAAATGCATGTTTATCTAGTATGAAGAAAACGTGCAGAGAGATTTGAATGGTTAGTGAGTTACTAACTGTCAGCTTCCGTGTCACCCAGCGTAGACCACCCCCTGGTAATGCAATATAAGGAAATATAAGATATTTCCTCTCCTCAAGGTAGGATGTAGAGTAACAGATCCAGTATACAAAGGTTGCACAGTCAACAGGTTTGGTCCATCACTGGTATCTGAGGCAGCCTTATAATGAGTTTTTCCCCATCAGCGTCCTGGAAAATAATAGATACTTAAAATGGTTAGAAGAAGGAAAAGTCTTCTACAGAAGACTTGAGTGGGTTTTCAGAGCTAACACATTTAAGGAATTAGGAAAAAAATCACACACACAAAAAAAGCTCCATTTCTGATAATAGTTAAGTAGTTCCCTCAAGAATACTTCTCTAGATTTTTTTTTTTCCTCTGGCTGCAATTAGGCTCTGTTCTCTGCCACTATTCCTGCCCACTGTTTTCTTTCTGTAGAATTTTTACTTAATCTGTCATGTGGGAATCAGTGGCCACATATCTGAAATTGGCTTTCTCAGCTTTTTTCATTTTCAGGAATGTGACCAGCATTTGCAGATGCAGCTCCAGATATACAGTTCTTTGACATTTGTACACACTTACACATGCACTTACACACACACACACACACATGTATTTATAAGTATATATATCTCTCTCTATATATATGATATATATCTCTCTATGTATCTGCCTTGAAAAAGTCACTGTTCTATGTAATAGCAAATGTGTGCTGTCATCTGGGGCATCTCTGCCCCAGCACAGATCAAGGAAGACCTCTTTGAAAATAATTCTATTTCTCTGAGATGTAGGTGAGATAGTTAACAGTCTTCAACCCCACAGCCCCCGTGTTCAACAGTCCACAGCTCTTCCCAGCCTCTGTCCCTTACTGCCTGTACATGACCAGAATGGCAGCTCCCTGGATGGTTCATCTCATTCCTCATGGTCACTTGCCCAGGAATCAATAAGGGGAACTGTGAAAGCTGCTATAAAACCTAATGCGGTCTGTTGACTTCCACATGAACATTTCCACGTGTATTCACAGGGCTGATGTAGTTCTATGCACAAAAAAGTAGTGCCATAGTATGAAGTGGTGTGAATTCAGAGTTGGTTTTGCTGCAGTTTATAGGTAGACTTGCTGTAAACAAATGTAAGACTGTAAATTAGGAGTTTGAGATCTGAAATTATCTTTTAAAGGAATTATAGTTACTTTTTCTACTTACTCATATTCATCAGATTTAAGATCCAAATCCAGGCAGCCTTGTAAAGATTAAGGAAATTCCTAGGCTTTTACAAACTACTCTTCCCTTTGAAGAAATTTTCCTTTAAAAACTTGAAAAAAATAAAGGCAGGAGTTTGTTAAAGATCTGGAAGGGAGATAAAGACTTCTGCTTCAACATATAAATTGGCATTTTCTGCACTGGACTGGGTATTCAATAAATACCTAATCAATGCTTTTTCTTGCAAGTGGTTGAGTCTGAAATTGGTGGTTGAAAAAATTATGAGGAGGTACTGATTCTGACCTGATTTCCTAACTTTTCTATGTGAGAAAATGGGTCTTGACCCTGGAGTAACACATGGGAATCTTCCATCAGCAAAGACTCATTTCTGAATTTAAAACGACAGTAGAGTACACTAAATGTAGGTTTCTTCCAGCACAGTGTTTATTAGAGTAGTTATTTTTTTTTCTGCCTGTACTTGACAAATCCTGTAAAAATGGTGTGTTCTGTATTCCTCATGGAAATGATGGAGATGATACAGCAGGGAAAAAAACCACTGGGTTCAGTAGCTTACCAACAGGGATGTCAAATACTGAAAATTAAGCCTGAAAACTCAGCAGTAGGGAAACAGCTAGCTGATCGTTGGGAGTCATGAACCATCAATACCTTTGAGCTGATGGTGCTAAATACACTGCTTTCCGGATAAAGGAACAAAAGCAGCAGATTTTATAATTTTGTTTTTATAAACGGCTTGTTCTTAGAATGCTTTAATGTTGAAACACCTCTATTTTTTTTAACAGGAATATGTTCCCGGAAAACCTTGTCCAGGCCTGTTTTCAACAGGTGAGCTTGAACATTCCTCTTTGCTACTGTAGTTTTCATTGCTAACTACAAATTATTCTTCTTTTATGTCTCCAAAAACTGGTAAATTTTTTTTTTGAGAAGCCCAAGAGTATCTGAATCTCCCATAAAAAGACATTTTTAAGGCATCTTGATTTCATTTCCACTACGGTACTCTATTATCACATATTAAGTCCTTGATCATCCATTGCAAAAAGACAGTGGCTAGGAGCTGGGTGCAGAAACCAAGCTTTAAGACAAGGTTTTTCCTTTTGGGACAAGCAGAGTTAAAATAACCATGTTGTGAACATCTGTTTCCTTGTTCTTAAAAACCCTCAGTGTTTGATGAAATCTGCGTAACTTAGCCCACACCCTGATATGTCTCACATTTAATGTCCCTTGCCAAATCTGATGGTCCATCTTAAAGAAAAGGCAACCAGTTGTTAAAGTCTTTTTGAGACATCTTTCGGAAAAAGGGAGATATGCAAGATGAAATAGGAAACGGTTCCCCATATATCTGATTTACTTTAGATTCAGTCATCTTTATCTGTAAATACCTCAACTATTTTTTGTGATACTATCTGCTTCCCTTTTTTACCTTCCCCAGCAGCTGCCTACCAGTTTATTCGAGGTTTCTATGTAGTGTAGTTAACCTTTCCCAGGAAACAATGTCAAGTGCCCTGCTGTGCATAGCACTGAAAGTATTTCCAGTTAATAATACTTCTTGATGCAGTTTTCCTCATATGTTAATTACAGTCACTTGACACTAAGGGGACAGGCAGGTTCTTTTAGGGATCCTTAGCAGAATGATGACAGCACTAAATCATAGTTACAATTAAATTACAATTAAAGCTTTGTTTTCTTAACAGGATATTATGATTAGGATAGCACAGAGTTTATAATCAGAATAGCAGAATCAGTGTATACAATTTCATAATTGCACTGCTTAATTTACAGTTTCTAATCACCTGAACCCTCTGCAGATTAGGTGAAATCTTAACATTTGCTTTGCTGTATCAACAAAACAGTCATAATCCAGACTTAAAAAATATATAAAAGAATACACATCCTAAGTTCCTGGAGGAAGCAGACAACAGTGGAGGCATTCCACTCCATTGAGGCTCACAGTCTCACTGCCCAGCAGCAGTTCTTTTCCAAGTTCCTCCTTAGGACTTGTAACTGCTTGATTTTATGGACAGTTACAGGGTGCTGTTACACTTATCCCTGTTGTTTGTCCATCCTTCAGTTTCCTCATGTTTCTAAATAGCTCTTCTATTTTTTAAAAAACTTTTCCAGTATAAAACCAAACGTGAAAAAGTTGGAGCTACACCCATCATGGATAAAAATAGCTCCAGAGGTACACAAGAACCTGTTACAACTGCTACGACACCAGAGGCTTCAGAGGTGAGACCTTTACTGTTGTATTCCTTCATAATATATGAAGTGGGTAGAAATAAATTTGGTTCAGTTGATATGGTTAGTAATTGAGAAAAGGAAGGAAATGGTGTATAGATACATTTTAGCAAGGGCACAAGAATTAGTAAGTAAATGCTAGAGGTGATTATAAGGATCTTCAAATAACCTTAAGAACACCAGATTACTTCACTGATAATTAAGCAGTCCAAAGATAATAGACAATGCGATAATATAATAAATCTATTAATGTACTCCATTAAATATATATGCTAATGAAGTGTCAGTTTGCTGAGAAATTAGAGAAAACAGTCACTTTGGAAAGGTGAGATGTATAGTAGCACAAGATGTTTGAGCAGCAATGAGGTAACTGTAAGCACTGCAGAAAGACAGGAATGGAAAATCATCATGAATTCTTCTTAATGAAAAACAAAACAATGGAAGGCATTTATTAATTAATAGTTTGTTACTCGGAAAAAAATATGTGAAGACACAGAAGTGAAGAAGATGTTTTACAAGCCTTTGATTAGACGTGTGGAAAACATACGAGGTGGTGGTTTATAAAAGCCCAGAATACACTTGAGAAGAGCGAAAAATGAATTTGATAAAATATGACCGCAGAACTATTAGTGGTATCTAATCAATACACATTTCATTATGATCCTTCCAAATTTCATCTCGTAGTAATGACAAAATGGAAACATGAGCTGTATGAAAAGACATGAATCAAATCCCAAAGCACAATGTAGTGAAGTTACACACTTTCCTTCATATATTCATGCAAAAACATGAACTGCACTGCACAAACACAGAGGAAATTGTGAATACTTACCTGTTTAGTGGGATTTTTATGTTACGTGCTTCCAGTTCTGCTATAAATTATGCAATTTCACTGATTTCAGCTGAACGACAGATTTTAAACTTGGGATAGAATTGGGCATTATTGTCTCAGTTCTTACTCAATGGACTATTTATCTTAAATGCAGATACAAACCCTTGAGTTGTACAGAAATAACCAGAAGGTTTCTACATCAGCTGTGTTTTGTTCTTCACAGTAGGGAGTAAGTCTTCAGTATATGGCTACAGGTATCTGGACCTCACTATACTTTGTGTCAGAAGTATATAAGGGATGCTTGATACCCTGGTGGGGCTTGGTCAAATCGTTGCATAGCTTTAAAATACAAAACTTTCAAAGACTATTTAGTTTTACCTTAATTACTGAATGTACCCAATTGGCACTTCCAGAAAGTGAATGGAGTGACTGAGGAGGAGGTCTCTGTCTTTTCAAAGAAAAATGTAAATGCGTTTTCATTTGAGAATTCTTTGAAATAAATGTTATATTTTCAGATAGTAACTTTTTTCTCTTTAATCTGTAGAACAAAACTCAAGAATACAAAATCGTGGGCATGTATTCCAACGGCATCAATGTGCTGGGGTTGATTGTCTTTTGTCTTGTTTTCGGAATTGTTATTGGGAAAATGGGAGAAAAAGGACAAGTGTTGGTGGATTTTTTCAATGCACTGAATGAAGCTACAATGAGAATAGTTCAGATAATTATGTGGTAAGTCCAAGGACATACCAGCATTTTCTAACAACTACTTTAATTGTGTTTTGTCATTGAAGAGGTAGGAGCAGGCTCATACTTCATGTTTGCTTTGGTATAGGGCTTTATGGTTAACTTTAAAAGAAAGGCTAGTGAAAAGGTTCCTTTCTACAGAATTTGATCCTTTTGAGGAAACTGATGACATGGCTTTCACTTACTATGTACTAAAGAAACAGTCCTTTTGGTACACAAGGAACCCAGGTTTTTTAGATGTTCTTGCTAGAGGTTTATATCAAACCAGTACAAGTGCACTAGTGATCTGGGGACTGTAGAAGCATTACCACCCACATGTCCTTCTCAGGAAGGACATCTCTCTTGAACATTACTCCCTGATAGCCATTATGTTCACTGGATAGCTGTTCTTCGAGCTAAGTTCCTTTAGAAATATAAGTTATTATACAAGCCACAGCACAGACTAAACTCCAAAATGGTATGCAAAATACAACTTAACATGTTTTACCTTCTGCTAGCAAGTTTTGTGAGACAACGTTCTCTCATAATATTCCCAGACAAGAAAAACAATTAAAAAATGTAGCAGCTCATCTGACAGTATTTTGTTGGACTTCACAGCTATTCACAGAGCTTTTGCCCACGCAGGTTACAATACAGGACTAGGACTATAAGCACACATAATCCTTTCCAGAGTTTGATGTCCTTGTGCTGTTTACTACAATATTCTACTCATATCCACGTATTTTACACAAATAGTAGGTTATCAAATCTGGCCCTTCCACGGATTTTTCTTCCACCCAGCGCACTGAAATGCCTGTAAAACAGTAAACCTATCCAGAATTTAGCTCCACACTTCTCACTACCTTTAAAGAAAGGTAAATTGGTTTCTACAGCTTGTCCTGTACTAGGCAGCTGGTTCAGTCTCCAGCTGTGTTACAGCCCCATGAAATAGGCTGCTTCACTCTACAGCAAATTACCATTTACAAGACCCAAGAGTTAGCACGTGCCACAAATACAGGATCCTGTCCATAAGCTGACTGTCTCTTGTCTTGCATGTGCCTGATGTTGTGGCTACAAGCTTCTCATGTGTGAACTGTTGCATTAAATACAGTCAGGTTTGATGCTGGCGGGGTGAGGAACCAGTTCTGCTTTCACCGAATTCAGGACTCAGACGTAGAAGTCCCTGCTTTGCACAGGGATAAAGTTCTATTTTATTTGTGAGATACCATACACGAACTTTATGCATTCATATTTTAAAAGTTATACATTTTGTATATTTGCAAATGTATAAAATATTTTTATACTACTCAAAGCTCTGAAGTGGCAATTTGTCTTCGTGACAGCCTGCTCTCTGGTACAGAAGGAATTCAGTGGAGCTGGTGTCAGCATAAATCCTGATCTTTGCCTTGAATTTTCTGTAGATAATAGCCCATGCGGCTATTCATGTCTGCAAGGCATGCCCTTGTATAAATTTACTGGGGGATGGGGACCTCTACATCAAGCAACACAATGATGACTATACTATCCCAACATAATGAAATCACTGTTACTCTCTGTGGGTGACCCACGTACAGCCCCAGTGCTGCAGGAGTGCTGCTGTATACACAGGAGACTTTTCCCAGCTGTGTGTGGCTGCAGAATGCACAGGTATCAGTCTCAGCCCTCCATATTCCTACCTCCAAGTAAGCTTATGGTGGCGCATCGATATTTGCTGCAGTAGGGCAAAGCCCACACCCCTTCACAACATATGGGTGTTCTTGGCACCATGTCATATAGTACTTGTTAGACTACGCATAGGGTTACATTTACTCTGATTTTCTAATCTATTTTTCACCTTTCATGTAGTCTTGCTGCAAGTGAGTGAAGTTAGCTGTACAATAGAATATTAAATAAAATCTTCAGTTGTCTATAGAATGTGAAAACAAAAAAATCTTCTTCCTGTTGTAAAAAGTTATACTTTTCAACAAATTATTCTGTGGTAAACATGCAATATTTCTGAGAATGCATTTTAATTACTTTATTTTTGCTTTGTAGGTATATGCCAGTTGGTATTGTGTTTTTAGTTGCTGGAAAGATAATAGAAGTTGAAGACTGGGAAATCTTTCGTAAGCTGGGTCTTTATATGGCTACAGTACTGACTGGGTATGTATCTTAGAAATTATGTGCAGTTTTTAGAGCTCAGTTGATTACAACTCAATTACCCAAAACACCCAGCTCTTGTAGGTCAGAGACAAAAGTTCTTGTCAGCGAAAATTATGTGAGGATGTTTTGAATGTATGTTTTGCTGAATGCATGTTTTGTTTTAAAAAGTCACTGCCTTGCATTTAGAAAAGGAAAAAAAAGCAAAGGCTGTTCTTATATTGATTGTTTCATCTTCTCAGCTTGGTGCTTGTATTTTTGAAAAGTAGTAATGCTTCTGTTAGATACTGGAAGAAGTTGGAAAAGGGTTGTGAATTACAGCTTATCAGGGGTTGACAGCCTATTGAAAATACACAAATATCTGGATGAAGTTGGGAACCTCGGTGGAACCTGTGGGTTCAGGGTGTACTAGCACAGACCCACCTCCACGTCCCAACACAAATGCACAGTTCAGTGCAGATGATGCCAAAGAGGAAACTGATCCCTTCCCACCTCAGTGGAGAGAAGGCAGCCGACATAAAGAGAAGACGTGGGGATTGCAACGTTAGTTACTCCTTCAAGGCAAAGGTAGCTGGTGAAGATGCAAAAGTAGTAGTCGCAGTCTGAATAACTTACGAAAGCATCAAAATATTTTTTATCTTTTTCTAAACCCTTGGATGTGTAGAACAGTCTGGAGTGGAGGAGGTTTTACACGCACAATGTGAAGCCTTGCTGATGTGGAACCTTAGAAGGGAGAACTTAACTGCCCTGAGTGATATATGTTATAATATTAGATCATTATATATTTCTGAAGACTATTCAGCAAAGAACCCTTCTGATAGATAAGTGGATATTACAGTCCCAGTAGGTTAAACACATTTAAATTTCTGTTTCCAATTCAGCGAAGCATAACTTCTAGGCTGTCTTGGTTCATTGCCATAGCATTCACTCCTATAATTCCTTCAGTGTACTAAGGATTTATTCATGTTTTTTCTATAGTCTAGATTAAAATTTGGTCAAGAGCTTCGCTCCCCCCACTTCATGCGTATGCATGCCGTTCTTCAACTGTCATTCACATGGTTTCTGGCAACCAAGCAGAGAGAAGGGAAATATATTAGTCTTAAAGGCAAACTTCTCTACAAACTGTCAAGACAAATCTCTCTCCTTTTTTTTTTNTAATCTCTGCTATATAATCATATTTATTTGAAAGTTGTTTTGTTTTATGCATGAGCCACTGTGTTTGGACTAGGTGTTCAAAAATCAAGATATAATGACTTTCTAAATAATAATTACACCTCCAGAAATAGCACTGAATCATGACTTTTTCAAAATGTTGCACAGAGATGAGTGCAAGTTATGCTTGTCTAATGCATAATGCAATTTTTTGTTAGTTCCCATTTAGACTTGGAAAAAAACCCGAAGTTTTCAAAGGATGTGAATGCTGGTGTTTACCAAGAGACTGTAAATCAAGAAACTAGTATTTTTTATATAAGTTATAAATGAGACAATGGCAACAAGTTAGGTACAAGTCATTTATAGAATGACACTACCACTTCTGGAGGGTTTCTATGTTATTAACTCCAGTTAACTCAGAGGAGGAATAAGTTGCATGAGTTATTTCTGCCCTTTGACTTTAGTTGTAGATCTGATAGCAAGTTTTATGACTGTTTACCTATTCATGGTTACTATTTGTACTGTGGCAGAACCTATCATGTTTTAAGAAGACACAGTGTGTTCTCCAAAGTACTTGGATTGCAACATAGAACCTCCCATTTAGCTGGTAACTATGTGCTTGACAGGCACAACAATTTTAAGTAGGTTGGCAGGTGCCATCAAGAAGATTGTATATAGCAAGACTGTCCACCTTTACATCCTTGGAGACAAAAGTCTGTTCCACCCAACTCCTTTGCCCATGGCACAGTGTTCCCTGATGGCTGCTAGGGTCGACCTCTGTAGCATTTCTGTCTTACAGGATGGCCTACAGCAGGTGATGGTCAAGGTGTTCTGGAGAAGGTTAACAGCAGCACATTCTCTGCAAAACACCATCAAGGAGGGCATGTTGTCATCAGATCACAGCAGCAAAGATGAAAATGTACACACAAGACTATAGGCTGCAGGGAAGAGGTGCTTGTTCCACAGTTTCTTCCCAATCTGCAAGAATACCCTTTGTGCTCACCCCTCAGCAAATAGAATTTGTATTGTTTCTTTGTTTTGGCTTCTTAAACACTGCTGTTCACAGCAGCTTTTTGGTTTTCATCGTTATTTGCTTGACCTTGTGTGTTTGCAGTGTGTTCTGTTCATCAGCATCTTCTGTAGTTGTCCATCATCCTCCCTTTAAGCTTGATCCTGAGAATTTGCAGGTTATCTTAAACATATTTATTGTATTTCCTGTCAAGAAAAATGTGCAAGAGCATGAGGGGTAATGTGTTTTATCCTCCTCTTCCTTTCCTTCAACTTCCCTCTCCAGCTCATGTTCAAATTCGCCGCCTTCCCAGCTTGATTATTCATGACCCTTCACATTCTCAGCCTTACCAGTCTTCATGTCTCGTTCAGGTCACCCTGAGAGAACAGACTTCCACCAGTGCCTGTGCTCCAGCTGGCTACTAAATATCTTCAGCCTCTCACTTTTAATGGTGTCAGAGTCAGGGTGAGGACATGTTAGCGGTCACAGAGGAAGAAAATCAAAATAGGAGACATAATACAAGTGCCAGAGGACTCACAAGCTGAGGTGGAAAAAAAGAAAGGAAGCTGCAGCAAGCAGACTCCCTATTACCTGCACTTCTGTCTCTTCTGAAAGCAGCAAGGCAGCTGCGTCTCTGGATGCTAAAAGGAATGCCAGTTTGAGATTCTGAGAAATAAATTTCTTCCTATCTTAGAATTGAGCTCTATTAGAATTTCTCTTTTCAGTTGCTGATTATGGTATTATAATTTCAGCTACTTGCTTTGAGTTGCATTTTATGCATGAAAATAAGTATTACTTTGAATTCATTTCAATAAAATCAGCTATGCACAAATACCTTATTTGGATAATGCCAAATGTTCATCACATGCTGCCACTAAAATGGTGTAGATCTAAGTTTTTCAAAATACCTTTTTGACAATCAGTATGCTTCTAGGTGTGGACATACTTGAAATGTTTACACTCATCAACATTTTGTTAAGACACTCAACAACACCCATCCCACTTTATAGTTTTTCTATAAGATCTGCAGAATTCAGTTTGTTCTCAGGCATCATTGCCTTTCTAGAGCTGTTGAGAAAATTTTATCAATACTTGTCATGTGTGGTTATTTACTTTCCACTAAATAAATCACTTGTTCACGTACAGAATGGAAACCTTAATGGCTGTTGGTTGTAAAAAGATAGTTATTCTAAGGAAACAAGTAATTAGGTTTTGTGGGTGATTTTTGGTGCTGTTGCGGATTTTTGTGCTGTGGCTACTGCTGTTTTAATTGTCGATTTTTGGCAGAACAAATAGAACCACAATTTATCGCTATCTTTATCAGCTTCTTTGAAATCATAAAGCACTATTACAACATGGTTACATTCACAAGAACATCTCGTGAGGGCAGAATAAGAATCCCAAGGTCATGCATGACAACAGTTCTGGGCTTTACGTTTCTAGGCTATGATGATTTCTATTCACAAGAAGCTGATGCTGCTATAATTGCTTTTGACCTTGGAACACGGGAAATAGTTCCCAGACCCTTCATGCGTATTTCATTTTAAATATGCTCACAGTAGGCTGCTGTGGGCACATAATGCCCACAAAGCTCCACATTCACGTGCATTCAGGGTTAATGCACAATGTTCAAAATTAATGCACACGTTGAAGGATGAATTTGTCCCTGAGATCCATCCCAATATCCATGCAAATACACCTGAGCAGCTAAAATCAAGACCCATCTTTTGCATGTCAACACACTTAATTTTAAAGGTTAATAATTTCAAAAGACACTATTTCAGCATTTTACAACACTGAAGATTATGAGACTATATATGTCTCATTTGTACAGTCTGAAATACCTCACTATATTTTAATTTTACACTTACACTTTTAAGCTTACACAGTTTTCCACAAAGTAAATATGGAATTTGAAGTTTTTTGCAGAAAGTTGTGGGCTTCATCTGTTCCTGTTTGGAAACCATATTTGCCTTTACTTCCAAAATAAGAAAGGCAGATAAACTTAGAAAAACAGTTTGGCTTGTTTTTCTGATTTGTTTCTAGTTTGCATTGTAAGGATTTGGCATGAGAGAGGAGTGTTTTACCATATTTCAAATTGCCCTCTGTGTATCAGTTTAAATATTATTTGTTACCTTCATTTTCTCTTCTTCATCAATTTAAAATTATTTCCAATATAATAGTTAATTCTTGTTCTGCTTTGGAAAAAGAGACAATTAATAATCTCTATTTCCCTTCTGAAAGACAGTGTAAAAGAGTATTAGCTTGCAATTTTTTCAGATGGTATACTCTCTAAATTTTAAACATAGATGTCACTAAAGTCACCTTTAGTGTTTCCTAAGTGTACTTGAGGACAGAACTAGATACCTGTTAATGCTGCCTTATTGAAACAAGGCAATGAGATGAGATTTGTTTAAGTAGCCCATTCTATTTTGCAGACTTGCAGTCCATTCCACTATAATCCTGCCACTGATCTACTTAATAATAGTACGGAAAAATCCTTTTCGGTTTGCCATGGGGATGGCTCAGGCACTTCTGACAGCCCTCATGATTTCTTCCAGGTAAACAGAAGAAAAATTCATTTTCTGTAATGTTCTTAGTAGTAATGGCATTGGTTTTGCTCTGATTCTTATTGCTACTTTGTTACATAGCCTGATATATACATATATATATACATAGCCTGATAACCTCGACAGTTCTGGACTGACAGTTTTCAGCCCTGGAGGCTGAAAAACTCCTTTCATCATTATTTTTGTAGTACCCGAAGTGGCACTACAGTTAAAAGTTGCACTGGCTTCACACCAAGGAGAGTCTGCCACTCCCAGGAGGGGACAGTTCTTTGCATTCAATTCATTGGCCACAGACTTGCTAGAGTTTAAGCTGTTGTGCTGTTTCTGTGACTAAATACATCATAATGATTCTATCATGTAATTTTGAGGGTAACTAAGACTTTGTTATTTCTTCCTGTGATTAGAAGAGATAACAAAAGTTACTGTGCTTTAAAAGTCAACTCACTTTCATGGTGCAGCCTTACTGCCTTCTGTCACTCTCTGTGTGAGTCAGGCTCTGATGAAAATGTGAGAGAAATGGAATGCTGTTGCCTGCACTTACTTTTTGTGTTCTGTGTTCCAGTTCAGCAACTTTGCCTGTCACCTTCCGCTGTGCAGAAGAAAAAAACTTGGTTGACAAAAGAATTACCAGGTTCGTTCTTCCAGTTGGAGCTACCATCAACATGGACGGCACAGCTCTTTATGAAGCAGTAGCAGCTGTATTTATTGCACAACTGAATGACTTAGAACTGGATATTGGCCAAATCGTTACCGTTAGGTAAGACTAAAGACATCACATGCATTTTGTTGGAGGGTTTTGGGTTTTTTTTTGAATGGTACATGACCTTTGGACACCCCTTGGGAAAGCTGAAACTATAATTTGCAGCACAGGAAGTAACAGAAACATTCTCACTTCTTGGTCCAAGGCGTTGCCTGTGCAACCTGATGAGGAGGTGGGATGGGCCAGGACATGCAACTAGTATACAGCATTGTTCTGGAAAGTGCCATTATTCTTCCACTGCAAACACTTGCAAACCCAAATCAGCCTCTGCCTCTGTTGTTTTGCAGTGTAATCATAACAGTATCTATACATGACTTGTCCCATGAACTTGTCACCAGACTTTGAGCAGATACTATTCAAGAGGAAAGCTGAAAATGTTGGGCTCCTTTCTTGCAGGGAAGTAAGCCTATCTGTGCCAGAAAATAGAGTTTCTGTGAGCAACGTGTGTTCTGAATGTCTTTTCTGGGCTCTGTTTGGGGTTTAGTGTCACAGCTACAGCAGCCAGCATTGGGGCTGCAGGCGTCCCCCAAGCCGGACTTGTCACCATGGTTATTGTACTGAGCGCTGTTGGCCTACCTGCTGAAGATGTTACTCTGATCATTGCAGTTGACTGGCTTCTGTAAGTTTAAGGCACTTGATATTTAGTTCTTTCTTCTTTTTTTCTTTTCTTCTCCTAATGTTTACATTAGTTGTGTGGGAATATGTAGGACTGAGAAAGAAAACAACAAAACCATTTAGAACTGTTGCAGAAATTGGACAAAGATTCTTCTTGTGGCCAGGCTTGTTCAATGTAGAGTTGAATGCGGTAGAGGCTTTAATTCTCAAAGAAGTCCTGATATATGGGATGGCAGTGAACAGCCTCACATCCTCAGAGGTGCTATCAGTCTTAAAATGGGGGCAATGGCATTAATAAATTATTAGCATAATACTTGAGAAAGACCAATTTGACAGTACCAGAGAGTGCCTTTGGAATGTCTCAGTTACCATTATATTATGCTAAATTCATACACCATTCATAAAAATCAAATACAGCCACAAGTAGAACATCTTGGCTGATTTCCACAGAGCACATAAACCCATGCACTGGTGAAGAGGGAGTGGAGCACAACAGGAACTAAGCAAAGCTGGTCCTTGACTCCATGTGGACACACATGGTGGGCTGTACACGAGTCTGTACTGTGTACATTACTCTCTGCTCTTCTCTGAGAGTTTTTTAAAGACACAGCCCCTTGATCAACTAGCACAAACTTGCAAACTCAGAAAGTATTCCTTATGCCTGATCCCAGCTGTCTCACTTCAGAGAGCATCATAACCCCTTAGTCACAGGAAGCAGCCCTTTCTGGAGAGAAACATTTTCACCAGAAATCTTTCACTAGGAGAGAATAATAGGATTCACAGGTTAAGGAGTTTAACTTTAGTTTGTAATACAGCTTTTTTGCCTCCTAAACCACACAAGCTTTCATGCTCAAATCAAGGTCTCATTCACCAGATGTAACTCATCATGGATTATATTTTATTGGTGTCCGTGCAGAGATCTTAATTATTTCATAGTCTCTGCATGTCTTCCTCTTAGGCTTATATTTACACTCAAGGTAAATGCATTCCTGTTCCTCCCCCATCCTTTCCAATGATTTTCTTGAAGGATTTCTGGTAGCAAACTGAGATATATATAATTCATTTGATTATATAATGCAGTCTGGCAAGCTGTAGAGAGAAATCACAGTCTCCAGATAACCAGGGCTGCTGAATGAATCCAAAAATCAATTCAATTTCTGTAAAAGTGTAATTGCTCCAAACAAAACAGCTCCAGCGACAAGTACATTCTTCCCATCAACTGTCTGCAACAGGGTCTAATAGGTTGGTTTGCTGTGCTCTGCAATCATTTAAATTTCCCCAGCTCTCCTTTTTTCCCAGTGGACATTTAGTTTTGTTAAAGATGATGAGGATCAGTACAAACCACTGGCTCAGTACAGGTATCTATAGAAGGGTGCAAGAACAGAACAAATATATATTGGTTCTTTTCCCAAAGTACTCCCGTAGGGTCCTGCAAATTTCAGCTTACAGAGTTCCTGAGCCAGAAGTGGGTTTTGTTTAAACAGTTCTCAATTTCTTCTTCTATACCTTACTGCTATTGGGACCCATATAAACTTGAAGATTTCCACAAGTCCTGTGGAGAGGAATTCCACAACCTAACAGTGTGTTGCACAGAGACATAATTATTTTTTGTTTGTTGTAATCTATGTTCTAATCTTTTTATTGAATGCCACCTGATTCTTTTATGGGAGTGAGAGACAAAGAGAACAGTAATTTCCTATTTCTTGTAGAAGTCATACTTCCATGGATCTGATCTTGTCTCCACTTTGGAAGTCCACAATTTATATGATTCTTAGGCACAACATGAATACATGGAAGCAGCATGTTCCACCATGAAGCAGACAAATCAAGCTGTTTCTGATTCAAATTGAGATATTTTTCAGATTAAAGTGTTTTGCTCTGTAAAGCAAATTAAAGATTAATTGAATGTACCAGGGATCATTGCCAGTGCATTTTGCACCTTAGCGGATGGAATGCACATTGTGATACCACATAGATTATTAACACTTTGCCTTTTGTACTTATTGCCTAAAATCTATTATTTTGCAACCTGGTAGTAGTGGCTCATTAACAATCCTCTAGTTAATTCTGAACTCACTAAGATTTCATTACATAGGCTTG
>VXBW01002993.1:0-14266 GCA_013400375.1 Thinocorus orbignyianus
CCCCTCGTGCCACCCTGTCCCCTGTCCTAAGCAAGAGCAGGGCAGCTCTCGGGCTGCTGCTCGCTGCGGTGCCCCAGGATAGCCAAAGTTGGGTCCCCACCACAGCAGGACCAGTGTCCTCTCCATGCCCAAGCCCCTGGAAGTATTTTCCAGGGAGATTTCCAAAGCTACAGAGAGGTTTTACTAATGCAAGCAGAGATTCAATGGTTGCAGCACAGAGTTAAGCGAGAAGCGGGATGGAGAGGCTCTCCAATCTTGGAGAAAATAAAAAAAAGGAAAAATTAAGTTCAATTTAAAAGATGAAATAAAGATGAAAAAAAAGGAGGGGGTAGATGGGAGATAAAGCTAAAGGGAGCAATCAGTTTGGTAATGATGGACACAAACAAAAATCTCCTGGGGTGAAAAAAACTCCAAAATAATGCCCCAAGGTGGGAAGGGGACACTTCAAACCACGAGATACCTCCTCCTGATGCAGCCACCTGCCCGGCACCAGCCTGGCCACCATCCCCAGGCACCAAGGAACGCGTGGTGGCCCAGTACGTGCTGGGGATTAACCGAGACGTTCCCCAGGGACCCGGCCTCCCGCCGGCTGTTATTTCCGCGCGGGATGATTTCAGCATTAACAATATTGTTTTCTCCCTCCTCCAGAGGGTTCATTATTGCTCCCCTGCAACACAAGCCCCCGTGCACAAATTACTTATTGATCGGGCAAGAGCTGCCTTGACGTGAAGGCTGATGCCGCGGAGACGCAGTGGCCCCAGAGGTGGCCCAGCGGCTTCCACCCCACCGTTCTCCCAGCTGCTGGAGGAGGAGGAAAGAGCAGGGAGATGCTGTGGGGCAGAGGGACGCTTTTCTCTCCAGCAGGGCATCCTCTAAGGAAGCGATTTGAGAGTCACCTTGTCCAGGTCCTTTTTTGCAGGAGAGGAGGTGTCTCCACTACCCCTCCAGCCCTGAGGAGAGAGGAAGGTAGGCAGAGGGGAAACCAAGCCAAAATCCTCTGCAGCTTAGTGTGGCTTAAACCCCTTCCCAACAAGGAACACAGGGAGGAGGTGCCCAATGTGAAGGTTCTTGACAAGCCTTTCCTCTGCAGCTTTCCATCATCCAGGCTCACCTTTGTACATAACAGGCTTCAGTTTCAACTCATCAACTTTAAAAAATGAGGCCGATGGTTAAAAAGCCAGTCAACCAACAGGTTAAAAAAGCTGTCTTTGAACAATGGCTTGATAACCTGAGAAATGATACTAAAATATACGTATATAGTTTCACACTCAACAATAGAAAGAAGGAAAAGTGTTAATCTTGAAACTTCTTTGCCTTGCCATCATTCCCCCTTCTCTTCTCCACATTCCCCTGGTACCCATCTTCTCAAAGTAAGTAAAAGCATGCTCTGCTGTATTTAGAATGACTGCTAACATAACCATTTTTTTTTTCTTAAATTCAAGATCCAAGTGACCTCTAGTCTACTATGGAAAGTAAGGACCCCACCACCTCTCTGGCTTAAACCCCTTCCACCTCTTCACCCCGAAAAGAAGGAGCCCAGGGAGGAGATGCCCAACATGAAGGCTCTCACCAAGCCCTGCCTCTGCAGCTTTCCACCGGTCGGGCTCACCCTTGTACATAACAGGCTTCAGTTTCAACTCATCAACTTCAAAAAATTAGGGTGATGGTTAAAAAGCCAGTCAACCAACAGGTTAAAAAGCTGTCTTTGAATAATGGCTTGATAACCTGAGAAATGATACTAAAATATACGTATATAGTTTCACACTCAACAATAGAAAGAAGGAAAAGTGTTAATCTTGAAACTTCTTTGCCTTGCCATCATCAGGAGATGCCCAACATGAAGGCTCTCACCAAGCCCTGCCTCTGCAGCTTTCCACCGGTCGGGCTCACCCTTGTACATAACAGGCTTCAGTTTCAACTCATCAACTTTAAAAAATTAGGGCTCTCGTTAAAGAGCCAGTCAATCAAAACACTGAGGGGTTTGCTGGCGGCACAAAGTCATCCTGTTAGAGGCTGAGCAGAAATGCATTGCACCTGTCAGCGAGAGGCAGAGGCATGTGCATGATTAAACAGGATATTAAAAACAAGCCCTCAGGAGTAAGGAGACATCCTTCAAGGAGTTCCAGTCAGCCCCAGACAGGGGGAAGGAGAAAATAAGACAAAACTCTGGCAAGATAAACTTAATACAACAAAGCAAGTCGGGGAAAAAAAAGAGACTCTGTGTTGCTAAAACCAGGAAAAATGACAAACTGATATGTTCATCAGGAGCAGGATGTATGTCAGAGCCACCGCGGGGATAATAAATGATGGGGGAAGAGAAAAAGCTGCACAGCACAGAAATTAATCCTTCTTGACACCTGCATTCATTGTAGGAAGAGAATTGGGAAGTTTCCCCCTACCAGACCTTTCTTTTTGGGGACTGAGCTCAGCCTGCAGCATCCCCGCGGCGCTGGAACAGAGCCTGAGGCAGCAGCAGCATCGCTCTGGGGTGTCCCTGCCATCAGCAGAGAAATCACAGAATCACAGATGGGATTGGGGTTGGAAGGGACCCTCTGGAAATCACCCAGTCCAACCCCCTGCCCAAGCGGGTGCACCCAGAGCAGGTCCCACAGGAACGTGTCCAGGTGGGGTTGGAATGTCTCCAGAGATGGAAGCTCATCCACCTCTCTGGGCAGCCTCTGCCAGGGCTCTGCCACCCTCAAAGAGAAGAAGTTCCTCCTCATGTTGAGATGGAACTTCTTATGCACAAATTTGTGACCATTTCCTCTCATCCTCTCACTGGGCACCACTGAAAAAAGACTGGCCCCATCCTCTTGACACCCACCCTGTCAGTATTTCCAGGTGTTGATCAGATCCCCCCTCAGCCTTCTCTTCTCCAGACTAAAAAGCCCCAAGTCCCTCAACCTTTCCTCCTCAGAGAGATGCTCCAGGCCCCTCATCATCTTTGTGGCCCTCTGCTGTCCCCTCTCCAGCAGTTCTCTGTCCTTCTGGAACCAGGGAGCCCAGAACTGGACACAGGACTCTGGATGACGGAGCCTCCCATCCTGCTGCAGGTGGCGAAAGCCATGCTGCTTTTCTTTTCTTTTCGGGAAGCTCTGCAGGGATCTGGGTAACTGCAGATAAGGAAATCAGCCATCTGCACCTGGAAGGTCGCCGTGTCCACCAGGAGCAGCGTCAGCTCCACACGAGTGGGCACAGCCACCAATTTGCAGAGAAAAAAGAGTCACCTCTGGCAAACCAGACCCAGGAGAGGCAGCCCAACCCCAAAAGCCTGGGTAGCTCTCGATAAAACCCCCCTCACCAAAAAGGTTCTGGCCAAAAAGCCTAATCCAGCAGAGCATCAGAGCATGGTCCTTCAAATATCCATAAATCATGGGATAGCAGAGCAGCAGCGATATTTGGTTTCCATAAGCCAGGCTGCCAGCAGGGTCCAGGGGGGATTCACACGGGAGCTCTGCCGCTCAGCACAGGCAAGAAGAGCTTCACAATCAAGGCAAACCTGAGATGACAAAGCACACCCAGGAGATTCCGCTGCTGGGGATAGCAAATATGAGAGCCAAGAATCCAGAGGGACCTCCTGCCACTGAGCAGCGAGGTAATAAAACAGCGGAGGAAACGGAGCTGTGCTGAACGACAAAGCAAGGGCACGTGGGGAAAATAAAAAAGACCCCAACAACCTCAAATTCCATAGTCTACACGAGCTGCTACCACACCTGTGAGGGACCTGGGTATTAAGTGGCAAGAAAACCAGCAGCTCAACGCTCAGTTGTCAAGAAGACCGTAAAAAGCAGCCGTAAAACCTTGGGAATTCGGAGGCGAAGAGGAGAGAGGGAAAGGGAAGGCAATAACTCTGCCACCGAGCCATCTCCTGGCACAGGCTGACTGCTGCATGCAAAGAGGCACCGCCGTGGAGCTGGGGAAGATGCAGAAGAGGAGAGGACAAACATCTGGCCTCTGGCACATCCAGGATAAGCCAAACGGGCCAGGAGGAACCGGGGGAAGGTGGCAGAGGAGGAGGAGGAGGAGGAGGGTGGATGCTTGGCAGCCAGCTCCGAGGTGTCGCAGCATCCCGGGGCAGGTGGGGCAGCAAGGCAGGGTCACGGGTGAGCCCCCAGCTGCAGTGCCACCCCCCAGACACCCCCACTGTCACGCAAGACCCACCGTTGGTGTCTTCATAGCTGGGCTGTCCCTGCTGCAGAGGGATGGAGGCAGCAGCCTCACCCTCCGGGGGGCTTTCGCGGCTGTCCAGCTGTCCCACTGGCGGTGGCCACGGCAGGTCTTTAATGACCTTGATTTCAACTGGATGGGGTGGGGTAAGGGTTGGGGGGTGGGAAAGAGAGAGAAAGAGAAAGAAAGAAAAGAAAGGGCTTAGAAAAATACCGTCAGCAACACCAGGCCCATAGAGGAGGAGAGCAGTTGTGGGGGGAAAGACCAAAGGGTGACATTCCCAGGAACCCTATACCAGCTTGGTCATCTCATCCCCTCCCCGGCACTGAGCAGGGACAGGCCTGACACAGGCCACCTTCATTCCTGATGGAGAGACCCTGCTCCTCCACCAGCTTTCCCAGACTACCCTCCCTGCGATCACTCCCATCCCTCATGCACATCCAGCCAAGCATCCCAATGCCATCTGTCCTGCCTGCACATCCACCTTGCCCCAGGGGCTTCCAAACCACCCCCTGGATCCACATGGAGACCCTGGCATCACAGAAGAGAAAAGCCCTGCAAGCCACAGCAGGACCTGCTCTGGGAGAGAAGAGGCAGCAGGTCCTCATGTGGCCCAGGACACGGCAATCTGACCCCCTTGGGATTCCTAGCAAGCCTGGAGTGCATCCACACGGAGCCAGACGTGCCACCGTGCCACCTCCACCCTGGGACATCGAGCAAGGTGGCTCATCCACCCCGACCCGGAGCACAGATGCCACAGCACAAACCCTGCCTGGTGGCACGGCGCGGGGCATGGTGGAGCCCAACAAGCCAAACCTTCAGCACAGGGTCCAGTTGAGTCCCAGTGGTACCAGTGCCACCCCTGGGCATGAGTCGAGGCCGTGACATCAAGGCCAGTGCACGCATCTCTATGATTCCATGACCTCCAGCTCGCGGACCCCAAACCCAGAAGGTGACAGAAGATGACTTTGCATCAAAAAAGTGTGAGCAGCAGGTCATGGGAGGGGATTCTCCCCCTCTGCTCTGCGCTTGTGAGACCCCACCTGGAGTCCTGTGTCCAGCTCTGGAGTCCTCAACACAGAAAGGACATGGAACTGTTGGAACAGGTCCAGCGCAGGGCCACCAAGATGCTCAGAGGGCTGGAGCAGCTCTGCTGTGAGGACAGGCTGAGAGAGCTNCGATGACTCCAAAACTCCAAAGGCTGAACCCCCGACATCCCGGCATCCCGACACAGCACCGACACACGCTGCTGCAATTAAAATGCATCCCAGGCAAGAGCGTGGCAATTAGCCAGCGCCGGCGGAGGAGCCAGCCGCTAATGCACAGCATGGATTTCCTCATTAACAAACACAAACACAATCGATCCCGCAGCACGGATAAATAGGTCAGGGGGCTGGACGACAAGCTGACCGAAGGCTCCTGAGGGAGCTCCCGGGTCTCCTCCTGCCCTGAGGAAGGAGGGATCTGCTGGAGAGCCTCCCCACTGCAGTTTGGGGCTGTCCTGGAGGCTGTGATGGGTTAGAGGTGTGGGGAAGAGGCAACAAGAGATGAGAGTTGGACGGGCTGCCAAGGCAGCTCCATCCATCACTCCACCCATCCCGACTCCCTGCTGAAGAGAGATGGTCTCTGCAAGTGCACAAGCTCATTTCCCTGCGCCAGGGAAACGCAGAGGCCAACACTACTCGGCCCAAAAGATGAAGGAACCCCACAAGGGGCCAGTTTCCCCCCTTCCAAAAGGTACCACCAGAGAGCTGCTGTCCACCCTTAACGGCTGCACCCACCACTCACCAGCAAAGGCTTTGGAGATCCGCTCCTTCTTCCATTCCCAGGGCTGGTCATACTCCTCCGGTGGTCGCTCATCATCCTCCGGCAGCCGGGACTCCCTGGGCCTGGGGCAGGCCGGGCGCTCACCGTCCATGTCCAGCCCTCCAAGCACAGGCTCGTAGGGAGTGTCGTAGAGGTGCAGTGGCCGGGCAGGAGCCTCCCGTAAGCCCTTCTGGCGGATCTCTAGCAGGAGAAAAGGGAGAAGACCATGAGTTTTTAGCCCAACACAGCCCAGCCATGGTCCCAAAAGATGAAAGGGCTCCATTTCACCCCAGGGTGACACTGGGAATGGAGAAGCAACCATGGAGGAGACCCCCTCAAACCTCCAGCAAGCACCCACCAGAAGAAGGGGCAGCCAGATCCTGGGCAGTTCACAGCACCAGGATGCCTTCTCTTCTCACACTACAACATTCCCTGGCTCAAGTAGCCCTGCAAAGTGGAATCCATGGGGATGGAGCATCCCAGAGCCCAATTCCACCGAGTTTCTCCCCTGGACACCCAGCATTGCTAGTTTAATAAAACGCCCTTCCCTCCAGCAAAACAGAAGTCTCTCCCACAGACACAAGCAGCCTTTTCGCCACTTGCTGATATATCCAAGAAATGCAAGCAATAGCCTCCTCCAAAAAAGCCGCAGGAGCTTTCCAGAAACCACTCACTCCAGGAAAACCACGGGACTGCAAAGCAGAGCCAGATCTTGGAGCGCACAAGCCGGCGCGGCGATCCAGCAGGGAGAGCGATGCCATCCCTCTCACCTCGCCGGCTTCCCAGCCAGAAACAAGCCCCCTGGGGACCCCTCTGCTGCAGCAGACACCGGCAGGCTCTGGCTCAATCCTAACCAAATTAACTCGCTCCCACATCCATCTTCGTTTTGAGCCAGACGCATCCAATGTCAGGTCTCTCCTGGCTCAGCCCGGCTCGGGCAGGCACCGTAGTCCCAGGGGATGGCAGCAGAGGCAGAAATATCAAGGTGTCTTTACTGCCTGGGAAAGCAGTAAAGTCTCAAACTGCTCTGGCCTTGCGTGGTGGCCTGGTGGCAGCCAAAGCTGTGACAATTTGCCTGCAAAGTGGCCGTGCACCACCACAGGGATGGCCTGGTGGGGAGGAACATCGCCATCCCAGGCCGCAAGGAACCAAATTGGCCACGGCAGGGGCCAGAGGGGCAAAGAGTGGTCCCTTTCCACCCAGCCTTCCACCTTACCAGCCATCATCTTCTGGGCTTCGTATGGCTCCATGTATCCATCGTTCTCCGTCACCTTCTCCAGCCCAGCCTGGCCACCAGCCACCTGCGCCGCATCGAAGGGATCCGCGTAGTCCTCCAGGACAGGCAGCTGGAAGAGAGGATGGGGTGGGAGGAAGGGTTAGGGTATTCCCTGCCTTTTCTTTTATGTTTTTTTGGGGGGAGGAGGGTGTCAGGGACTGATTGAAGCCCCTGGGCACCTCCCCAGGAGCTCTGGTGGCAGCAGCCAGAGCAGCAGCTGGGGTGCCAACCCCACAGCATGGCACCCCGCCGGGCAGGCGCTGGCAGCCAGTGGCTTCCCAGGCACCGGCGCCTGGCTGTGGAAACGCTCCAGCCTTTGTCCCAAAAGCTGGGAGGGAGCCAAGCGGAGCAGAAGGCGGCCCAGCCCCCCTCCCTTACCCGGGTAAAGGGGGGGTCGGTGCTGCCAGCACCCATGCAGATGCCCCAGCAAGATCCCTGCCACGGCGTGGGGTTGCCAGTGGTGCCATCTCCCCCCACCCCACCCCAGCAGATGCCCTCCCCAAACGCAGCCACGCTCCCTCCACCGAAGCAGAGAAGGGGCACAGATCCCAGTACAGCGGTCTCAGCTGGCACTGGTGTGACTGGGAACCGGCTGGCTGTCTTCCAGGGCTTCGTTTGAAGACATCTCTTAGCAAAGAGACTTCGAACAGATTATGGCTCCTTCTCTGCTCCTCCCAGGATGCTGCAGCATCCCAGGCAGCACAAGACAGGGCTCCTCCACACAATCAGGGGTCATCGGGAAGCAGGACAAGGAGCCCCTCGAGTGTCACATCTCAGGGATGGCACAAAAAACCCAAGGTCTGCCCCTACTATCATCCTGCAGTAGGATATGGGTCATCTCCCAGAGCCTGGTCCCCTCCAGCTCCGGATGGTGCACTCCACAGCACAGCACCTGGAGCTGCACATCTCACCTCCAGACCCAGAAAAGCCTGCTCCTAAAAGAGGGCCAGGAGATATTTCCAGCAGGATCCAAATGCACCCAAGGGCCTCTTGCTGGGAGTCCACTCAAACCCCAGCCAGACCATCTGGCGAGGTTTTTGCCAGCACAATGCCAGCAGCAAGGACCAAACTGGCCGGGCACGGTGTGGTGGCAGCCACCTAAAGCCACCAGGCTCTGTCCTCACTGCCGTGCTGTCCCTGCTCCTGGCCAGCCTTGGGGACCCGGGGCTGCCCACACATTCCTCCCCGGCTCCCGTAATGGGCTTCAAACAAATCACTTCTTCCTCCTTCCTGTGCAGAACGGGCTGACAATAGCCTCCAGCAGCAGAACCCAGCAGGAAAAAGGAAGAGGAACTGGAGCTGTAAACACCTCCCTGCAATCCTGAGCCTCCACATCCCTCCGAGCCGCTGGAGGAACCCAGAGCACCCCAATTCCTCCATAAACATCCCCGCTCCGGGCTCCCAACACCAGGGCAGGTCTCTCCAGTCCTGACTCCAGCCCATACTGGGGTGCAAGCGAGCTGCAGAGCATCACCTCCAGAGCAAACCCCACCAGCTGCGGGGCTCACAGCCACCCCGGGCGGGCACAAGTGGTTCTCACCCCTGGGCAAGGCAGCAGCAGGACAGACGGCTGCTGGGGGTGCTGGCTGGATGAGAGGGGGAAGAGCACAACCTCCCGCTGGCTCAGCAAGCAGGGCTCGGTGCCAGCAAGCCGGGACAGGGCTGCAGGAACAGCCAGTTTTGCAGCAGGAGACAGGAAATCTGCTCTCCCATCCATCATCCGAGGGACAGGCGGCATCGCTCAGCCCCTGCATCGCTCGGCGAGGTGCAATGCTGAGCCCAGGGGGCTGCAGCCCTTCGTTTTCCATCGTGGGGGCAACTCCCTCCCCACCCCAGCCAGGGAAATGTAAGTCACCAGTGATTCTGGCACTCAGATGCCCAGAGAGGTTGCACCATCACCTTTCCTGAAGGTTTTTCAAGTCCCATCCGGATCAAGCCCTGAGCAGCCTGGTCTGACCCCAGAGGTGACACCTCGTTTGGGCAGGAGGTTGGACAGGGACCTCCTGAGGTCACCTTCAGCCTGAGTCATCCTGCAATCTACATCCAACACATCATAGAATAGATTCCAGAATACAAACCTAAGCTGAGCACTATCCTATAAAGCTGAGACTATAAAGATGCTTTTTTAAGTTGATCTTAAAGTTTGTTCTCTGCTTTCAGACACCAGCAGAAAACAAACTACGTAAGACAGGAGAAAGGTCTGTACCATCATCATCATCAGACACACACAGGCCAGCAGAAGCGTTATAATTTTTCCCAGGAAAGTCTATTCTTACATATAAAAAAACCCCAAGATGTGAAAAATAATTTGGCATATTAAAAAGTGTGGGGGGTTGGGGATTTTTTTTTTCAAACTTTGTGCTGGATTAACTCATTTCATCTTCCCACACACGAAGTCTTGCACCAGCCCCTGGGACCTGACCTAAAGCCTGCAGAGCAGGGAGAAAAGTGAAGGTGACAGCAAATCCACTGTGGGGAGCTCCCCTGGTTTCTAAACACCCTTTTTCCTCTCCAAGGCAAAGAGGGGCTCAGCTGGCAGCAGGTGGGTGCCCCCTACTCGCTGCCCTCTGCTCCCAAGAGCAGCCAGGAGACTGTAGGGGCTGTGATCCTCACCTCAAGAAAGCCCTCAATGAGGGTTTTGCTCCATCCAAGGGATGCCTGCAGAACCCTCCTGGGCTCAGAAGAGGGTTGCCTGCTGGTTTTTCCCAAGCCCAACCTGTCCTCATCTTCATTTCCTAGATGTATTGCATCCAGCTCTGGAGTCCTCAACATAGAAAGGACATGGAACTGTTGGAACAGGTCCAGCGCAGGGCCNCTGGCACCAACCCTAGACCCTCCAAGACTCCTCCTCATCCCACAAGCACAGAGTGGATTCTGAGAAGACAGGGCACCAGCAGATCAGCAGAGAAGCTCCGTTGCACACCGTGGTGGTGTGGAATACAACCCACTCCATATTTCCTTGGTGCCTGGGTCCAGCTTCCCAGGGAGGGACACACAAGCTCCAGCAAGCGGCCCACACTCACATGCCTCCAGCTCCAGGTCTAGAAAGCAGAGGATGGTGGAGAATCCGAACACGATGCTGCTGAGGCTTCTAAAATTGGGTATTTTGCTTGGGGGGTGGGGGTAGGGGGTGTGCAGAGGCGCTTGGCAGCAATTAGAGGGGCTCTCACACAGGCAAGATGCGATGTGCTGGGCTTAACTTGAATCCAGAGCAAATGGCTCAGATCCCCAAACCCCGTGTTTGGGGTGGAGGGGTTGCCCACACTGGCTTTACTCCTACACCACCTCAAGGATGCCTTTTCACAGGAGGGAATTCTCCCTGCCATTGCATGCCGAGACCATAAACCTGTTCATTTTTTAAATATTAGAGTGGAGAGCCAGGGAAAAGCCGGGAAGGCCACTCTCCTCTCTCCAGGAGCACTGCAACCAAGCCAGCAAGAAGGGTACCCCGAGCCCCAAGGGCTCTCAGAAGGGCAAACGGTGGAGACCATGCCATGACCAACCGCATCCTAATGCCCTCCTACGTGGGGACAAATTAAGGTTGCCCGGGAAACTGCATCTCTGACATTTCCTCATCCGAGCGCCGGACTTTATGAGCAACACAGGGATCTACAGCATCCACAGTGCAAGCAACTGCTCCCCCAGCGTGGGAGAGGGCCACCATCAGCTTCCAGGGTGCCCCAGACCCTTCCACCCAGCCCAGTTTGGTCAAAAGCCAGGCATTTTCACGCTTCGCTCACCTCCTGCATCCCTGGAGGGAGCTGCCCATCACCCAGCATCGCTTGGATGCCCCGGTAGCGAGGGCATCGCCTGCTCATCCACAGCACAGGCTTGGCTGGACTTGAAATAACTGGGATGCAAAGCCCTTGACCAACATGCAAAGCCATCACCCTGGGACAGCTCTTTGGTGCAGAGCTGTCCTTCAGAGAGCAATCTAGCACCCGGACACACGTCCTCTTTGGGCACACGAGTGTTTTTCACTTCTTCGTCTGCCACGGCAACACACGCCCCCATCCCTGCTCTATTTATGCCAACTGTAAGGAAAAAAATAAGAAAACTAATTAGGGAGAGGGGCCAGATCACCATGGGGTCCTCGCAATAAAGAGGTTTTTATGGTGCTCACCAGGGAAGGCAACAGAGCTCATCGTTCAGACACCAGGATCCCAGGGCAGAGCTGGGACTCTTGCCTCCCAATGTCCCACCTGCCACCACATCACCTTTTGCTGCCACAATCATAGAATCATAAAATGGTCAGAGTTGGAAGGGATCCTAAAGATTATCAAGTTCCAGCCCCCCTGCCATGGNAAGACACTCTGCTCTACTAGAGAGGTCCCCAGAGGACACCTGGGGACATGCTTCCCTTTTCTATACAAGTCTTTTGCCCCGGAGATAAAGCATTTGAGGTCCCCCAAGGACATCAAGGAGTTTCAACACCGAAGCCACTCGTGAGTTATAACCAAACTCGGGTTGTTTTCTCTACCAGGTGCAAAATTTACACATCTTGCAGTGGATGTCCAAGCCAAAAGGAAACCAAGCTCTGGCCTTTCAAAAAGTGTCCACTCAGCAGCACTGGGGGGGACGGCTGGGCCAGGTTGGGGGTCCCAGGGCTGCGGCCGTGGCAGGGGAGGCGGGAGCATGGAGTGGACACCCTGCTCGGCAGCACGGGGTGACTCACGGCGGGGAGGTTCTGGCAGGAAGGACACACGCCCAGGAGCTTCCTGGCCAGCCATTCCCACCCCCGCAGCACAGACCCTGGAGCTCCCGAGAAAGCCACCAGGTGACCCATCTCAACAGGCACAACACAAAGATGTCCCCAGACACATCTCCAACCCCATCCCCGAGCACGTCATGCCCTGGGTGCAAGTGTTGTCCATCCATCTGTCCACCCCCCGACACAGGGAGGTCCCTCACTGCCTCTCTCTCCCCACCACGTCTTGGTGGCATTGCTCCTCACTCCTAATCCAAACACAGCAGAGAAGACATCTCCAAGGTACCCACCTTACTCGGGTGAGCCATGCAAGGTCAGTCTGTTGTCCACAGCCTGGACCAAGCATGAGGGAGCAGGACCTATGCTGGTCCTCACCACGTCTAGCAAGCATTTGTAACGGAGCAGAAGCTCTCCCAGAGCTGCCCACAAGATGCTGTGGATCCCACACGAGGGGTAAAGATGCCACAACTCACTTGGTGATGGCACAGCATCACACAGCACCCGTGCATGGCCCAGGCAGGAGGGATGCCATTGCCAAGATCTTCCTGCCCCATCATTAGCAAAAAACCTCTGGAGCAGAACCTTGACGTTGTCTCCAAGAGCAGGAGCCATAAGCAGAAGCAACAGCCCAGCAGACACCTCCATCCTCCTGGACCATCCACCAGGAAGAACCACCGTGACCTTGCAGGACCTGGGGAACCCTGCCACTGCTCAGCCCGGCATCACGGCCAGCAGATGGGAGCTGCAAAGGGTGCTCAAGCCGAGAAGAGGTGCTCCACATGGTGGACATTCCCTGGTTCCTCCAGGGAAAACGTTTTAAGGGACAGTTGCACGCATTATCAAATATTCCCACCTTATCTCTGGCTTCACCCAGCCTCTGGAGCTCTGCCTGTGTCCATCACGTACTGGAACCCTGAAGAATGAGAGACCTCCTCCTCGCAGAGGCATGCAGCAGATAATCTAATCACCACCTATCTTGGATAAGATGAAGGGTCTTCTCCAGCCTTGTGCTCTCAGCAGGGTTTACCCAAACATATCCCGGCTTTTGGCTTTAAAACGGGCTCTAAACATCCCAGTTTCTCCCCAGCCCTCAGATGCTCACACACCCCTGGCTTTTCCCATCGCCTTCCCACAGCTCAGCCCTTTGCACACCACAGCCTGGGTCCTTCCTGGTCCCTCTGATCCCACACCCCCTGTTCCAGAGGAGAAAACATCCATCCTGCCTCAGCAAACCGCGTCACCGCAATGGCACCGCCGGTCCTTGCTGCCAGTGCCCTCCTCCTCCTCCTCCGCTGCCCACAGCGGCCAGTTTACAGGATCCCAGCTCAAAAGGGGGTTTTCTGCTTAATCCCAGCAGCGATTAAGTCCGTGCCAGCAACTTTCCAAGATCCACCAGAGACAAGTTCTTCTATCTGCTCAAAACACTCCCCAGCGGGTTTTGCCGGGCGCTTTTCCCTCCCGCTGCCCAGCGATGCCAGGACCACAGACGGGGCCGTGGTATCCACCGTTCCCTCCGCCAGCCAGATCTGCAACCCCGGCGAGTTCTCCCGACAAGCCCCATCTTGCAGGCGGCAGCGCTGGCGGGCACTAATTACCCCCTCCTGCCTTTTATTTGCACAGTCCCCACATCAGCTTCTCCTCCCAGAGGCCCCGGCACCGACGGCCGGCAGCCCCAGCGGGTTTATTCCCTCTACCCAAGGTCCTTGTGCTCCCCACGGGGAGCTTCTCCCTGGCTCCTGCCTCTGATGGGGGACGTTCCTCCTCGCCAGCTCCGCTCTGGGCCCCCCGAGAGGCGGCAGACAAAGAGGAGCTGAGGCTCCCTGACAAAGCAGCACGGCAGCTCGGGGAGGATGGGGGTCCGTCGGCCACCGCTGGCATCGGCAGGCCCTTGGCAAGCGGGCAGGAGGAGTTCCACGCCACCCGTGGCGAGGGTGGAAAGGTGGCAGAGGGCCTCCAAGCTTTGGAGACCACCGGAGCCAGTCTTCTGCGTGTCCCCCCACCACCAGCCCCAGGAGGGAGGGGGGGTCTTCACCTCTGGTGGAGCAACAAGCAGTTGGCTGCAAAGCCAAATGGGAAGAGGGCAAAAAGGGGGCAAAGCAGCTGAGCTGAGCTGAGCTTCCTTCTGGGCTTCTACCTGCCTCCCTGGCGGAGGAACCGGGGCCGCCCTCGCAGCTGCTGACGTGTGCCCGGCATGTCGGGGCAGCAGCCATGGGGACGGGCACCGGGCCCGGCCGTGGCTCCCTCCAACCGGGGGACCCCTCCACCTTTAGCATCCCCCCCTCCCCGAGGGTCCTCCTGGACCACCCATC
>VXBW01002994.1:10386-94676 GCA_013400375.1 Thinocorus orbignyianus
TGGTGTTAGTCCTGCTGAACAACAGTTTTTTACTTCTGCTAATGCACAGTCCTACTGTATTTTTTGTGAATTACTTTCTTGGAGTCTATAGAAAAAACTATTTAATAAGTGAGATTTTTTTTTTTCTGCTCATGAATCTTCTATGGATTGATTCTACCTGTAGACCTCTCTACTGCACAGTTAAGGATGGAAAACTGAGACATACGCAGACAAAATAAAATATTTAAATTGATAATGGTGTGATCAGGCTAAAGATTACAAAATAAACCTTTATCTTGATTGATACTATTCATTACAGTTATTTGCTAAATCAATAATTCAAAGCTAGCTTGATAAAAAAATATTTTATAGAGATTGATGTTACTCACCCAGGTTGATGACTCTTTCTCAGTCTCTGACGCATACCCTTGAGGGGCATCCCCACTCAGGAGAGGAATTCCAAACACGTCTATGGAGGAGAGTGTACTAGAATCTCTCTCAATCAAAGATGGGACTAAGCTTTTACAGTATAACATTACTGACTGCCAGTCATCTGTTCCTATGTTGAACCTTCTAGTTCAGCAAGATCTGTTGCTAGAATGAACTTTTTAGCTCAGCAAGACCTGTGTATTTTTATAGAATAGGATATCTGAGGTTGGAAAGGCCCCATAAGGATTGTTGAGTCCAACTCACTGCTCCTCCCAGGACTACCTAAAACTAAACCATATGACTAAGAGCATCATCCTTGAGCTCTGACAGGCTTTGCGCTGTGACCATTTCCCTGAGGGGTGGTCACAGTGACTGACCACCCTCTCAGTGGAGCACCTTTCCCCTATTTCCAATCTGAACTTCTCCTGATTTTTGCTCCGGGGAGACCTGATAGCAGCCTTCCAGTATCTGAAGGGAGCCTACAGAAGAGCTGGGGAGGGACTCTTTGTCAGGAGGTCTAGTGACAGGACGAGGGGTAATGGCTTTAAATTGGAAGAGGGGAGATTTAAATTAGATATTAGGAAGAAGTTCTTTACTGTGAGGGTGGTGAGGCACTGGAACAGGTTGCCCAGGGAAGCTGTGGATGCCCCATCCCTGGAAGTGTTTAAGGCCAGGCTGGATGGGGCTTTGAGCAACCTGCTCTAGGGAGAGGTGTCCCTGCCCATGGCAGGGGGGTTGGAACTTGATGATCTTTAAGGTCCCTTCTGACTCTAACCATTCTATGATTCTATGATGCAGCTTCATTCTGTTTTCTTGTGCCCTATCATGGGTCATCAGAGAGAGGAAATCAGTACCTCCCCCTCCGCTATCCTTCCTTGAGAAAATTGTAGATCGTGATGAGGGCACCTCTCAGCCTTCTTTTCTCTGAGATGAACAAGCCAAGTGACCCCAGCTGCTCCTCATAAGTCTTGCCCTTGAGGCCTTTCACCATTGTGGTCATCCTTCTCTGGACACACTCCAATAGAGGTAAATGAAGAATGTAGATAACTAGTCCTTCAAGTAGCTACAGGGACTGAATATAAGTGGTGTTTCATTCTTTTTGTTCCTCATGAAAACATCTGGTTTCACATCCTGCTTTATGGAGCATCTGTTTTCACATCTAACCCTGTGACATTTATTTTGGGTGTGCTGTGTTAGGCTAATGCTCTGTGTTCTTCAACACTAAGGACAATATGATCTTCCCATGTATCTTGTAACTTTCCATCAGAAAATTCACAAGTAGGGTGACATTCAAGATGATGCTAAGCAGAGTGTCCTGCTACAAACTCACGTCAAATTTTCATCAAGTATACCTATGTAATTCTTGATTATATCTTACTTGTAAGGAACTTCTTTCAGCATTCCTAATATTAACAGAGGTACAAATAGTTATGACTTGGCTAACTCAAGGAAAAGAATTGATATGCGACCATTTACCTCTTAAAGCTTACACTAATAATTTCCTCTTTCAGGAAGGATGAAATATTCTTTCTGTGTAGCTTTTATTTCTTCTTAAGAAAAGCTTTCTAGTTCTAAAGCTTATAGAATTCCCTTTGGTATACAGACTGGACAATGAGTACACTTTCTTTTCAGTTTTAATGTCATTTCTGCAATAAGCTATGTATATGTGTTCCTGCTTAACACCCTTTTCTTTTTTTTAAGGCTCGCATGAAAAAGATCTCGAGTGGAAAATCTGTTTGCTGAGTTCCAGTTGAAATCAAAATTTCACTGGAGTTATGAACATCTAAATACAGAGACCTATTAGGAAAATGCTGAAAAACATATTGCAAGCATAATTCCCTAGTAAAATATTGTGAATATCCTACGTGCTGCTGCATGTTCATGTTGTCATTTGTACAAATACATCTAGGGGAAAAGACATCTGTCACTGTAAGACATTACTTTGAAGAAACTGCAGTAACTAACCCTTTTCAACAATTTGTTTCTGGGAAGAAATAAAAGTTGCAGTTTATTCAGCTCGGCTGTGCTAGCGATTGAAACGCACATTACAAATAAATCTCATTGAACTCTGGGGTCCTTATTTTTGACATTACAGTTTTAGAACATCACACGGAGGACAGCACAGGGCTCATTTTAATTGGGTTGGGTTGGAAAAAGCTGCCACAAGACACTCAGGACCAGATTCCCAAGCAACCTTAAACGTATCATAATCCTTTCTACAGAATGGGTGGGAAATGCTGCCACTTCTGACATGATTGCATTTTACACTTGGTTTACACATGTGCAGATATTGACACAAGGTTGAGAGCACAATAAAGGATGGCTCCTTACAAAGTAATATAAAGAGAAATAAAATATTCAGCATGGATCAGGTAAATGCACAGAGCTATGAGTATAGGGCAGATAATTCCTTTAGTTGAGTATGAAGTCTAATGATTTCTCTGAATAAATCACTGATTACAGGGTTCTACTAGCATAAGGCGGCACACCACTTTTTTTTTTTTTTTAGTACTAGCTTAGTGTGCATGAGAAAAAATGCAACATGTGACAACTGATTTTTTTTTTTTTTTAGTGTTTTCTTTAAGGCAGAATGTAAGAGATCTGGATTCACAGCGGTTCTTCAGTGTAAATCAGAATAATCTGGCTCTAATAATTTTCTTTTAATGTGCATTTCTTGAAATTATCTACTTCTGCTGTTTTAATGTCATTGAGGGGGTGATCTGCCTCCTATCTTGGTCTCTCAGTTTTTCTTAGAGTTATAGAATGGCTAGAGTGGGAAAGGACCTTAAAGGTCATGCAGTTCCAACCCCCCTGCCATGGACAGGGACACCTCCCACTAGAGCAGGTTGCTTAAAGCCCCATCCAGCCTGGCCTTGAGCACTTCCAGGGATGAGGCATCCACAACTTCTCTGGGCAACCTGTTCCAGTGTCTCACTGCCCTCACAGTAAAAAAAAAAAAAATAAAAAAATTCTAGGGTAAAAAATATTTCTAGGGTAGCAACACCATCTATTATGAACGTACGTATCACAAAAGGTGAACTGAAAAATAATGTGTTCAGTTCCAGCATATTGCTGATAATCCAGTATCACCTAGGCTATACCATGTGTTAAATAACATGTGTGATTGTTGTTTCTGAGAGTGCAGCAAAAGTTATTTAGTTCCGGTTGGTGTCTTTTGTTCTAGAGAATGGCTTTTCTGCTAGCTGTGGTACATGGACTCTAATATTGTACCAAGTTCAATGGGATTATTTCATGAGGCTGACATTTGCAGGCTTTTGTGGGACCCAGTTTTGGACAAGCTGTCCCCTACACTGCTTCTACTTAAAAATGTTACGTTTCTCCTGTGGGCCTTTTTAAATTATTGAGTAATTCCATAATGTATTTTAATTTTGAAAGCTATGAAAAACATATGCTGTTATTCTTTCAGAAAGGGATGGGCTACATCAGTACCACAAATCACTTTTTGCCTTTTTAGTTCTCTTATAATTACTAATCCAACTGATACTATGAACAAATAGACCTTTAATTCTAGAGTTTCTTAAATTTTGAAACTGCTGAGAATGACTACAAGCTTATTACTTTGTCTTTATTCCTGTACTACTTCAAGAGGTTTTTGGCAGCAGACAACAATCATGTCATAATTATCTCTTTATGTGGCTATTAAAATTTTGATAATTTGGGGAATAAAGCTTCTAAATATCAGAGATATGAGTAAAATCGTGAACTGGTTTGGTGTGGTTTTAACTTTTTAATTAAGAGTATATTTTGAACAAGTTCATTATTCAGAATGTCTGTGCATTTTTTTTAAGCTGTAAAACCAACATTACTGTACAAACTAAGTTACCAAAACTGCTGGGGGGAGAGAGAGGGAAATACAATAAAAAGATTAACATTTGTCGTTTAGGGTTTTATATTTTGGATGACTTGCCAGTAAATGCCCCCTCAATAAAGGCAGTGGAGTGCTGAGATTCTAAGCAAGCCTTCCTGAGCTGGCTTCTCAGGGCAGAAGAGACACAAGTCCGAGGATGGCTTTAAACTTCAATGATAATTTTAAGGACATAAGCTTTGATAAAATTACTCTTGATACTAATACTGCATTTACTGGTGTAAATACTGTGCTTAAACTGCAAAGTGGTGCAACCTCTTTATGTAAAATAATGTTTCCTCAAAACTTGAACTAAACTAATAAAATACCCTATGGAAGAAAGTAGAAATAGAGAAAAATAAGGCCTTAGTACCTATAGGCCTCAACTAATTCCTTAGCTCTGTGTCAGATACTATACAAAACCAAAATACGAGATTCTCCTTCCAACCAAACCAGAGCAACAAACTAAGCAAAAAACTAACCCTCCCCAACCAAAAAAAAAATCTCAATGAAAAAACCCAAGAATCCGCCTCCTCTGCCCCCCACACTCCTATAAAAAGGCAGCTCAAAAAAACTCATCCAGCAAACTAAATAAAAAAACCTCTTGTACAAATTCATATTTTATGAATGCCTTGTTTCCTCTGCGGTGGGAGGAAAGTGGAGATGGTGCAATACAAAGGTCTGGGACAAAATGAGAATCAAACCTGAATTTGAGTTTAATATTCTGTTCCCTATAGCACAAGACCTTTCAAACAGATCAAGAGAAAGAGCAATCAAACAATGCAAGAGACTTCAGATCACTAGTCTATTAATTAGGAAATCTAAAGAATAGATTACAAACTTTGGTGAAGGTGCATTTAATGGTATACACCACTATATGTATCCCATGCAAATTGCCTTGAACCCTGTGTGGAAAGTAGTGGGCATTTTTTGAAGAAGAAAATAATGAATATACTTTAGAAAGGTAATGACATGCCTATATATCACTGAAACAGGAGGCAGAACACAAAACAAATTAATTATTATTTGTGAACCTAATAAGGGAATGTCAAGGACAGCTAGTGCACCCAACAGAACATGAATGTGAATGATAAAAGGGAAAGTAAGTAGCCACTAAGAAAACTACAGGAGAATTACTGTGTCATTAAAACCAAATACAAAGAGGTCTTATGATTAACAGAAAGACTATCCACTCTGGTTTTCCTAATATCCAGGGATGTTTGTTAACAACTTTAATGATATAATTTCCTGCTGCCAAATAAGGACCTCTTAGAGGGTGAAAATACAGAAAATGAAAAACAGGTTCTGAACCAAAAGCATCTTTTATGGAACTTCATTGTTTGTGTGGCTGTGAGTATGGAACCACCCCTGCCTGTGCACAGAGATTTTTTTAACATGAAAGAATTTTCTAAAATGCTAACCTTAAGCTGAGCCTAGTTTTTGAAGATTTTAATTTTTTTTTGAGCAATAGCTGAGACATTGTTTTGAAACTTTAAAAAAAAGAATTAAAGAAAGTTGACATGGCTTTTCTCCGTTGGAGGAAATGCTGTATGTTCTGCTACTGCACACTATAGAGCGTCTCTGGTCTTGTATCTCTCAAGCTTCTCAGAAGAAGAAAAGCAGTGGTCATCTAGGCTAGACATCCTATATACCCTTCATCCCTTATGTTTCTTGAAAATCCTTATGTTACTGTCGATTCTTGTCTTTGGAGTGTGTCCCAAAGGAATGATTTTGTGTTGGGAAAACTATGTTTCTTTGCAGCTGCAACCTTCTGAAGGAATGGACCATTTTTTGTTTACAAGGTATTCTAAAATAATATCAGAAGAAAATAATATTTGAGGAGTACTACACTTTGTCCTAATCAGATAAGGACATCTTGTTTTTTTCCCCATTTAAAAACATGAAGTTTGTAATCTTATATTTTATGCTCTGATACAAATCTTCAATAATGAGGTAAGAGAATTGTTTCAATTTGTCTGTCTTCAGTGCTGAGTTTCAACTGACTCTAGTTATAGCCTAATGAAATTCAAATAGCTAGACTGAAGGTTAGAAGGGGGATGACACATGAAGCTGATATTAATAATGTATGTGAGCAAATAGACTGGCGGTAGCAGTTCCAACAGTGTGGAACAAGTTACAAAGAGAGGTCTGTCTCAATATGACCTGCACTAGAAAACAGGATTGGAACTCAAGATCTGCTGTTTCAAAACACAGCTTTCCTGTCCACTGAACTCCTGTCCAATAAAAGCCATCCCCTGCTATGCAGCAAATGCCCACATCATTTCACAACAATCTGGTCAAATAAGCAGTTACAGATTTTCCCCCTTCTGAAGCTGTCAACCCTATCAAATGTGATGTGGAACTGAATTAGTATCTATGCTTGGTCATTTGTCACAGCGGAAATAACAAGTTTTGGTGCTGGTTTGGTGACAAAGCAATAGCAAAATATGTGAGCTAAATTAACCCATGCGCTAGAAAACATGAGACTGCCTCACACTTTGTGCTTTTTACTAATAGTCTTTTTAGTTCTGTTAATTGGGTATAGATTTCCACCTGGCTAAATGGTCATGAAGTGCAGTGCTAAGACCTTTGTGTTACCTTAGATTCTTCTGTTTAGTAGTACCTGTTTCTTTTCAAATAATGGTTTCTAGCTTCCTGCATTGTTCCTAAAGTCTGCCAAAGGTCTGAAAGGAAGATAGTCTTGTCTATCATCTTCTCTCAAAAATCCAAGAAAAATGAATGCATCACATAATGCTTATGTCTTACATGATTGTTTTTCTGTCAGATTCTGGATACACCCATGCCATTTTCTGGCACAGGGTGGTTGGTTGAATATTCAGCTGAGGATTCATTGGTAAGACAGTCTTCAAGTATTCCTTGATTCCCCTCAAGATTTGATGGTGTCAATTTTTTTTCTAAATGCCTGACAAGTATCTTCTGTAGTGAGCTAAGATAAGATGGTTGTCTGGGAAATTCTGAGTTAATGAGCACACTTTAAATTTTGATAAAGTGCTTCAGTGATTTAGAAAAAGTTGGCATTTGCTCAGACAAACCTAGATGATCTTTATTGATGGGCAACTGTTTCTCAACCAGCTTCGATGGCTACAAAACTTTAGAAAGCAACAAAGCAAGCCAGTGACAACATATATAACACTTGAATGGGGTATTTATTTACCGTTGTCAACTGGAATCCTCCCAATTTACATGAAAGTAGTTGATCTGGTGGTAAGCGCAGCCTACCATGGTTATAGGAAAAAAATCTAATAATCTTCCAGTGCAGCATTCTCCCCAAAACTTCCAGTTTTCCTTGCTGCTCAGTGAATTTATGGAGGTTCTCTTCATATACGTCTTCCTTCTGACTCAGCAGTGTCTGCCATATTGACACACTGGAACAGATGACTCCTCCACTTTGGTTTGAGCAGTGCCTTGCATGATATGACAATTTTCTTTGTGAATAAAAGAACAAAAAGTGTAATCTCTTACACTTTTAGCTACATACTTCTTCAAAAGTACTCCTGTTACTCTGTGCCTTGGAAAGGGTTGGAGGGAGATAATCGCCTTTTGCAGTAGAAATCTGTGGTGTTTCTTTGGTGATGTTATTTGGCTGTTTAACACTGGCTGCAAGATGCATGGTCCCATGAACGTAAATAATCTTTCTCAAAGAGTAAAAGTTAGATCTCCGGTTTACCTGCACTCTTCAAGTGCTTTATTCTTGCGAAAGATTTTCTGGAGTGTTAACAGCATATTATAATAGGCTGCGCAGTCTGGTCTGTGTACTGCTATTCTCATGTGCCACAAGGGATTTATGGCATTTTTTTTTGTATCTAAGCCACCATTGAAGAAGAGGAGGTGAGTCACTCTTTATCTCATCCCTGTGTTTATAGTTAATTTAGTCTGGGAAAGGTGCTAGCTGATTTGCCTAAAGGCAAAGAGCAAGTGGAGGCTAGCTAGCATCCAGAGTGGCTTAGTCCACTAACAAGCAGTCCTCATTTAAAAAAAAAATGTACATGTCCTCATGGTCTGTCTTCATGGTCTTCTGCTAGCAGACTTCAGCACATTTCTTGCCCTCTGGGGAGCTATGAATAGGCAGCTATGTCACTACAGTTAGCATGGTGTTGTGCTGAGATCATAAATCCTGCTGAGGGGAAGCCTTTAAAGCTCAAGTGAAGCAATTCACTAGCTATCACTATCCAGATTTTGGGAGTCCTACTGGCTTACATCCAAGCCCAGTACATGGACAGAGTGAGTGGATCAGCCCACAAAGCACCGTAGAGATGTGGTGTTGACTTTAGTTGCCAGAGACAGCTGTTGCAGGGATTGTGTGGCTGCAGCTCTAGTTCAGCAGTAGTTCCTCAGTATCAGGTGCTATTTTGCAGGAATGAGGAGCAGCCCTCACTTGGGATCTTGGAGACACAGCAGCCTTTAGGTTTCAGCACTTTCTGAACCATTCTGTGCTACGCTAGTCACTCTTGTTGTATTATTTTTCTCTGTTGACTTGCTTCATTACTCCTCCTTTCTTTTTCTTTTTTTTTTCTTTTTTTCTTTTTCTTTTTTTTCTTTTTTTCTGACAGTTGCTTAAGTCCTGCTTTTGTCTTCCTGGAGAATGAAAACAAATTTTGAATTCTTAATGTAAACATTCATAAACTGAGAAGCCAGCCCTGGGGTATAGCTCTCAAAGTATGTCTTTAAAGATTTCTCTTCCACTGCCCTGCTGCTGTCGCTGTCCTTGCTCTGCCTGCTTATTCTGTCGCTGAGGTTGAAGCCTCATTATCACCAAGGAGTGAGTTTCGGAGTTTATGATAAATAGTTCTGTGAAAACCTCAGCTCAGTAATAAGCTGAAAAGAAAGCAGAGCATTAGAGGTTGTTGGGAAAGGAACAGAGAACAAAACAGAACATCATGTATTAATCCCTGTTTCACCTGCGTTGAATACCGTATGTAGTACCGGCTCCTGCTGTTTTGAAAAGGATATAGTAAGTACATCTGGTATAGGTTCAGAGGACAGCAATAAACTGGAAAGCTTTGGGGTTTATAGTTTTATACATATATATATATAGTTTCTGTATAAGGAACAACCAAATGTGGAAAAGAAGAGATTCTCAGCTGGAGAGAGATGATAGATGGGGTGTAATGTGATATAAGCCTACAAAATAAAGACACTTCAAGTGGAAAAAGGGAAATGAAAAGAGCTGACTTAGAGAAAAAAAATCATCTGCTTAACCTACTGTCCTGAAGAGCAATGAGCAGTGAGTGGGGAGGCTGTGCCTCTCTTTCCTACAGGGAGGAGAAGAACCTTGTGTGAGGACGTCCAAGCAGTGGGAGAGGACCCCTCTTCTTACCCACTCTGCACAGTGGGGTGGGTGTGGGACTGCAGAGCCCAGTGGGAGAGCAGCACCTCCTGCTTTGGGCAGAGCTGGAACTCCAGTGCCTGGCCCCAGGGGTCATCCCTGCCTCCTCCTCCTCATGGGAAACGGGGGTGATAGGAAGCCATCCTAGGGCAGAAGCTCCTGGCACTGCTGCAGCCTGACTGCAGATTGTAGTGGGTACTGGTTCTTCTTCCCTGGCCACGTGAAAAAAGGAAGGAAGAAAAAAATTAGTTATGTGTTCAAAGCATGTTTTTGAATCTACAACCAATTTCTTCTCTTTAAATGAGCTCCATTTAAGAATATTTTTTTTCACAAGTAATAACTTTTTTTTAGAGAAGAAAAACTGGAACTAACAATGCTTATTTTTTCTGTTTCGGTAGCATTTTATTACATAAAGGGAAATTCTGATATAACATTTCCAGGCTGACAGTCAGTTTAAGAAAACAAGGCAATTTAATAATTAAAAAATAAGCCAACTACATATTGGCAAAACCAGGAAAATTTAAATTGGGTTGACTAGCTACTATAGCCTTAGGCTTCTGCATCAACTAGTTTGAAAATTACTTTCCTGCTTGTCAGAAATGGAGAATGCTAAAGGCAAGCTCTATACCGTGTAACACACATGCATGAGTTCTGCATTTGTACTTGCTCACATGCTGACAGTGCGCTCCAGAGAAATTAATGATGCCAAACTCTAATAGAAAACGTCTTTTAAAGAGTGCTATTAAATAAGGCAAGTCAGTCTTGAGAGTATTTTGTTTAGTTAAGGGCGGGGGGAGGAAGCAAAACTGATTTGGGTTACCTTTTAAGATTTTCCTCTGGGCTTCTGAGGAACAATGTTGGGGAACTAGTTTTTCTGCTCTCAGCACTAAATTAAAGTTTTTCTTTGGTTTCAGAGTGCGTACAATAACTATGTCTTGTATTTACATTTGTAACTAGCTAAGCTAGTTTCAACATATCCCAGTTCTGTTCTTCTTCACAGCAACTACATCCCACACCATCCTCAAGTTTACCTGGTAACTTTGATTTCCACAAATGTTTCTAAAGAAATTATATCTTAAAAGTATTTTTTCCTCCTCTTTAACCACTTTTGAAGGAAGGCAACACTTTGCTTGAAAATAAACAGATGATAGAAACAAAACTGTGTGATTATAATTCCTGCTGACATGGAACTATTTGAACCACAAAGATGTTAAATTCTTTCAGGACAGGGTTATACCCACCAGCTTGGATTCCCGTTAAAAGTTCTTGCAAAGAAATCCTGTTGTGCTATGGGGGTGCAGAGCATCAAATGAGGTTCCTTAACAGGAGTGAATGTTTTAAACAAAACCAAAATTGCATTGAGATCATTTGCAGAAAAAGAATTGTAATTTTCATGCTGTGTATGGCTGCAGATCGTGCAGTGCTGTGCAGTGACGAGTGTCAAAAGATAACAGAGCTTTCCCCCAAAGGCTTGTGCTGCAGAGGCAAGCCAGAACAGATGTGGGGCTGGGTGTGACTTGCAGCACGCTTCCTGGGAAAGGGTAGTAGCTCCTGAACCAGTGATTCATGCATACTACTTACAAATGATTTAAAAAAAAAAAAAAAAAAAAAGTTTTTTTTTTTTAAAAAAGTTGCTTAATTCATTAATAAGTATAATCACATACTTAATCACTGGGTAGTCAAACTTGATCTGCTTATGCCTATGAAATTAAAAATTACATGCTTTGACATACCTTTCTGTACCTAGGGAATGTGTGTGCTTTACACTGTTTTACTGGATCTGAAAGATGATTTAATTGAAACTATGGTAATTTAGTTTGTGGCAGTAGTTATTAATAAGGCACTAGAATAATATTACTAATTACAAGCTAAGAATGACACTAGGATCCAAAATAGGGTTCAGAGTTCAGAATAGGCTATAATTTGGATCTGGTATATCTTGAATATTGATATCCTTCCTATCTCTGCAAGATTTTTAGTTCAAACAGTAAGAGATTCAAATTTTATCCTGGTCAGAAACTCACAAACTGTGTATTCAAGAAGGAGTGGGAATGGAGGGAAGGAAGGTCCCATGTGGCTGGTCTGAAATCAGTTTATATAGATAAATTCACAAGAGGTGAGTACGGCTGTTTACAAATAGACATGTGTTTTCTCTGTAAATTTAGGTGAGGGAATCACTGTCAGTTTGAATTTTATCCATTTCTACTGTATGTAAGAGTGGGTGTTTAGTACACAGTTCAAAGATTCTCATGGACAGCCTATGTGAAATTAGGTAAGATAATTCTCACCATTTACTTGTTCAAAGAGACAAAATCTGTGGAGAGAGAGGCCTGAAAAGATTTGCTAGGGAAACTGCTTGAGGGAGAAAAGGAGAAGGATAGAGGAAGATTTGTAAGAACACTATTTCTTTCCAAGTAGGATGTAGCATATTGGTGTATTGGATGACTTATTCGGTTAAAATATGTTGTTGGAACTTAAAGGAAATGGGAACAGATGACGTTTTTTGAAATGATACTAATACCAAATCTTTTCATTATACGGATGTGAATAACATACAACCTTTACTCAGTCATTCTCATTAAGGAAGAAGGTTGACAATGAAATAATTATTCAAAGTCTGTGTAATTTGGCTAAATTAATTCAGTTCTGGGAAACCCAACTACTGAACTTTGTTCCTACCTCTGCCATGACAGACCTACCATTTTTTACTAATATGTTTTTATGAAACCATGTGGAAAAAAAGAAAAGTGCATTTGATCATTATGTAGAGAAATAGTATCCCAGATCAAGTTCAGAAAGCGTGCTGAATAATTTCAAGGGACAGTAGTAGCTGTGGAAAGGTTATTTTCTGATGCATGTTGAATAGCTACCACTGTAGGCAGTCAGCTTCCAATGTGAGATCTGGAACTGTGTTAAGCACCTAAACTTCTTATATGGTGTGTGTGGGGAGTCAGAAATCTCTGGTTGCAATAGTGAGTCAGTGTTTGTTGTATAGACAATATATTGCTGAACTTCCCTGAGGGAAATATTGAGGGTGGGAATGGGTCTTTCAGCTCCTGTAAAGCTAAAATTTAGACCCCATTATTGATTCTTCTGGGGGTGTGCTTTCCCTTTGTGACTGAAAAAACAGAGTTGTTATCTGACGATTGTTACGTAGTTGCTTTTTTCTCTCTTTGTTTTATTTCTTTAAGGCATCAAGAGATTTAGGAATGCAAGCATACTCCCCCCCACTTCCTCTTTTCCACCCTTTCTGCTGCTTAGTTCACCAAACATAGCTCACTGGTTAGCACAGTTATGTAGGAGGTGAAATCAAGGTGCAAATTTTTTCCATGACTGGAGTCTGCTATTTTTTGTTTGTTTGCTTTTGCTTTTGGTTTTACCTTCTAAACTATTCTGCTGAGTTAGTCTGTGGTATTTCTAGCTATGGAATTTAATTTTGTTATGAACAGTGGAGCAACTTCAAAGATTAATTGGGCCAAATGCACATTATTCTCTCTTCACAGGGAAGTGTCTTGGCTATTAAGTATAGGCCTGGTTCCTCCATTTCCTTCTTCAAAGATTACTTATTAATATTACTGAAATTATTTATTCAGTATGAAATGAAGTGCATGCTTTAGGATGCAGACCTACATAGCTACCAAATGACAAAGTGGTTACGGCTTTCTCCCTCTAACCTATTGCTTCTTTAATTATTATTAAACATTATAATAGCTTTAACAAGAAAGCGAGAGAATAATTCTTGGAGGTGTCCATTGTTCAGTTTTTATTATGACTTCCTGGGCTGAGAGTCATCTTTATTTCAATCTCCTCTAGCAAAGGATAATCTTCATTCTACAATGTCAGGATGAAAGCATTCCTTGCTTTTGTTCAGCTGTGCCCTTCCTGAATGGAAATTGTGGGTGAAATATCCATCAAATCAGGTTTCTCAAGAGCAAGGTGGATAAATTAGGCTCGGTTCATGCCTAACAGAACAACAGATGAGAGGCAGCTCAGATCTGGAAAGATGGAGGCATTTCTGGCCACATATGAAAAAAAAAAATAAATGCAGGTGCTGAAGACTTCTAGCTGTCAAAGGTTAAAACATAAGTGTGCATATTAATTTAAGCCTGAAGCTTTTTTTTTCTTTTTTTTCCCTCTGGCCATTTGCACCCTTAAAAAAAGGCAAATCAGTGACTATTTGAATGATCCAGCCCAAGTTGTCAGTTTGTGAGATGTCATGAGCTCACTGCTGGAAGAGAAAGTAATATATTTGGTTTTTGGGATGGTCCATCTGATCTATCCAGGTTTCTGAGCTATCTTTACATTCGACCTGCTTAAGGAGAAGACATTGTATACTTGGAACTCTGCTTTATAAAAATGAGTTATTGCAGATTGCCCGCAACATATATGACACTTTTTAGACTTTTTTTTTATGTGACTCCTTGCAGTGTTTTTATGGAAATGACCTTGCTGATTCATATCTTTCTCTTAAAATGTCACCAATGAGGAAAAAAACACGCCTAACACATTAGATGGAAAACACAGGGAAACAAAGTTTAAAATGAAAAAGGAAAAAGTCTTTCTTCTTCATTCCTCTTCCAGTGAGCAAAATAACCTCTCCCTGGTTGTAATATATGCAGAATAGTTTACATTTCTTTTGTAATTGCTAACGCTTTTAAGTACAGGGTGCTAAAACGTGTTCTAAAATTTTGCAACGTAGCCTTTAAAGTATTTCATTACAATGTGGTTACAAAACACTATTCACAATAAAGGGAGTGTACTTGCTTCAAAGTATGCAGGATTTTTTTACTAAATGCCTTGTCCTGTTATATAGGTCTAGAAAATGACCAATAATCCACAACAAATACTGTTTGGAAAGGAAGTGGTTCCAAGTAAGGATTTCCTCTGGCTGTTTTTGTGTCCTTTTGGTTTCTGCTGGTTTGTTGTGAGGAGGTGGCGGGGAAAAGATGTTTCTCATGGATTCAGTTTTATGCTTCAGCGTTCCTGAGCCACAAAATAAAGATGACACTTGTGATGAACAAGCTCTGGAAGCTATTTAATTTCTTCAGTTGTATTTAAATTAGATAAAATTAAATTTTGAAGTGTAACTAAGTGTTGACATAACTATTCCTTCAAGGTTTGTTAACTTCACACACAATGGAGTACAGGAGTTTTGAATACAATGGGTTCACTTCCCTTGGATACGAGGGTCTTAAGGGTCAGAAGACTACGCTGATCCAGTAGCAGAGAATGCACTCAGCAGATCAGTTTCTCCAGAAAATGCACTGATGATAATCTTAGAAAGACTTGGCAGAACACACTGCCCTTTCCTATGTTAAATAGAGTATATTCCTACTTTGAAAAAAAACTGAGCAGCAAACCCTCACTTTAAGGAACATGTAAATTTGAATCTCAGATGGTAACTACATAGTCGTGTACAAATGGGATAAAGAAACACACCAACTAGCCATAAAAGACTGTCTGTTTTCACCTAAAGATTAGCGTTGCAAGTAACCTGTGGTTTAGTTGTGCTAATAAAGCGCAGACCAAATATGATTTGAACAATTTCTGTTTGTTTCTTGGTTTAAGATAAATGTTTCATTTCCAATGTTTCCTGCTGTACAGCTGGTGGTACTCCACCTCACATCACTATTTCATTGAAGCAAACTCTGCTTTAAAATTCAAGATAAAAATGACTTGTTATCCATGCTGATATATGAGCTTTGGTTTGAGCAACGTCTGTTCTAATTTAGAATTTAGAACCCATCTTGTAAGGAAATACTGTTGTTCCTGTGGTCACTTCGAAGTGAGAATTGACTAGATGTTTTCCCTTTGCTGAGTAAGAATTAAATTTCAGGCTTTGCTAGATGGATTTTCCCACAGTTGTTACCAACTTTTGCAATATGTCTATGCTGTTGCTGCAGCTGTGGGTGTCCTGTAGCTGTCTTACTTAGACCCGTTGGTTTAGTTTTTCAAGAAAGGATAAGTAGCAGTTGCATCTACTTTCTTTTTGGTTTTCCTACTTGAACAAGACTGATCAATGAGAGTCTCCAAAAGCAGCCCTTCAAGTGAGCTGTTGCTAGACAAGTTCCTTTTTTTATGAATGATCTATAGCGTGAGCTAATCACTTTATTTGTTTGAGGTCTTTTCCTAGCAAAGCCAGAAAGATATCACCCTACAGCAACTGTTCTACATTTTGCTGCTGCATCTGTTCCCTCTACCTCCTTGCTCTCCCAACAGAGAAGATTATAGTGTTTTTTCCGTCCTTACTGCTGAGAAGCTCAAAACTATGATAATGTTCTGACTTCATGAGCCGAAAAAAGTGGCCAAAAGACATGCAAATGAGAGAGAAAAAAGCTTTTCAGTATTGCACAAACTGTACAAAATTATTCTGCTGTAACTTGGGTAGTTGAACTGAAGAAAGGAAGCAACGATTCAGAGATAAAAGTGGAACAGGCACGTTCTTTTAGATGTTGCTACTTCCATTTCTTTCCCACCCCAATCAGAGGGAATTTGCAGTAGAGGGATCAAGCTCAGTTTGATGCTTCACATACGATATTGTTAAGCAATTCCAAGATAAAGTGATACCAAACAGTCTCGTTTAATGGCATGTATTTCTCTGACACATTCTAGATTTCGTAAACATCGGTTTTATTGCCTACTTGGGTTTTGTTTTAAATGATAAGGCTGCAAATCATTCTGCAATGTCAAATTCTACCTGGGTTGTTTCGTTGTTTAAGGACACAATAAAACTGTAATTACAGCAAAGATGGTTTTGTTATTAGGGAGGGATGGTGAGACACTATTAAATTCTTGTACGTAATTAAGAAATAACAAGAAAAGACATTACTATAAAGTCTATCCAAACTGTTATGTTACAGAACTTTTCTTTTTTCCCTGGAGTGATATTTGATAGGAGATGCTTGTGTCTTTTAGTTATGTAAAACACTGGATATGTAGAGGTCTAGTATTGACACTGAAATGCTAAATATCATATGAATATAGCCCTAATTATTATAGGAAACTTAAACTGGTAATACGTAACTGATGGGAGCACAAATGGATTTTTTTTTATGCTGTCATAAACAAGATGTAGATCAGTGTCTTTGATTTAATATCTAAAAACTCCCTCCTCCACTGCACTTGTGTATTATATGATCCNCTTGTGGTTTTTTTTTGTTCCCTTTTTTTTTTTTTTTTTTTTTTTTTATTTATGAAGAAGTCCTCTCTCTTCTTCTGTGCATATTTGATATTTGGAAAACAATGATGATGAACTCTTTAACTGTTCCTGTCTACAGTGCCAATCTTTTGAACTTCACAATTGGCATTTGCTCCTTTTTTTTTTTTATGCAAAAGTGACACTTAAAAACACCAGCTGCCTTGCAAGTTGCGATGCCACACAATTTTCTCACCAGCTTTGTTCAGAGGCCTATCATACTCTGAATAATTTTCTACTTCCATACACTATCATATTAACTTTGATGGAGTGGTGCTGCTTGGATCAACACTGAAATGCAGTCCAATAGTCCATGATACAGAAATCTGTTTGTAGAGCAGTAACATAAAAATAATAAACCCTGCCACTTTCTTGCTGATTTCAACATAGAGGCCTACTGACCAGCTTAAGAGATGTGTTCGAGTTATGTGCCACAAAAACCCCCAACTGCTGAGGACATGCTATGAAATGAGGTAGAACAGGAAAGAAATCAGAAATACTTCAGTGACCTGCACGTACACAGCACTAAGGTAGTAAAAGTAACGTAAAATGCATTAAATGAGGTCCGAGACAGGATTTTCTTGAAGCTAGTTGATGTGTCAGAAGGTGAGTCTTGTATTTTAAAGAACTTCCAGTTTGCCTTTGACATGGCTGCAATAATTTAAAAAAAAAAATAAAAATAAAATGTTCTGGTCACTGTGTTTGAATATGGTTTCTACAGAAACTTGTAAAATCTTCAGATGGACAATCTGTATATGGGTGTTAAAGGACGTCCCCTGGTATCTCTTTCAACAACAAAACAAGATTTGTTCAGTATAGGTGTTTAGATACCTGAAATTTATTATCCATCTGCAAGGATAAGAGCAAAAATCTGTATCTGATAGAGCCTACAGGCTGCAGCCATACCTTTAAAAGGTCTCCTCTGTCAGCATGAAAGGTTAGTGTGTTCTTGTTTAGGTTTCTGCATCTATCTTTTATGATGTTGACTGCCATAGAACTGAAAAGAGACGAAAAAGAGTGAATTTCATTACAGAAAGGGTTGGGGTAAAAAGGTTGGTGGGAAAAGGTGGGAAAAGTTTCTGTTCATATGCAATGAAACTTTAGTATCAAAGGGTCACTGCAACCTTTAAAAGGGGATTTTTCAAAGGCTGAGCAGAACTCCAGAAGGTAAGCTAATGCATCTACTTAATATACTCATCTCAGATCTTGAGAGATCTTCTTTGGCTGCAGTGCTGGGTCTGCTTCAGCAACAGAGCTGGCGGCTATTGGTGTGCTCTGTTGTCACCAGCAGATACCAGTGCAGTGATGTGGAATTACTATGAAGTGCTTCAAACAGTGACACGGGCATCTCCTTTGTTCTTCCCCAGGCAGCTGCCCAGAGGCCATTAATCCGTGACAGGAAAGAGGAGGACTTGGCAGTGATTTGACTTGTACATTTGACAGAAGGCACATGAACAAATGTTTATTTCCAGAGTCTTCCTGGGTAACTCTCAACATATCTATTCTTTCATGAAAATGTAGCTGGTTACGATCTTGAGCCTAGGGAGTGAGAGGAAGCTGCATACTGATGTTTCTAAGTGCCCCTCTTTACTCTCTTGCTCTCCTTATCAAAAATAAATGTAATTTAAAATTTAAATGATAACATTAGTGAAATCTTATTAAATTTAATTTGATTTAAATTAAAATAAAATTACTAAAAATTTAAATTTACATAGAAAAAATACATAATAAAAAATTTAAACTGCAGAAGTCCTCAGGGAGAAGCACCATCATAACCCTCTTTTTCCTTCTCTTCTACCCTTCCTCTCCCAAATGGCTGTATTGTATGCACTCAAATTCTTTAAGAGCTTATGCACTTGAAAGAGTAATAGACTTTTCTGTATGCCAATAACTGCAAAAACATGCAGTTGTAAATGAAGAAACTGATCTGTAAAAGTTCAATGAGTTCTTTAAAGAACAAATGAAGATGGTATTAGTCATTATGTATCATTGCTTATGTGCACGGAAGTGGGTGTATCTATATCATGTTCCTATTCCTAAATAAATTGATAGTTAGACGTATTTAACATGAACAGCTGTAAGTGCAATATTTATATTAAAGGATTTTTTGGGGGTGAAAATCTGCATATCAGAGATTTCTACAAATGTAAGCCCAAGATTAATTCTTCTTCATCAGAATTAGTCATAATGATTGTGAAGAGATCTGAATTTTTACATTGCTCCTGCCCCTGTTCTGAGTTTCTTATGGATAAGCTGATAGTTTCACTTTTCAAAGATGTCAGGCCAGCATATTTTATAGCAATGAGGAAAAGCAGTTGTTCTCTGGTAGCAATTATTTTTATCTTTCACAGTGTATAAAGGCTTAGTATGCCCTTAACTTTTCTTCTTGAGATGAAAATGTCTTTTGCTTTTGTCTAAAGTTTTGAGGATTTTACAGAAAAATCCTTCAGCTGTCCGTTAGAATGAGAAAATGCTTTGTTAGCATTCTGGGACGTTTTGATTACCAGTTAACTTATGATTGCATTACTATTGTTATAATTATTCTAAAGCAAACTTAGGGTTTCACCTTTCACATTATGCTCATGTCAAAAATGTATACCACTGTCAGTAAGGTCCGGCATTTTTTTGATATAACTAAGCCTGTAATCCATTCTCCCCAAGCAGGATATCACTTAGGATAGTGATTTGGACCCAGTTTTACCATAGATATAAGATGCTGCACATAGAAATTCATCACTACCTGTGACAGACTACTTTAGGACTGTGAGTATATCATTCATTCTAGGTTTTGATGATCTGAATGCTTACCTGTCCAAAATAGAATTGCTTTTAAGCAACATATACGGAAAATATGCTATCATTAGTTGAATTTTTTTAAATAGTGATTTTATTTAGTTTAAAAATATTTTTCTGTTTCAATATATTTTCAATGGCTTTCCTGTTTCATTAATGTTATGAATTTGACATTAAAGAAACCCAATGATAAAATACCGCTCAGAACAAGGGCAAGATTTGGGGAATATAATACTTACAACTTGTAGTTCAAGAGGATCACAGACAGTAGCTTGAAGTCAGGAGTAATTCGAAAGGCATTCAGAATTCAAGAATGGGTGAGTAAGAGTTAGATTTGAAAATGAGAGAATTATTCACTTGAGTAATATATCTGAAAAGGATTTTTCTCTTTTAATGTTGCTTATGTGGAAGACTAAATGTAGTAGGGCTGAAAGTTAACTTTTATATTCGTAACGAAGTACAGTGTATAGTGCACAGGACTAACCTGTGTGAAAGTTTCTTGCTGGCTCAAACTGAGTGTCATCCAGAAGCAGTGACCAGAGTAAAATCTAAGGCTTATTCTCATGATTTCCTGTTTAAAACCAACTCTTGGGGTAGGATAAGAAAGGTATCAGAAATATTTGGGATAATGTCATTAACATATCAGTAAATTAAAATGGCCATTTAGATGGTAATTTAAAAAAAAATCAGTACTTTACAGGAATATGAAAGATCAGCTCTTGCCACACATCTTGATATCCCCTCCTAAAATATGAATGACTGATCTCTTGTTCCTTGATTTTACTTAGGCAAGAGAAAGGGAAGTCTATAGCATATCGTATAGTGCTATGTGCTATTTACTGATCTGAGGTGTGTGAGGGGGGCAGGAAATTGGTAGGAATAGCTCACAACCAAGGGATAAGATTGGAGGTACAGTCTACATTTAGCAATGTGTGTGGCAACTAATCAGGATCTCTGGGTGTATCTAGATATTAGAATTATAGCATCGTTTATATTATGAACCACTGTCTTCTGGTGAATGCTGTCTCCCTCCTTCCCTTAAATATACTTGAGTATGTAAATTTACCAGCAGCAACCTACTGCTTAATCATGTGGAGACAGGCAGTCTAAACAAGTTCTGCTAGGAAATCCATCTCCCAACTAACTGCTGAGCAAATAGAAGACTTGGCTCTCATTTTGTCAAGGGTGTTTATTATATGAATACAATACCGCTCACTTCAACAGACCCATGAGGGATAATCATTGCCCCTCCAGAACAGTATTTTTCCTGATTTAGGGAACGAGGAGTAAGAAAAAATCCACCCTGAATTGAGAAAAATGTTTTTCTTCCTTACAGTCTTTAATTTTGACCATCTTAACATCAGCTAAGAAATCCTTCCTTGTTTGAAATACAGAATTTGGGGTTTTATTTTGAAAATGTTCAAATGTTCTTGTTAACTTTCAAGGTTTTTTTCTCCTTCTTGCCCCATTTATGCTGACAATAGCATTGAATCCTGTTTATTGCTGTCTTATTTTAGGAGTTTTTTGATTAATTGATATTTTCCTGAGGAAGAAGTTTAAGATGTACCAACCAACTCCACTGTTGACCCCTGTATGTCTTTCTTTCTTCAAATGAAGTAACAGTAAGCTTTATGTACCGCTTGACAATGATTGCATGAAAGTGTGCTGTTTCATCAAATAATCTAGTTTTACTTGTTTACTACAATCTAGTCTTTGTAACTCTGTCAAGCTTCATCCATCTTCTATAACAACAAGAAAAAAATCTAAAACTAGAACTTGACCGTTTATTTTAAGCCATATTACTGTGATAATCTGCTTTGCAAGTGTCCTTGCATCCTTAATTATATGGCTACCTAATTGGTTCTTACTATTTAAGCATCACAACACAGATTGTTGTCAGTTACTGTCTTATTAATACCACCTGGTTTGATACACAGTCATTTCTGTGCAGTCAAGTTTTTTATATTTGTAAGGGATACAAAGCTGTGTAATGGTCTCTGACAAAAACTACAGAAAGAGTAACACTTGGAGAAACTGTCACTGGTTTAGTGGCCTTTATTTCAACAGGTCTTTGACATTCTTCTGTGGAGACCGGTGCTATATTGGGGAAGACAGAGGTAAAGTTTCCTTTAGACATTTTTGTTAGGATACTTATTCCTGCTTTCTTTAGAGTAGGGGAGAACTGGTGGGTACCAGATTCTTGGTCCTCAAATTGAACACACAAATTGCAAGTCTGAGAAAAAGATGCTGGAGCTGAAAATGCTTCCCTGCAGTCCTGTGCCAAATGGAGGTTTGGCAAAGAAATTAATCTACAAAAGCCTTTTTGTGAAATACTGCTCTTCTGAATCAAATACTTTCTTTTATGGTGATGGAAGTGGTGTAGTTTGCTTTCACTTTTTGACCTTCTCAGCCGTGCATGCATGCTTTAACCTTTCTTTGTGAACTTAAAGAAAACTGTAATCTCCATTTATACTGGGTTATGATAAATTGGAGCATATCTAATAGACTAGTCTCAAAGGTTTTTTCAATTCTTTTTTTCTTTTTTTTTCTTCTTTTTTTTTTTTTTCTGGAACTATTTCATCTTGTTTCTACTCTATGCCAGTCCTCTAAGAGTGCTAAAAGCATTTTGAGTCCAGAACTGGGGGATCTTTCTTTCCTGCTGTTTGAGGTGTAAATGAATAAATTTCAGCTTTGACCACTGACAAGTTTTGCTCTAGATAAAACGTCATGGCTATAAATTCCTGAAATACAGGGAATGGAAACCATAGTCTTAGTTAATTAGGAAAAAAAGATTTTAGTTTTTCATTAAAACTTGAAAGCATCTGCTTTTAAGTCTTGGAAAATGTTAAAATAGTGGAAGGTTCAAATACACATATAGGATTTTAGGGGGCTTTTGGAGAAAATTTCACAGCTCAAATGGAACCTTGAAGAGTTGCAATCCTTTTAAAGAAAAGGTCCAATGTATACGTAGTAAAAGAAAAGAAGCACTCTTTGTTAAACAGAACAAGAGTGAAGAAATAAAGAATTCTCTGTTACACTAAGTTGCCATTATGTTATGTTTCAAGAAATGACTGCAGTTGAATGGAAGGAGGAAATTGGAGGAGATAGAGATGGCAGACCATAAGAATTGTGCATGAAGTGAAAACTGAGTGACTGAGTTGGCTGAATAGGGAACTAATTTCTCTTCCTAACCTGATGGAATAAAGGAGAAAAAATATCTGAACTTTGGCTGTGGGCCATGAGATTTTTCAAGAGGCACAGCTGCTATCACTTGTTTTGTCTTTTTCTCAATCTAGATTTTTAAATCATAGATCATATCCAGTTTAAAACAAAATATTTAAAATGGTGTACTATATATCTTAGCACCAAGGTAAAAGTAGCGTGTGGATTTTCTTGCTGTTATCTTGGCAGTTCTGCTTGTTACAGCTCTGTGTTTTCATGTTAGATGACTATTTCGAGACTGCAAAGCAATGTGGAATGAAGAGATAGCTTGCCTTTTGCAAAAAAAATTAAGCCAAGAACTTGAGAAAAAATTATAAAACAAAATCTTGAAAACTGCAGGCCACTCCAGTTTAATAAAAATAAATAGCTTTTATTCTTCAACCTCTGAATGATTGGAGGGAGTCATTGCAGTACAATTGCTACATAAAATATAAGGGGAAAAAAGATAAAACTAAAGCAACTTATCGTTCACCTTAGAGAAAATATTTGTTGAAGTAGTATCAAAGTTTGCAGTGTCATGAACTGATGCTGAGAGAGATTCCTCCTGAGAGACATACTATATTTAAAATGTCTTCTCTCCTCATGCCCTCTTTGAAATACTTTACTTTCATAAAAGCTATAGGTCCATATTTCATTCCAGGGACGCTCAACCTGACATCCATCAAAAGTTTCCATTTTATCGGTTAAAAGTAGAAGTTTTGGACCAGGACACCTATTTGGTTGGGGTTTTTTTCAGTATCTATGAGGTTTTAGTTTTCCTTTGCATCCTGCCTTTTAGTTACAGGTATTCTGGGGTGAGGATCTGGGGTTTTTTTCCTGCCTGCCCTTTGCTTGGCAGGTGGTGTGCTGTGAGTTTAGTGGTCTCCTCTGCAATGGCATCCTCTCTGAGTGCACGTGTGTAAGATCAGTGTAATTCCAGAAGGCAGTGCTAAGAATGGCTTATCCATTTTTATGGCTTCCAAAGAGACATCGTATGTGTGTATGTGTCAGTGTGTGTATTTTTATATATGTACATGCATGCAGTGTGAAGATGACTAAAAATCTATTTGCATTTTTTCCAGTACATTTATATACTTGAGAGAAGGGGATATGAATAACTGAAAGTGCCCAGGCGCTTGACAGTCTCTTCCTCATTAGCTCCTCAACCTGAAGAGGTGGACAGCAGTCAAGGCACTGTATATTGTGTTGTGACACCGAATTAACCTTTGCTGCTCTCCCGTTCATCCTCAGAAATGTTCTGAGTGGTACCCCCCTGAAGATGGGAGGGAAGGAGGTGCTTGGTCACAGCTCTGGTTCTCACTGCCCTCACCTCTTCCAAGGGATCTCCTGTAGCTCTGTCCCACCAGAGTTTGCCCAGGTACTGCTTTTCCCTATCTAAGCCATCTCCCAGCCATGTATATCTTCTATCTTCCTAATGAACAAAATAATTTCCAATTATAGTCCCTGACCATAGCTACTTGATTTCTTCAGCAGGTCATGTTTTGGACAGTTTGGGAATACCTACATTTGCAGCAATCTTAATTAAAGGTAAATGAATGTAACGGAATTTAGCCATTTCAGTGAGTCACAGTTTCAATCTGAAAGACTGTACTTTGGCTGTACACAGAGGAATTGGTTTATTGTATTGCTCAGTAAAGCTAAACCAAAAAAATGTCTAGGTGTTACACTCAGAAGATACAGGCAATATTACAGGGAGAGAGGCAATGGAACAGTGGAGATTTTAGATCTCTCCACACATTTTTTTTTTCATAAAAATGTGCTTGAAGTTTTTAAATGCCAGTTCAGAAGTTTCTGCATGCACAAATTCTCTGAAACATATATCCTTTTCTTTCAAGAGCTCATTCTGGCTCATTAGTTTTCTTAATACTTAAACTGTTGAGGGTTTTTTTTTATTGTTTTGTTTTGTTTTGTTTTTTAATTGGTGCAAACTAGCAGATAGTCAAAGTTTGCTAGAATTTGATGCCCAGCTTTGAATAGCATTTCAGTTTTTAAAAGTTTAAATGCCTAAACTTAGCATTAAGACTTTTGTCTCTATTCCATAACACACTTCTTTTCTTCAGAGTGTCCAAGTTCAGATTTTCCTTCAGAAAGTCAGAAGGCTTTGGAGAACAGGTAAAACTTGTTCCTTGAGGTACCTAAATTTGCATGAGTTTGAAAGAGTTTTTTCAGCCTTTGTACTTCAAGTGAAATTCAGCTCTCAAATTCAAACTGAGCCAAATCTAATTGGAATTTGGATCAGACAGGTGTGTTTCTGTCTTTACCATTTGTATTTATGCATAAAACTCTCTTCCCCTTTGTCCCGTTTTAATTAAAATGTAGTTTTGAATACAGCATTTTTGTCCCATCTTGAGGCTGCATGTTGGGAAAAAAAATGCAGCATAAACTGAGGCACCACTATTTCCCATCAGTTTCTTTAATTGAAGCTGTGGCTCAGTGAAAGAAAGTGCACTACTAAGTCTACGGCATTACTTTAACAAAGTGTAGTTCTTAGCTTTAAATCTCCTTTCTTTCCTTTAACACAAGGAGTAATTTGGTCTGATCTGGGTTAATTTCTCCCAGTATGCTTACATGTAGACCTTTGTGGTTTCCTAACAGCAGCTCCCTAAAATACACACGAATTCATAGCAGTCTGCAATACTTAACTGAATGGTGCATTAAAGCATCTGAAGAAGAGGTGTTTGTGCAAGCCAGGGATGTAGAGTGTGTTGTCAGCTCTGGTTTTAGGGAAATTGTTGCCATAGTTTGACAGGTTATATATAAAATAAAACAGGTCCCTTGTTTTATTGTTCTGTAATTTTAGAGCCAGATTTAAAGAAGTGAGGCATTTTGCTACAAATGTTTTATGTTATGGTTGCTTTAGGTATCTAGCTGCCCTTCAGCCTGTGAGCCTCTGTTAAAACTTATACGGTAAGCACTGGTCTAAATTACTGAAGTTCTTTCTTTTGGTGAAAGTAGGATTTGCACCATCAATTAACTTTTATCTAATTGATTTGAGTACTCTAGGCTGACCTGCCTAACGTGTTGGTTACCACTGAAAGGCCAAGCACCTTTGTAGGGCTCCATACGCTGCAGTATCTTGCTGTTGCAAGATTCATTTCTCTGGAAGGTAAAGGCAATTTTGTGGAGGTCTGAGACGAGTTAACTATCTTGCTGCCAGTATCTCTAGATCACCTAGAGCAATGTGGGGAGTTTTATGGCTGAGGCACCTGGAGGTAGATTATCAACTTCTAAATTATATCTTTACTTCTGAGAGCCCCGGGTGCCTTTGGAGACTTTATAATCAGTTATCTACCTCAAATTCCACTTACTGCCTTTAGAATGGTCTTTCCTTTTCTATTCAAAGGTTTTATAAGATAAGAATTGAGATAGAGATAAGAAATAGAGAGATATAAGGGTTTTGATTGGTTTCTGGTTTCTAGTGTTCTGAATTTGTGTGTATTTATAATGATGTTTCTTGGTACTTACGAAGGGAAATATTCGCTCTGCTCCTCCTATTCCCACTCTCTGTCAGAAAGCCAGAGTATATTGACTCCACAATCTTGAAATACAGTAATCTGATAAATTGACTGTTTAGCGAATAATACCTACTCTGCAGATGGTTCAAAATACTTGTTGTGTCACTACGGACTAAAGCAGTAATTACATACTGGCAGAGCTCAAGCTACAAAAGTTGCTGTGTCCCTAAACTCTTGGATACTGCATCACCTACTGAAATTTGGATTGTTGCTGAGTAACCTCATGCTGTGCCCTGGAAGGTCCCTAAAAGCGTGATATTGAGGTTGCTCACAGGCTGGGGTGGGAAGCTGTCTGAAGCTAACTGTTTATGCTGGAGTTGAGAAGTCAGAGTCCAGCTTCCCAGTGTACTGTGACCATCCTTGCTGGAGCTTCCTAACAACATAGTGCATCTTGGACCTCATGCCAGATTATCCTCCTTTGAACTACAAAACCACTCATCTGCATCTGTCGTCTAATGTCCCGCTGGAATTTAAAAAAAAATATTCAGTCTTATTTGGTGGAGAATTTAAAAGATTTTGCTACCACACCACTAATATCCTAACACCCCAGTCTTTGGTATTCTGGGAATCATCTGCCTCTATTACTTCTTCTAAAACTATTCTTAATCTCTAATCAAAGATTAATTATGCCAAGCTTTGGGCCGTGGAGAATGTAAAGGAGAGTAGAGGAAGAGAAAGTGCACTCACCAAAGACACAGAAAAATCAGGTACAAGCCAGTGCTGTGACTTATAGTTGGGATTCGGCAGCAGGGATGCTGAGATAAACTCTGAAACACCACACTGAGGCTGTGAAGCTGCCATATGTGATCATTTCTTTGCAGGGGGGGGGGGGATGTACTTTGCCAAAGTATCACTTTATACCTCCCAGATGGTGTCTTTCTACCTGTCCTGGCACCTACCCAATGCTATCTGTCAGTATTTAACTTAGAGTGTCGTTCTTTAACTCTTATGTCACTGAACCATAGAGCTGTGTCCTGTGTGTACCTCCATATCCCAGTTTTGTTTAGAGTTGCAAGGGAGAGCACTCCCCAAGGTTTTTCTATTTCACCTGGCTGTGTATCCAAGATTGGAGTCTGGTCTGAGGCTGGATTTCTGCTTTAAAATTTGAAGTCAACAGGTTTACAGAAAAATGAAATGTAAATTTAATTCCTATCAGAGCTGAACAGCCGGGTTCCTCTCTGACTGCTTCCTTCACATAGAGCTGGGGCTGAGCCTTCAGTGTCCATAACAACAACTTTCCCTGCAAATGGTGTCCTAATTCTGTCTAAAACTGTCCTGGGGGACTTTGACAGCTCCTCTGAGTTCTCTTCATCTGTTCTCCTTTATCCAAAATTCTTTTCATGGTGCCAGTCTGTTGCAAATACAGTTTCAATGGGTTATTTGAATATTAACAACTGTTTCGACAATTTCAACCCAGCACTTCATGGGTTACTACTGAAGTTGTTGAAGTACTCAAAAAATCATTCAAGCTTTTATATACATATTCAGAGGAAATTTTTATCTTTAGAATATTCTATAGAGCTCTCTAACACTTCACTGATATGAATAAAAAATCTGATTATTGGGTTGTTGTAGATGGTTGGATAATATATTTCCATTTCTTTTCCTTTCTTTCCTGTCCCCAGACATTCAGAATTGGAGAAATCTGGTTTTGTCAGAGCATGTCCACAGTCTGAGGATTGGGCTGTTGTCTTGGGAGTTAGAAATCCCTGTCCTAGAGAGATGCACTTCAAATTTCAGTGGATTTTGAACCTGACACTCCAATATTCAAAAAGATTCTCGAAGTACTGACATTTTAGGGCAGCTTTTTTTCACCTCCACATTTCCTCACGGTTTGTGTGTTAAGAAATCCAGTGTGATAAGATATTTTGAGAACACCTATCAGATAGATCTGTACTAGGTGGAGACAAGGTGACAGATGAATCTTGCTGCTTCTACCCCTGGAGCTGTAAACATACTAGTCTTGAAATGAAGTGTGTTTTTATATGACTTACTGGTGGAAACAGTGATAGCTAAGGGGTTTATGGGTAGTTGGTGATAACTAGCTGCTTTGATATTGTTGAATCTCAGCAATACATCTAAAGATTTCTTTATTTGCCTGCAATTCTTTTGCATTCAATCCCAAAAAAATGATTGCAGGGGTTATGCTGGAAATGCTTTCCTTTTTTTTTTTTTTTTCCTTTTTTTCTCTTTTTGTTTGGTTTTTTGTTTGTTTTTGTTTGGGATTTTTTTTTTTTTTTTTAATTATGTATCTGTCTGCAGTTTAGTGTTACCATTCCTATGATACCTGATCATTCCTAAGATATCTGGAGAGACCTGTTCTCTTTCAGCTTGGTGCTTAAATCTGATTGCACACATGAGATCATTATTATCAGGCATAGTTACCTAAGAGAAACAATTAGAGGTAATGTCATACTTTATTGGAGTGAGTTATTACCTAGTGTAAATACAGGAGACATTTGCTGTCATTTGCTTAGTTCTCTAACCGAGAACTTGTGCTTTAGTGTAAAAATAAACATGATTTTATATCCTGTTTTATTAATATTTATAGTATCTAGAGTTTCTACATGTTTGGAACATACAGCAAAATACAGCCCTATTCACAAAGGCAGATACAAAAAGGAGATAGAAGAAATGCTAGCTAGGGATGAAGCGACTCTCATCTACGGAATAAATGGCAATTGCAGAATATCATCTGCCTAATCATTCTCAGATTTTTGTAAACATCTTGACAGACGTGAGTTTTAAGAGTAGTTTGAAGAGAAGGACAGCTGTTACTTTGTGAATGATCTTTTGTTGTTGTTGTTGTTGTTGTAAATGCTACAAACAACAGCATTACTGAAAACAGAGATGGAATATATCACTTGGTTGCTCATCCTTTTAGTGCTTCCCTTCTGTCAAGGCCCAAGTCCCCGAAGTATGTTTTTGGGGAACATATGTTGTCTGCCAAAACTAATTTGATATCTGAAAGTAGAACAATGTTTTGCTTAACTTTGTTTTCCAAATGTAAAACATTTACATTTACATTGAAATGCTCCCTGTAACTACAGGATACTGTAACTTTAAATAATTAAGTTTTTTCAAAAGAAGTTTGGCTGTTTTAAAATTTGACTATAAAAGTTATTTTTAAGGCATATTTCTAAGCTACAAAGATGCATTTTCTCAAATTACTTGAAAACTAAACTGGAATAGGAACACCAGGCCAAGAATTTTAAAAATGTTTGTGCCTTACAATAAAAATGAGTGCTTAGAACAGTTTCCTTATCACCGAATCCCTGCAAGTATCTCATTACATCAAAAAACATGCTCCTTCTTCTGGATGGAAATAAGACAAAATTCAAAATGAGCAAGCACTGTTCACAAGAGCTACTGTGGGGGCTATGGAAATTCACACTCTGCCATCACCTTCTTGAAATATTTAGGAAATTGAGTCAATAATTTGTTAATAATAGTTACCTATTTTACAGGCCCAAAACAGAGAGTTTTGGGGCAGCAGAGACTTGTAGCCTACTGGAATCCCAGAGATGATGTACTCCTGCTTGCTGTCTTACCCATTAGAGAGATGCAACCCAGCTCTCTGCTAACTGTATAATAAAAAAATCCTTTCAAGATAAATACCTAAACAGATAACTCAGCTATATTCATGGCTAGAGTATTCCTGATAAATGAGAAAGGATAACTAAATATTTTTTAATGATTTTTTTTGTGTCCTGTCTCCATATAAGACATGCAGTCTATCTAACAGATTCACATCCTTGGAGAACCTGCCTTGCTCTGAGGGCTAATGTAGAAGGAAAGGTAGTGGATTTCTGTCATCAATTACCATTTATTTCATAGAATCATGGAATGGTTAGAGTTGGAAGAGTCCTTAAAGGTCATCTAGTTCCAATTTCCCTGCCGTGGGTGGGGATGTCTTCCAATAGACTGGGCTGTTCAAAACCCCATCCAGCCTGGTCTTGAACACTTCCAGGGGTGGGAATTTCCACTAGCTTCGGCAGAAATGTCACCTCGAAAAGCTCCTCACCTAGGTTTGATTGTGAAAGGAGTCCAGAAATGTTTCTTATTATGTCCCAATCTTGGCTTACTTTTGAAGTTATTAACTTCAATAGGAGAAGGATTTTACTTGCTCAGATTTGTCCTTTTCAGAAAGTATGTTAAATTAAAACATATCTATAGATGAATGGATATATAATATCTGTACTTAAAACCTTATACCTGTGGTAATGTGTTTTAAAATACTCTAAGAGCCTGGGTGGATGAACCACTTGTGAATATGGGCACAAACTGCTCAGCTTATTATATGAACTGCTTCAGAAAAGGTATCAGGGGCAAGTGAGAGCACTGAATACTCTCAGTAGCTCATGACACTGTTAGGACGCTAGAAATGTAAATACTGCCAGCTACTCTTCTGTTTTTTTTTTAAATAATTTACTATGCTGTACTGTAGGAAGCCAGTTTACCCATTTTCCTAGCAGAGCATGTAACTGCAGTACAGCACAGGAAGGCTCAAACCCCTCAAGGGTGGGGAATTAAGAGGAAGAAAAAGGAAATATTTTGTGGTGAGTGTCTGCAGGGAGTGAGGTGTCATGCAGTGAGATCAGCAGGTTTGCTTTCATGATGGGGCTGAAGTTTTAGATAATTTGATTTGTCTTCAGTTTTGTGTGAACCTGAGCGTCTCAGCTGAGCATTGTGAGCAATCTGACACTTAAATCCCATGATTTTATGCTTCCCCAGTCTGGTTATAGCAATAAATCTAAGTTCATTACTTTGTTTTGCTGAACATTTGCTAAAAATATATAATTTTAAAGTGCTGGCTATCTCACTGTGTCTTTCAATAGATTGACACTTCATAGTTTTAAACGCTTCTAATCCAAACACCTGGTATAGTACAAAAATGCCTGGTGCGCAAGCGGATGGGGCCTAGCTATTGCAAGGTAATTCAATGTGCCAACATGCCTGTTTATGAAAGAAGTTACTGGTACAATAAATAGTATTTTAATCACTTGCTATTCATTTGTTAACTCTGGGGTGAAACTAAACTTCTAAAATACAATGTAGGCAGTATACAAAGCTACCTCTGAAGTATTTAATTAAGTTTAAAATATAAATTTTTTCAGTTACCTTGTGTTCAGAGAAGTCAGATAATGGAAGCAGAGAAACTTGAAATAGCAATGTGTTACTTTCTGAGAGCTCCTCTCTGTCCACACCAATGAGATTTACGATGCTATAATGCTGCAATTTCATCATTATTTTGTAATCTTCTTAAATGTGTGTCTCATGTTAGTGCAGGCAATCACAATAACTGCTTGAATAGGATTTGCTGCTGAGCAAAGCTGCTTGTATTGCAAAAGCAGCTAGAGGAACACACCAGAAAAAAAACCTTGTGCAAAGGTGTTTACTTTCCCATCAGGTTTAGAGTGAGTCCTCAGAAGGGAATTTAGTCATAACTTCACCCATGCTAGCAGGATGCCAGCAAATTGTCAAAAAAGGAAGTAATACTCTAATAGCAGCTTACGGCAAGTTCCAAAACAAAGGAGATTTGTAACCACACCAGTTATTTAATGTGGAATATTGTCATGTTTCTATAGAGTAAAATAGAAGCTTGCCTCCTTCTAAAACTCTCTTGGCTTTGCGATGCTTACTGCTTCTCTTAGCCAAGGAGAGGACTTGCATCAGGTGAAGCATGCTGACTGTATGGCAAATATTCCTTTCCACACAATAGCTGTGTTCCGAAGAGGGGAGATTCAACAGCTTCCTTTCCCTCCCAGGTATAGTGGCTAAGGCGATGGAGGCAAAAAGAAATAACTCCTGTTTACTTCCCCCCCACCCCGAACCTCAGAACCAACCTTTCATTAAGCATTATTTATTCATGTTACAGTCTACTTACTTCTTCCAGATAAATACTGGCCATGCATTCAGTGTGTGTATTTTCCTCTAAATCTTTGAGACTATTCACGTGGGTAAAATTATGTATATGGGTCTGTAGTTATAGGATCTGAAGATGACACTAAATCACTAAGGTTCAGAGTTAGTAGACAGGCATTAAAAAGCATAGTCCTAGCTTGATTTTCAAAGGATTTTATTTTTCCCCAGAAGAATATAGCAATAATATCAGCATATGACTGTTGTAATTTATTTTCCTCTTCAAACTCCAGCTAGAAAAATATTGCTCCTCGTTACTTCGTTGCCTGTACACAGCGTGTTTAATTCTGCTTTTGTTCTTTTCATCAGAGATATTGATCAATGATCTGATGTCCCTTGTCTGAGTCACGCTTCAGGCTGTTGGCCCTGGGCCTAATTGTACTTCTGGTTTCAGAATTCTTTGTAATATCTGCCTGGAGGCTTCTTCACTTTAAAAACCAAGATTGTAGCTCCTGTGCAAGCACTAATGTAAATGACATAGTACTGGTGCTTCTTCTGGTCTATTTGAATTCCAGGTTTCTAACAGCAAACATCTTTTCCTCATTTTCATTTGCAGATTTCTGAAGTGGTACGAAGAAAAAGCAAGAACTGTTGTAATCCTTATTATGTTCTTTACAGCCTATGGATGTTCTGTAGTTATCAAAATAACAACCCCTCCCCTTACTTCCCAAAGTCATGCTCAAGTCACAACTCTGTATTTCTTCTCCATAAAGGATTTTTTTTTCATGTTTGGTATTTTTAAGCCAGTGTTTCTTGAGATTTCATTTTACATTTCATTTTGTATGGAATAAGACGCAAAATAAGTGCAATGGTAAAGAAAAATGACATATTTTCCTCCCAAAACGGCATTAAAAATACGTTAAATATTGTGTATTGATATTTCCAAATATGAAAATATGTACTGATTTCGGATAAGTTAACACATGCTAATAACGATTACATTTTTCTCCCAGTGTATTTATCAGCTGTAATTAATGTTGCAAAATTAGTATTGCATTGGAGGATGTTTACGTACCAAAAACTGACAACAGAGTTGAAAACGCAGTTTGTCTACCACTGTAGCTGTGTAGGCAGGGTGCTCTGATGTAATGATGTAAAACAGAGTTAGAAGGATTACATCATCAGACTATGCTGTCACTTGCTGATAGTGTCAGGGCTGCAACATGATGCTTCTAGCACTACTGAAAGCTGATTAACTCCTTTTTGGATATCACAGGACTCACGGTCGTGACTCAGCCAGAGGTCACATCTTAGCAGGGTAAAAAATCATTTGTTTGAAAGAAACAGGTTTTATTCTCATTTTCACCCCCTGGAAGTAAAATTGAAGTTTATTTATGCAATCCGCTGGTTTCTCTCGCTGACAGCAGTTTCTGTTAATTCTTCAAACACAGTTTAACCAACAGCTAAAATGAGAAAATTTACAGGGAGCTTGCTGACTTTGTAGGCAGTTTTACTTGCTAAAAAAAGTATCTAAAATGCAGCTGAAATAGAATGTGGGCATCTTCCTTTTATAAATGTAGGGAGAGGACCAGGCCTTTATCTAAGAATTTTCATTATTTAAGGGTCGTCTCATGAAAGCACTTTCCTCACTCGAGTAGCTAGTTTGCTAGGTAGCCATTGTGCACTTAGAAAATACAGGAAAAAAACCCAAATAATAAAAATCATTGGGCAGTTTTAAAGCAGAGGTATCATAGATCTTGTTAAATTCCTAAGCTGGGTGCTGATATATCATTGTATGGTTCCAGATACAGTATCTCACTGATTTTCACAGGTTGAAATGAAGTTGCTTTCACAGCTAAAAAGCCTTGTGTGGACGTTTTTGATTTTTTATTTATTTTTTTTAAGTATTTAGATACTGCAATCTTAAAGGGTTGAAAAGCATCTTTATACTCAACTGATACTTATTTCAGTTCTGCAACTATCTCCGTAGGGGTAGACAGCACATATGCAACTTTGTCAACTTGACAGAGATCTGCTTATGCAGGACATTCAAAGAAAGCAGTTGATTTTTCCAATTTCAGATGTAAGAGGACCTGCGGATGTTGGGAGAGACAGGTGTGAGAACAATGTGTGGTGAATCTGGAGTCCTTACAGATGATGCAGTGAAATTCCTCCAGCAAATACTGAAGTCATCCTGGCAACTCTGAACCAATATTAGAAACAGGGTAAGGATGTGGAAAAAATGAGATCAATATAGTTTTCAAGCTAGGTGGAGGTGTTTTGTGTTAATGTAGGTATTGAAGACTTGAGTTTTACCAGAGAAGACAGAAGGTTATATTGTGTTGGAGTTCTTTTCAGCTGATATGTTTGTCCACTTTAACCTATTCCCTTCCTTTCCTACCCATACTTATATGTGACATTACAGCTGTCCATAATTATTCACTAAAAAAATAAAAGAAAATCTTAGTAAGATGAGACCCTGCAGACACACAAGATATTTAATTTTCACATATGAAAGTTCTGGGAAATTCAGGAGACAGAGAAGGGGTGAAGATTGGTTATTTGTTATTTCACAGCTGGAAATACAGGCTTTAGGAGAGACGGCAAGCAGTGACAAGAAACAAACTCCAGTCCTATTTGACTGCGAGAAGGCAATAAATAATCACTGCTAAATCTAAACAATATCATTATCATTGCATTTAAGCATTAGTATCTCAGTTAATTTTCAGTTTTTGAGATAGAATGGTTGGCTGATTTAAGAAAAGAAGAGGGCACGAAGAAAGAATATAAGGGCAGTCTCAAGTTAACAATTGAAATTGTATTTTAAAATTACTTTTCTAAAACAGGTTGCTGATAGAACATTGATTTTTAGCTCCAAGTAGTAATTTTAAACAGCTGGAAGAAGATTTCTTGAATATACCTTCAGGTCTCTGATTTAGAACATGCAAATAGATATGAAAAAGTGGTTGCCATTAAAAACGGCAAAAAGGTTTGTAAAAATACTAGCTTCAGTTGAGCATAGAGTACAAAAAACATAACTCACAATCTGGCATTTTTGTAGGTGTTTCCAGTCATTGAGTATTTGCTGAGTACAATAAGCTTGCTTTGTTATACCAAATTTAGTTGTCTTTATTTTAGTCTCTTTCAGATAGTTTTGCTTGCCTTGTTGTATTCACCAAACTTGTCATATTAGGAGATGTGGGAAAAGAGATCCTGCTGGAACAGGGGTCTCAGATATGCTCAGGCAAGCAGCCAAGTTGTTCCACTCTGAGAGGAGGAGATGGGCAACAGGATGTAAGACACAAACTCCCCCAGAAGTACTTTAGTCGTGTACTTAGTTAACTTGCCTAGCTCAAAAAATGCATTTAATGCGTTTTTTGGTTTACTCTTACTCACATCAGGACATGAGAGCTTAATGATCTATTTTTCTAGCCAAAGGAATTGTCCCGTTAACTGCAAGTCACTTCAGAAGGAAAAAACTGTTTCTCCCAGAAAGCCCAATTGGCTTTGAAGACAACCACATGTGAAAGTAATGTAACTAAACCCAAGACGCCATAATTAAAATAATATGTCTTTGTAACAAGGAACTAGTAGGCCAGTCTCTTATATTTGTTTCATTGGTGAAATTGAACAGAACCCAGCTTTATACAAGTTTTCCCAAGAACCAGCAGTTTAGGTTGGTGATGCGTGTGATTCATACAAGAAGCGTTTTATCACTGGTTTCTGGTCCTCCTTGTTTGAGAAGACTGTGTGAAATGTTACTAAGGAGTAGAGCCTGACACAAGCCCTTCTCCGAGCAAGGATTTATAACTTTCAGTAGACTAATACAATGAAACAACCTAAGTAAGCATTCTTCTTTTTCTGTATTCCTGTATCTTTAGGACAACTGCTGACAGTTAGATAAATTAATATCCTTCTAAAAGGCAGTGTATTCTTCTTTGGAGTTTGGAAGTTAATGTTATGGTCTTCCTTCATGTTACATTACTTATTTTAGACTACAGTGCTCAGCCTGAGTATGGGGGAGGTTAGCTTCCCCACAGTATGTGACAAATATCACAACAAATAAGATGACACCTGCTTTGATGAACCTAAACACAACATGTTTCCTGAAGGTAGGCTAGCACTTCATCAAAGTAGCACCCAGAAAGGAAACCTGGGAAAGAAATTAATTTTTCAGATAGGAAAGCTTTCAAAAGACTTCTGTTGAAGAAGGTACTGTGAAACTTTGAGAAGATGGCACCAGAAATCAAACTATAATGAAATAATAAAGCAAGATTGAAAGTAAAAGCTCTGGGTGGAAAGGAACCTCTGCAAAAGTAAAGCCAGGTCTATGATAACAGTGTTTAATAGATTTAATGCAGTCTTACCCTTATTCTAAAATACGCAGAGGTATTTTGCATGGCTGTTGTTGTTAGTATAGATGGAAGAATCCAAAATCTTCCCTGAAAGCAGAACAGGAAAAAACTGAACACAGCAGCTAATGTGTTGTGGTTTCCTCTGAACTCCAAGAAGCTAGAGACTACAGTGGGAAATGAAGCTGCATAAGACATTACCCCCACTTCTACAGAACACATTGATTTAAAAATTGTGGAAAGTACATCACCCTACCATGACTGCCAGCACAAATTATAAATAAATAAATAAGCTCCAATGAGTAAAGACTAAAATCCCACCACTGAATAATCAAAGAACTATGTTGACCATCGGGTGATCTATGGAAGGTTCTCCACTGTGCTAATTCATTAGAAGATGGGAAAATTGTTTTATCTTGGATTTATTTTCCTGAAATAAATCATGCATGCTATATCTAAAGAATGCTGCCTGATAGGAGCGAGAGACTAATAAAATACTTAATCAAAGGTTAGACAGGTAAATTGATATCTTATACAGAATTCAACTACATTTTACCTTTTTTTTTAGCAACATTTTAAAAGTCTATTTCAGAAATCTATAAAAGTACACACATATTTATGCTGAATGTATACTTTTATAGGTATTAATTGAGGTAAAGAATAGTTCTTGGAAATCAGGGGATTTCAGAAAGAAAGAAAATGGGCCTTTTTGTTTAAGTATGCTGAAGCATCATAGACCATGCTACAAAGAATTCTGTTTAAAAATAGTCTCTCTAGAACTTATATGAATTTACCTGGAAGCTTTCATAAAGAACAAACAGAATGAAAGTCTGAGGCAAAACAAATAACCTTCTTAACATCTGCAGAGTTGTGCAGAAGAGCTTTTGAAGGAGTGCATTACATTATATATTACTACACTACTTTACATATTTTCTACAAGCGTTCAATTTTACCTAATGATTCGATTCAATCTCCAGGTCAAGCTGATGCTAAATCTATTCTGATTCAGTGCAAAGAAAGACAAAGCAAACCTCTTCTGCTCATCAGCTCCTGTAGGGCTGAAAAAGTTTTGAAGTTCAAAAGTCACTGTGTTTCTTGTGATGGGATAATAAAACTGAGAGAGATAAAGTAATGAACTCATACATGCCATTATGAAAGGTAATGTTTTCCAAAAGATCATTGGATTTGGACTATTACGTGTAAAGGAAGAGTATAAGAGGAAGTAATTTTGGTGACAAAGCGGTTGATGCAAGGAAAAGAATGATGAGGCTTAAGGAAATGTAATGACTATCAAATGGTTGCTTGCCTTTTTTTATTTTTTCATTTTTTTTTTTAAGAAGGGAAAAATCCTTATTTTTGGTGAAATTAAGCAGCTAGCAATGAAACAAAACAGATGCTAGAGAGGAAAAGAGAGAGTAATTGAAACTAGATATTGAAAGATGGGTAGAAAAGCAGAAATGCTAATTTCTTGATTACAAAACTGTGTTTAATTTATTTTTAATTTTCTTCTTTATTGAAGTTTTTGATAGATAGTTTGAATATGTGGCTGTATATGCTGTATAGAACCCTTTCATCTAATGACAGGGAAACATAAGGATGATTAGGTGGCTTTGGTTCCCATTGTCATTAGCATACAATCTAAAGAATATTTTTTTTACTTAGGGGGATGTGTGGGTGGGGAAGGAGTCTTGGTTCCACAAATCTAAAGTCGTAATGCTTCACATCATTGCTATGTTTTTCTGTCATCAGCTATACTGAGTGTATTCATTCAGAAGAAAAACCCCAAGTGTTTGATGGGGTTTTTTTGTTTGTTTGTTTTTTTATTTGTTTTGTTTTGTTTTGTTTTTTGGGTTTTTTTTTGGGGGGGGAGGGTGTGATTTGTTTTTTTTTTAAATGCTGATATGTAAAAGCACTGGCTGCTGCTTGGGACTTTTTCAGTCTCATTTGCATTTTGGAAGCATTAGACAACCCCTTCTTTGTTCTGTTTGCCATATAATTTTAGAGTATCTTTATACATATGAGGGTTCTCAGAAACCACATTACCACATGAACAGGATCTGTTGTTAATAACCTCTGCTATGAATTTGGACTTCTGGGAAAATTATTCACTAAGCACTTGTATATGATGGCATATGCACCTAGAAGTGCAAATCCTGAGATTTACACCTTTTGCAGGCAGGTAATTCAGTTCTACATCTTCTGACTTGCTTGTATACAGATTTTGTCATCCAGTGAGGGTATTCCAATAAAAACCCTTGTTTCTTCAAGCTGGTGTGCCATCTGGCAGCTAGAAGACATGGCAAAGGTGATTTTCCACTAGCTCCTCCAGGAGAATTTTCTAACCAGCATTGCACAAGGGTAGTGGCTTGGGGAGCTGCACACCGGGAGATCACCGACAACATTTGCCCCGTGACTCCAGCTGACTTTAGATTAATTTACTCTTTTCCAAAAAGGAGGATGGCAAGGGAATCACCCTGACAAGGGCACAGAAGCTGCTCTAGGATATAGTCAGAGACTGAAATGGAAATGGAGTGATACACAGTGTAATTAGTCACCTGTAATGTGACTTTGTTATCAAAGTCTGAGATTTTTAAGATAGGGTATTTCAGTTTGAAGGGGCCTACAGCGTTCATCTAGTCCAACTGCCTGACTGCTTCAGGGCTGAACAGAAGTTAAAACACGTTGTTAAGAGTGTTGTCCAAGTGCCTCTTATCATGGACAGGTCAGTTGTTGAATAAGCAAGTTAGTAAATAAAATATAGTTAAGAAAGATTGACTAAATTTTATGTATTTTTGTAGTAGGGTCTGGATATTTGTGTTTTCTCTTGATGTTCTTTGGCCAGGACTTTCTCTTTGTTTTCTGCTGTGCTCTCCCATTGCTATTGCTCAGATTTTTTTTTAGGCTTGTAATTACTGTGGAGCTTCCTCTGTCCAGTTGCAGTGACATCCTTGTTATCTTTGGCTTTTCCTTCTCATGTCTTGTGGTTTTGTCATATTTCTTACTCATTCTTTCTGCTCCCTTGGGGAGCAGACATCCAGTTGCCCCACTTTAGTTCTATCAATAGTGAATGAGAATGAACATGGGTCCTGAATTCTTCATGTCAGAGTCGCCTTTTCTTCCTTTTTCGTGGCTGGCAGCTATCTGGCTGTCTTACTCTGGGACTCACAGTGAAACAGCATTGTACTGTGTCCACAGTCCAGAGCAATGAGTTTCTAAATGCAAGTGGAGGCATAAATTTAGGCGTTTAGAAGACACCAAAATTCATTTGGCTATTGTATTTGGAGCGGAGGAGACTTGTGGTGGTTGCAGGGAGGAGAATTTGTAGGAACATCTGTCTTCATTAGTCCCAACCTGCTTTGTGTCTCCTAGCTCTATTGGCCTGGGTCTTTAGCAGTGTTTGTGTCCTCCACCTTCAGGGGGAGCACCCGGCATTTCCATCTACTATTAAGTACCAATGGGTAGTACTTACGTTCATTTGAAATTTGCTAAATTACAATGATGATTTTTTCTCTTTAATGAGACTCTAAATAAGGCACCAAACAAGCATTAAAAATCTGATGTCAATTAATCACCTGAGGACTGTATATATGCTAGTGATATATGTAACTAACGAGTATATGTTATATCATGAAAGGCATTTTTGCCATATACATTATGTATATTTTAAACATACATGATATCTGACACTGCATGCATGTATTACTGCCTGTATCAGACATTACCCTATTTATGAATTTAACCCAAACTATACATCCATATACGCTATGAGTAAAGGTAAAGTTTAGTATTAGATACTGTTGGAACATTGACACCTGGGTTTGAGACCATGACCAACACCTTGTCGGGGCCCTCTGTTTCCTGACTCAGAAGAACATGCTCCCTCATGCTATACCATTCTCCCTGCCACCCCCATGGTCTTCTAGTGGATCCAGTGTCTTCTCATGCGCAGCTATGATTGCATATTTGTTCTCTTTGGAGGGTTTTTAGGTTCTTATGTTTTCTTTCAATTTTTTTCTAACTTCTGAAGTTACTTTCTAATTTCTTCCCCCCCCCCCCCTTTTTTTTTTTTTTTGCTTTTTTAAAAATTTGATTCTTATACTACACTTTATGGATTATTAGAATAAAAATTAGAGACTGCTTTTTTCTTTGATTCCTCTTCTGGTTTTCCTCTTATACCTTCTCTCCCTCCACCACCCTTACTCTGAAGCTTTTTGTGTTTTGAAAAGAATTAAGCTGAAGACTAATGTGTGCTCTGTGTAATTTATATGTGCATATTGCAAATTATATTTTCTCTCAGCAATTGACAGTCATTTTCATTTTTGTTTCTTTCCAAATGATTAAGAAATGGTGATTAAATTAAAGGAGTGAAACAATATATGACAGTGCTGGGAGCCGGTTTAGTACACTGAAACAGTATAAAGGAAGGTTTATATTAGGAGGTGTAACATTAAAGGAAACACTTGCTAAAGAGGTAAAGCAGTGTGGCAGTAGTTAGAGATGTGGAATACATTCATAAGATGAACACTGAAGTATTGGAATGTTTTTAAAAGTTTTTGTGATGGTGCAGGGTTGGGCATGTTAAGGAGAAAACAAATGGCTTTCAACTTAGACTCCTCAAAAATGTGTGAAAGCAATTATATGTGAAAAGGTAATAATAGTAAGAAAGAAAATGTGAGAACACATTGCTGGTGTGTCTGTTATGCTAGAAAAGCAAAAATTTTCTGTTTAATCATAGACCTTGTCACTTCAAACAAAAGGGTGTAGCTGATTTAAACTCTGAAGATGTTTTCTGGTTTGTTTAGTCACAGCTATTGCATATTACCATTTTAAAAAAACAGATTGTTCTTTTGATAATTTTTTTACAAGAGCCATTTTCTGTCCTCCGAAGTCTATGTCCAAGCTCCTTGAGGATTAGGAATGGGCTCCTGCCCTCCACCCCCCAAAAAAGCCCACAAAACATCCCAGAGCTTCTTTCCAGAGCCATTAATAGACTTTTTCATTGTTTATTTTATACTAGTCGATCCAGTCACAAAGTAGTGCACAAAATCAATTTGTCAGATTGTGTAAGAGCTTGGCTAATATTTACTAATTTGGTTTTATACTTTAATTATTCTTTATAGTCTGGGAAAGCCAGTTCAAGTGACTAAATAATATCTAGAATGGAATGGCATTTTTACCTATTGTTCAATTCATTTAAAAAAAAAAATCTACTCAAAACTTTAAAATCTTGGCATCTAAACATTCTATTTCAAGCTTATATTTGCATAATATTACGTATGACAAAAAGAACGCATTTCGTCCAAGCATATTTCTAAGGAGATACTTGGTACCTCAATGTTATTAAGCATTAAAGAATAAAAGTATGTAAGAGCCTTCAACTATTGTGGTATTTATTAAATGCTTTCTTATTTTTTCTTTTTAAATTTTTTTTACTGTTTAAATTAGAGTGCCTGTGTCTAGTTGCTCCTATGCACTAAAGATTCTTGAAGATTTTAACAGAAGAAAGATTTTAGTGTCAGTCATCACACAATGCAAAAGCTTATTAACTACACTGGATTTTCTTTGAAACAGGCAACCTACAAATGTTCAGTCATACCCACATTTAAAGGAAAAAGCAGTAAAAAAGGGTGTTTACTGTTAACTATTTATCTGCAAATTAAAGCAAACTGCAACAGTTATATTCTGGACTGATGTAACAGGTACAATTTTCAAGATATCCATATTCTGTTCTCTCCATTTTCCACTTTCTCCTCACTGTTCTCTAAATCCTGGTGGAGGCTTTACTGTAAAATAAGTGAAAGAGGAAGAAATATTAAATAGGGCTCTTCCATTCCTTTTAGTTTGTCCATAGATAGCGATGGTACTAGCAGCAACTGGGACTGACCATCAATGTAAATAAAAAAATATGCAGGATTAGTATCAGCCGTTGTAATAGGAGTTTGGATGGGATATGAAACCTCATAGCTCAGAACCTAAGACAAATCGAACAGTAGGAATAAAGCCAGAATGCCTCTTGGAACATTGCTGAAGGCAGTTTGTGTGCTACTGGGCCTTATACTTTCCACTTGTAAAAGGGGTACAAACTCCAAGGGATGTTAGCAGTTCCTGAGCCTGTTTTTTTGATAGCTATGTTTCTGTAGGAAAACAGCATGGTACTGCTTGTTCACTGCAGCTTGTAAGGCAAGAGCATCACAGCTGGAAATCTGCTTCTTGCAGTCGGCATGTGCATTCAGCCTATTTGGTCCAGGTGCTCAAAACCTGTGCTGATATAACGTTGAAGGCCACTAAAATGTATGTATGTCCTATAGTTGTAGCCTAGTGAAGACACTGAAAATTCTCGAATCACTGAATAGCTGCTACTTATGAACGCAGAGGTAGTAACTGAACTGGCCATGGAGAAGGCATGTGATAACACACCAGTTTTGTACCGAATAATAGTGCTCTGGTTTCTGTGAAGCCTCACTGAGAGAAACAGCATGAGAGAATGCCATTAATCAACATCAAGATTTTAATACTTGATGGATTGAGTGCTAGTGGTTTTAAATGTAAAATGATGGCTCATTTTCAAGATGCCACTAATTGTAAATCAAATTCTGAAATGCTCATCCACAGTTACAGTTCCTACAGAACACCATTATTGTTTTCAATTTGCCACTTTCATTTTGATTGGAAAATATATCATAAAGCTTTGATTTTTAATTTATTTTTATTACCCAATGTTTATTATCAAGTTCCTCATTTTGACTTGAGCATCCTATGAGAGACTTTTCATTTTAATGGTTATTCAGTAAAAGAGATTAAATCAACCTTAAGAGTGTATTTTATTTAATTTCAATCATGGTTTATTGCTCAGAATAAATTTATAAAGATATGCATGATTATATGAAAGGATTCATTAGGAATTAAGGTACCAATACATATTTTATTTAAATGCAAGATTTGGTGGGTCCAAGTATGAGACAACTCAGTTAAATAGGATCTTTTCCGGATAATAATGCAAATATTTTGAGTACTATTTTCAAAAATACCTAAAAACCAAGATCACTCTTCAATGAGACTTAGACTTGATTCACAAGAATTCTCCGAAGGAACAAGAATTGCTTTTTCCAGTCACTTTCCAGAGACTAACACTGTGATGCTGGTCACCCTTTTTAACAACCCAAGAAAGACCCTTTTACAGTGAAAACTTAAGTAGGCTGAATCTCTGTTGTTCTGAAAGTTATCTGAATCACATCTTGTTGACTTTAAGCAACATTTCATTTAACATGAACAGTTCCCTAAGCATAGGCTGATATTTAGCATTCAGTTGGAGCTCATGTGGCTCATGAACAATTGGAGAAGTTCAAAAAAGAAAGGAATTTTCAGTCTAGAAACTTAATTTTTTTTCTTTTTTTTCTGGAAACTGAGAAGAAGGAGGAGGGAAGGAAGCACATTGCAGAAAATTCAATAGTAAACAGTGAGAACACGATCACTTCTAGCTATTTTATTACTTCCTTAGGGTTTGATGACAAAAGTAATATACATATGAAGATGTGTTTGGGCACATGATTATGATCCCATTTAACTCTAGGCATAAACTTTGGGCTGAAAATGTGTTAAAAGATTAGTCAGCGTTTGATATATATGTATAAATACTTACATTTTTAAACATCACACCCTCTACAACACCCATGAGTAATGCACAGTGAAAAGACCCAACTAAATAAAGTCACATTTCTTTCAGCTAGTTTCCAAGGGACCCGTTGGTTGCCACTATTACATGGAATACTGAAATAATTTAATCAGTGTAAAGAGTGGTATTGACATGGCAGCCACATCAAGCAACCTTACTGAATATCAGGTGTATAAATTCAGTGTTTCCTAGCAGAAGGCAACACATCTTCATGAATGACATAACCAGTGACAAAATTTTATCTGAAGGACATTTATGTTCACATCATCAAGTTATTTGATGATGTGAACATAAAGCAAGCCAAACTGTGGAAAACGCAGTACCCACACATACTGAAAAGAGTGAGGGCCAGTGTTTCAGGCAGTGGAAAAAAATGGAGCTTTGCCTGTCTGAGACAAAATGTGCTGAAGGTTTTTGTTCTGAAGCTGAGCACAGAGATTTCATAATGAAAGTGCCAGCTGATCCTGAATTATACAGTACTTAAACTATATCTCTGCAGAATGTTTCATTGTGTAAACTCATTAACAATTTGCTTTCCATGATATTTGCTTGTGGAACTTTTAAAAGAGTAATCTGTATCAAGTTTTTTATATCAGTTTATTTTAACACCAGCTGCAGAGAACTGCAAGCAATCATCAAGCTCTCTATTCTGCTGTCTCAGACAGCAATATCACCCCATACTTGTCATAACCAGATCAAAGACGCTCTGAATATTAGCCAGTCCTGCCTAGGAACTTCACTGATTCAGAAGTTAGAGACATTCCTCTTACAGTCAATTGTCCTCCTCGTTCTTTTTTTTTTTTCCCCCCAAGGTGATTTTTCTGATTTTAAAAGTATTTCTTCTTCCTGGTGCTTCAGTCTCCTAAATTATTTATAAAGAACAAACTTGTGCCTTCACAGTCTTTTTTTGGAAAGGTAAACATGATTAAAAAAATTATTATTTTTTTAAAGACTTATCAGCATTGTTATTTTAGGCCTGAGGTTTATGAACCTACATGTGAACCTGAATATTCAGCCTGTGCTGAATATTTCAATGTGGGTTGCAGGTTCATGCAACTCAAGGAACATCCTGAAACTGGTACTTTCTTATGCAGCTAACCGACAATAAAGCAAATTTTTGGTTCAGCAATTTCGGTAAAACGGTCATTGTTCTGTGTGATTTGAACTTTGCAACGTGCAGATTGAAGTAGTTGTTCCATGTGGTTTCGTCTGGGAGCTGCTGTTTCTCTGCCCTTTGAAACACAACTGACTGTGAAGGTGCTTGCAGTTCCTTTTAGAGTGTAGCTTTATCTGTATCTTGTACTTATTACAGTTAACAACAGGATTTGGCATGCTATGGTTTGTGGAGTTAACCTCCAGTTTAGGGTAGGTGAGCTTCTGTCATGAAGAAATTATCTACTTAAGCTCTCTGAGTCATATCACTGTGATAATACCTTCGTAGTAATACATTGCATTGATACATTCTAATAATGCAATTTATGAACAAGTTTGTTATGAAGTGAAACCAAAGTTGTCAATACCCTATAGAAGCCACCATCACCTCATGTTATTTTTTCCTCTATTGGGAGGAGAACTGAGCAACAAGGCACTAACAGTGTCATTTGGGGAGGTTTTGGGTATTATAACCCTTGGTCAGAGGCTTATTTTATGCTTTACTCTTGAAGGTACTTGCACTCCAAAGTCTGTGCAGAGGTGAGAAATGCTTTCCTTTTTCTATATATGGTTTTGTCTTTATGTGCTCATTCTGCTGACCACGTATGTCCCCTGTGGCTACCTGCAATCTTATGCCAGATATATGTTAATGGAAACTATTAGAGCGCTCTCAGGGTTGTACTTCTTATTAGTCAGTTACAGTTATTTTTCACAGTTTTCACAAATCACTTGAAATACATTGCTTATGGTTGTGGCTGAGACATAAATCTTCTTTTAAGAGAGTAGTGAGTCATCTATCCCATGGCTCTCATTGCTACCTATTACACAATTTTAAGAAAGGTTTCTCCACTATAGATCCACGAATCTTCTACTGCAGCTATTGCAGTGTCCAAAGCTGTGTTCAGAGCAGCTGGACAATGCAATAACATCCAGGTATTGGAAGACGTTCATCTATTGAAGTTTGCTTTGCACGGAGACTTACTAGGACCACCATCAGCCACCGAGTTTCATCTCAAGGGTCAATGGCAGCACTGTGTGGCAAGGATGAACAACCAAGTTAGAACAGCCCCTTCATTGCCACTTTTGCGAACATCTGTGTTCCCTATGAATTGAGTTTGTGTGTGACTTGCTCATTAGCACTGAAATATTTTCCATCCTCTTCAATATTTCAGGGTCCCAGGCCCCTTGGTGCACCTGAAAATGGGATCTGAGCCTGTGAAGTAATTGCACAAGTAGACAGATAGAAAGTATGTCCCAAATATGCCTTTGGGCAAAAATACTGTGGTTTTACCTGGTGAGATAGGACCTCCTTCGTCCTCTGCTGTCTTCACAGAGAATGCGTTTAGGATAATATAGGGGGAAGAGTTACTAGCTCTCCACTCTGGGATAGAGTAGGATTTGACTCAGTCTGCATTTGGTCTAAATCATTGCATCAAGCCACTTTACTGCCCATTTTGAATTTATAAAATACAGAGACTCAAAGTGTCTAAAGATAAATTAAGTTGTGGTAGACTCAACAGTTAAGTGAACTGTATCTTAAAAAACCCTATAATTGTTTAGTGACAAAAAGATCACTCAACAGCTTCTTATGAAATTTCCATACAGAGGAAATTGAAACAAAGTATGTAGTTTTCAGAACAATTTTGAAAAAAAAAAGAATATAAGTAAGGGGAGCATTGATTATTATTTTTTTTAAATAAAATTACTATTATTATGTCATGAAAATAATTTAGTGAGTAATATATCACACCGTTCCCAACACACCTTTGGAAGAGAGAAGAGAAAGCTGAGGGTATCCAAGCAATGTGAAGCGCAGGACAGTTTTGTTTAGCAATTGTCTCTGAGAGCATTCCTTGAAAGACTGAAAATATATACAAAACTCCATATAAATTGAGCTAAATACTGTTAATTAGCGATCAAAAATCCAAATTTTTCTAGTTTCCTAGAAGAAGAGATTGAAACTAAAGCTGCTGGTAGAAATAACAGGATGAATAAATGTTACATCCCTGAAGAAAGTCCTTTTCTTACTGCAACTGTTATAAGTTTTCCGTAATGAGCATCAAGCTATTGTTTATTATTTATAGTGACACATGAAGCTATATAAGGCAGAGAATTGTGTTTGTTATTAATATGAAGTTATCCATCTCTATGTTAGAGAAATTAATATTGGCTCTGCAAGATTAAGAGACTTTTTTTTTTTTTTTTTTAGTTTTGCGCATGGCTCATGTCTGCTTTGAATCTTGCAAGAGTTGCTATTTTTTGCTATTCTTACACCAGCTTGGTCTTGCTTTGATAATACAGCGTCTATGCTTTTTACTCCAATATTGTTAAGCAGTAATTTACATTGTTCATGCAAAGGACGTTCCTAAGCTACACTGCCCAATATGTTAAAAATCTACTATAAGATTTAGAGCTAAATAAGAAATCTAGGCTTGAAAATAAAGGACAACATGTGAAGTATGTGAGTAGAAAAAGTTTTATATCTTTGTTTTCTGTTATTTGGCATAAAAATATCTTTGCACATTTGGCACCACCAAAACCACAAAAAGCTGAGTCAGACTCCTTTAGACTCCAAAATTTGCTTGAAGAGGATGTTACTTAAAAGCTAGTATTTCAGGATTTGTAGCATTCCAGGATTCTAAGAGTTTTCCTGATTTTTAAAGTTGTTATTGTTGAAATCCTTGAAATGATGTGTATTAAAACATAAATGTTACTAAAAAGTTCAAGTATACATGAATGAAATTTATCAAAACAGCCAAAGTCTCCTCTTCTTTTATTTGAAAACTAAATGCCTTTACTGCAGAAGAGAAACATAGTATTCTGCAGAGCTACGGTCACCAGTGAATTCAGCTTCATCTTGGTGATTAATTTTGCTTTTCTAGCAATTATTTCTTTACCATTAAATCTGAAACTATTTTGCCTGTGAGATGCAGTGAAATCGTTAGAATCAGACATGCTGTCTTATGCTACATGTCTTTTTTGAAACAGTTAAGCCCTCCTTCACTAATAACATGTGGGATATCAGGGCTGAAGTCCTGGCAAAACTGATGAGCCTTTTGCTTCAAAATGGGCACCAAACTAATAATGTCTTTCTGTGACTTTGAGCACAACTTTATAGGGAACATCCACAAGGTTTTCAGTGTTTTTAGGGTTTCACCGCGTTCCTTGAGCCTGTACTGTAGCTGGAGTTTATAGAAACTACAGGGTATGGGTTGGGCTCTTTATGGTAACGTTTGCTTTTATAACTGTCAGCTTCTGTTAGAGTCTGTGGTAGGCAACACGTATTAAGTCTTATTACTACCAATATAAAATATGAAGCATAAATTTGGACTTTACTTAATGCTAACAAGTGTACTTAGCTCTTACATTAATAGTGCTGTAGTAAAAAAGGAGAAGAAAAATTCAGTGTTAAATAAAAGTTCCTGAAAAAGTTAGATTACTTGCTTCTTGTATATCTTCCTAATAAAAAAGGCAGAATAAAAAAAAATATTCCTCATTGCAACTAGTCATGTCCTCAATCCAGATCAAGAAAATGCTACAGATTACATAAGAAAAATTGTTGAAAAAAATATATAACATGAAAATTTCACTGAGTTCAATGTTCACACATGTATTCAGTACATTTATGTGTACAAGAAATGATGATAAGTTATTAGTAGCTTAAAAAATAACTATAACATGATACTCACAGTAAACTGATCTGGGAAATGAGACATTACCATTTTTGTAAAGCCACACGCCAATACCAGAGCTCCACAAGCCAGGAAGATGATCCCAATTTTTCTTTTTCCTTTAAAAAAAAAAACACCAAAAAACCAAAAAACAGTTTTGCAACTCAAGAAGCAGTGTGAATTCTGCAGTTACATAGAAAATTTCAAGAAAACATGATGTATGGAGTAGTAGAACTTCAGGCCTGATAAGCAGAAATAATTATGGAATCTCACTATAGATATATCACTTCCCTTTCCTATTAAAAAAAAAAAAAANATAAACATCTTCTGGGCCAAAAAAAAAAGAAAAAAAAAAAAAAGGTAGAACTAGCCAGGCAAGCTACTGAACTTCTGTAGGCATTGCTGCTCCAGAACCACTAGCTAAACCTCAGACTGATTTATGCAAGGTCAGTTTCACCAATTTTTAGTCTTCTGCTGTGTGATTCTTCACGTAGGAGGCATTTTAAAAAACAGTACACTTCGTAAATATTCTGCTCTGCTACAGTCTGTTCTTGAGAAAACTCAGCCTAATAAATATGCAAGGAAATAGACAGCAGTAAGGAGAACTGATAGGAGAGTAGAAACAGATGAAATGCAGTCTGCCAGTGCTTGGATTTTGGTCAAAATCCTAGATGAGATAAAGCCGTGTATCCAGTGGAACAACCTGCAGCTCGTATATTTTTCTTTTTTCTTACTTTATCAGAAACATTATCAGAATGTGACCCCCAAACAGTGAGAACATTATTGATCTTCTTTTATTAATAGGCTGGGTTAACTGAGGTTCATATAGCAGAAATATATATATTCTGTCAGTTCCACACAGACATTACATGCAACAGGTAATGCAGTAATATTTTTCAGGATGAGTTCGATGGGACGTCAGACTGCTGCATGTTTTTGAAAATATTTAATATGCTTAAGTGTCATTGATCTAGGAGTAAAAATGAACTTTCTGAACTGGTGTCTTGACCACTCTGAAATCAGACCTTAAAAGTTGAACAGAATAAGGAGATTGATGGCTATTGACTCACTGGTGTCTCTTACTATGTGCAATTAAGGAGGTCACAATAAAAGAGATCTGCAAGAGGTCATGGCCTTTCTTGAGTTCACATATGGCTGTGACCAGGTCACTGTACAGGGGCATTTAAAAGGGGAATTCTGTCACAAAAATGAGATGTAATTCAAAACTATTAATCGATACTATTAACTTGAAAATGAAGACTATGTCTGATTGCAGAGAAGAGAGAAATGTGAGCACAATCCAAACAGAGCCAAGGAAATTTCAGACTACAAGATGTTTTTAGAAAGGCTTCATAGCCTGGAATAAATATGTATTCTCAGAGGAATAAAGATAAATTTCTGGTGGGAAATGCTTTTAAATGGAAAATATTCTAGGTATGTAAAAAGTTGTATAGACAAAACAAAATTAAGATTTGATCCTTCGAAACAATCTTGCCTTTAGGAAGGGCAGGTTTTATGAGATCAGGAAGTATTTGTGGGCCTATGTAACTAGAATTTCACCTGCACATTTTGCAGGTGGCAGGACTGTAAAATCAACCTGAAAAATTTGAACCGTAAATTCTGTGAAAAAGATGTCCTTATACCAATTATGGATGTGAGCAAGCAATTACCTACCCTGACATTAAAGCATCATTAAAAATATGATGTGGATTCAGTGTATGTGGCCCACAATTTCTAAATAAAGTAAGTCTTCAAAATTTTAGCCAGGGAGGGGAAAGAAAATCAAAATTGACTTTGTATTTCAGCAAAAGACCCTTCTCTCTGGATATCTCTTTATTCAAACATGAAAATATTGCAATGGCATAGATACTGCTTGGAACTTGGAAGTATCAAATGCTTGGGTTTTTAAGCTGATTAACTCTGATATCTTACAGAAGCAATGTAAAAATATAGCCTTTAAGACAACATGTGCTTCCAAAAATAGTCTCTGATATGCTTATCCCTTTTTTCTTGCAATTCTTTCTCTTGAAATAAAAATCTTCCTGGAAATGTCAGGTAGGTCAGTGTATCGCATTGGTCAAAGAGCCTTTCAGATTTGGAAGGAGGCATTCAGTAAATGCTATTTGATCATGCTAGTAGTGTTTTGATATGTTATTGTGTGTATTTTTGATACAACCACTCTCTATTTAAAGATTCTTCTTTTTCTTAGAATATATTTTTCATAAGACGGTCTTATGTGAAATCTCTGTAGTTATATTTAAGATGAAGAATTTGTTGGTTGAGGAACACATTAAAAGACATCTGAAAAAAATGTCACCAAAACACTTACCATTTCTTAGCAATGTGTGTCATAGTTGTGCTTCTGTGCTGATCACCCCAACAGTTCCTTATTGATGGTGCTGTGCAACTGTTGTATAGATGGTGCCTCACTTAATTCTTGTAACTGCAGGGGGAACTTTGGTCAATTTACATAATATATGCCTTTTAAGAAAGATATGAATTTTTTGATTCTTTCCCTCTGAAGCCTCTACAATACCTAGAGACTTTATTGAATGCACACCTGTCTCCTTGAAATCACTTGCAGCTGAAGATGCAGATGGGATAGACTTAACAAGTTGTAGAATTTTGATATTTAAGAAATAAACACCAGCACGGATGATTTTCAGGAATCCAGCCTCCAGAAAGGAGTCCAGGCTCTAGAGCTACATATCTATATTTCCTGTATGGCAAAGGGAGTTAGAGTGGCAAATCAAATCCCAGGATGGGACCTGGTTGAGTTAATGTTTGAATTGCTTATACCTTCAGGTCAAGAAAAAGCTAAAGATTCCCTCAGCTCAGGGCTTTTGTTCTTTACTTTTGTTTTTTTATGACTGTGTTGGATCCTCAAAAAACTTTATTTTTTTAATAGCAGTTTTATGTTCTAGAGTTTAACATTCATTATTAAATTAGTCAGAAACACTGTTTCACCTGTCTCACAGAAGGGAAACTCCCCCAGAAGAAAGTGATTCAAGATTTTGGCTGATTCTCTAATGGGAGATGGGCACTAGCTCCGACTATACCCCATGATATCATCTTGCTTACTGGTGAGAGGGATATCATATATATCTTTCTGGTAAACTTCATAGAAAACTGCCTTTTTCTCTCTATCTGCTTTTGTTTTCACCCAGAGATTAAAAAATAATTTTCCTTCCTACTTCCATAGCTACCTTGCAGTAGGAGATGCTTTGAGAGTTTACACATGTAGCAGTCACTGCTCTTCATCTGTGTCGTGGGCCATCTTTTCCTTCACTGACACTTCTATTCCTTATTTTTATCCCACAGTAAGATTTTTTGGGGTTTTGTGTTATCTTTGCAAACAGAACATCTCAATTCACCAGGACAGAGATATCATATGGCCTTGTGTGTACTTTTCTAATTTCATTTTGCTCAGTTTTGCTTTTATCTCCCTCGCCATTCTGTAGTAACACCCTAAATTACCTGCCTGCGAAATCCCAGTTTGGTGCCCTCTATTCTCCTTTCTATTGATACATCTTTCCTGCTGATTTTCTTGTGTACTAGTTGCTTTTCTTTCTGTCTCCTTGCTGAACATCTTATTCTTTCTTTCTAATTTAAAGTCCGTTTCTCCAGTCTCATTAGCTTTCCCTCTCAACAAACCGGTGGCTGTTCTCCTAAAAAAGAATTTATCAACTCTTTGAAGCCTCTGCTTTGTGTTTTGAACTCCCCTGCCTTTTAGGCACTGATTTATCACTGCAGTTCTGGGCCTGTTTGGTTTTTATTCAACCTAGACTATGACAATGAATCATATATGATATTAGGCAAGTTAGATTGAACCTAATTATGCTGTACTTCGGGAATTACAAACCATGAACTCCTCTTGTGGATTTCTAGGTCTGGGATTCAATGACGCAGCAATATTTTCTGCTTGCTTCAGGACTATACTTGCTTGTACCAGCTCATGGGTGAGTGTAACCAGCCTCTCCTTGCTTCATTTCTCCTAGCTTCCTAGCATTATTCTTCTGTATTCACTTCCCACATCTGCTGTGTCATAAGATAATTTAACTAAAGATCACAACATACTGTTCAAGAAGGGGTTAGTTGAAGTTATGCAGGCAACCTTGATTCTCCCCCGCTCTGCTTGCCCCGCTTTCTAACTTGTGAAACTTTTTCTTTACGATTCTGTAAGTGTTATTTTAATGTAATTTGTGCCTAATATATATATGTATTATAGATAAGTCTATCTAATAAGCAGTTTGAAATAATATATGTAGATTCTTCTATTTTATATTCTTTTCTGTAAGTCAGCAGAGTAGAGTTCATTAACTTGATATGGATCTTTTTCAGTCTCTAACCATTCACCAAAGAGTGGATTTAGGAGTATATTTATATGGTAAACGTACTGATACTGCTTACTTTAATACGAAGTTCAGCATTTTAATATTTTTCCCATATATACACATTTGGCTCTTTTGGAAAGGGACTTGTAACCCAATTGTCTTCTAATTTCAGCAGAATTCTTACTTCTATACTAACACAGATAAATAGTCCTGTTGTAAGGATTGGAAAAAAAAAATTATTTGTGCAATACTTAAATAGTGTGCTCAAGTATACTTGTCTATTAAAAAAAGTAACAGTTAATACCTTAAATAATGGACACTACTGAGTGGTGGTGTGGTGTTGTTTTGTTTTTGTTGTTTGTTTTTTTTTTTATGGTAGGTAAATATTTAAATAGAAACTATGTAGTAAATTGATACAAAAACTTGTTTGACAGAGAGCTATAATAATACTAAGTGCAGTTTATGCTTTTCTGAAAGTGATAACACAGCATGTAATATAGAACTGACTAATGGAGATTTGCTACTGAAATAACTCAATCAAAAATATAATTTAGCTTGAAACTCTCACGGAAACATCTATGGCTCTTGTACCTGTCCCAATTAACTAGTGTGATGATGATTGCATACGTGTTACTGATATGGTTGTTAGGAGAATTTCTGACAAAGTTTTTGCTGGAGATGCTAATGAAAAACTGTAAACTTTGAATCTTCTGATTTTAAAAAAAGAAAAGCACTGTAAACACAGGATTTTTTTAAACAACTTTCAAAGCGAAAAATCTCAGCTTTTCACTTTGAATTTCTGTAGGGTAGAGGAGGGTTTTCTTGATTTGCTTTATTTTAAAGTCATTTACTAAGTCATCTGGTAAGTTTCCAAACTGGTACTGGTGTGTCTCATACAGCAGAAAGAACACCATCTATTTTATGTAAGACAGATATAGTTACCTTAACAAAAACTGGCAGTTATGTGAAGTGCACCAAGAATCCTTGGCATGGAGCCAAATGATTATTAAAAGTGCTTTTAAATTTTTATTTAAAAAAAAAAATTTCTTTCATCAGAAAGTACTTCTGACATCCACCTTACATTCTGCATCAAGGATTCTCCTATTGGCAAATACTGATCTATAGCAAATAGTGTCAAATCAAGGGATGTATACACCAAGAAAATGTGGCATGTCTCGCTGTGCTGGAACTTTTACAGAAAAAAACATGAAGTTATTGCACATTTTGTGGCAGATCACATTGTAGTTACTCCTGGCAGCCCTTGTCCTAGCCTTGAATTGACTTACTAACCTTGTTGAAGCTCACTTTCAGAGGCAAACGTGCACCAAGTGATAGCAGCCTGAGCTAGCTGAAAATATGCAAGACTTCTAGCATATATTTCCAAACATTAAATGTCTCTCACAACAAAGCTATCAGAAATGCAGTTTCCTATACTGCACCAAAAGCCCCTATGGAGACTCTGTGGACAAAATCAGATAGCCACTAGGATGAACTCCTATAAATAATTTATGAAGGTAAAATGTGTCCACTTACCAGCAGAAGAACAGTATCTCGAAAGAAAGACCGCATTTCTGATCTTTCAGCCCTGATCCTTGAGGAATAACTACAAAAAATAAGTATATTCATAGCTAACATTCATGACTGTACTTGACATTAAAAATCATTGAGATACTGACTTCCTGGTATCTAGTCTTTTCCTCCAGGTGGCACCTCTGCCTGACCTCTCTGTCCCATCAGAGCTACTGAACTTATTACTGCTTTGCTTGCTGACATTACCCTCTGCTCTGTTGGTAACAGTCATCATTTTCTTTCAAATTGGTCAAATAATTAACATAATTATTCTCAACCTTGAGTTTACTGCTTTGATTTTTGATCTATAGAGGGACTTGTGTGCCCAAAAATCTTGTCTACAGTGTCCTTGCACAGCTATCACTCAGTAAGTCCATTAAAAAAAGAAAAGAATAAGTTCTCACAAAACTTCTCTTTTTCTGAAGTATAGAGGGAATATATGTGTGTACACATAATTAGGTATTAATATGCACTTCTATAGATTAGTATTTCACATCTTTGAAAATTTGTCAGTTTCACTGTATTCAGTTAAATACCTTGTACAAAACACAAATCCCTTTCTGATTGAAAAGATTTGATAATGAAAACACATTCAATGCTTCTAGGATATATTGCAGTGACTTTATGATATTTCTAGTGTTTTATGTCATTTTTTGTTTACAGATAAAACAATATCCACATTGCAATTCAAACGAGCAAAAATATTTCTGCAAAGTTTTGACAGGATAAATGCAGTTGTGATTTAGGAAATATAGGTGATCAGACATTTATTTTCATTTTGTAATATTTCCTCTCAATTAGGATGATGTACATTCTTTAAATATGTGGTTCCAAGCTCTGTTTAGTTTGGTTTTTGTGTGTGTTTATATAGGCATCATGCTTATTATACTCAGAATCTTATATGACCATAAAGAGTAGCACAGACATAAGCAGAACTAGGAAATGATTGTTACTACAGTTCATGATTTAATAGTGTATTTAATATAATAGTCTGATTTATTAGTTGTTATAATATAAATTAGTAATTCAAATTAGCGTAGAAAAGTTTTAATAGTCCAGTTAAATTGTTTTTCAGGAGAAAAAAAAATTCTTCCTAGGACCCTCTTTTTCTCTGATGGTGTGTTCAGCACCACTGGGTCCAAAGGCTGGTAGCTTTAGCCTTCCTGAAAGAGAAAGGGAGAGGGGCTCAGGATGAGCTGTCAGCATCCTGAGGCTGACGCCATGAGGCGTGTGTTCCTGTTATAGGGAAATTACCTTTCCCTTCTTCCGGGAGAAGAAAGATACTGATAGTTTCTTCCTCAGTGGGTTTGGGTTTGCTTGGACTTGTAAAAATAAAGTTTTCTTAGCACAGTTTCTTTGCTTACTTGTGTCGCTGGTTCCCAACCATTCCCTTCTTGTTCTAAAGCTGGTTTTACCTGAACATGAGATGCTGCAAGTCCTGTAGTGAGCTGTGATTTCTCTCAGTATCCCTGCACCTTTGGTACCATCCTGTGCGCATGCTTTCTTCCCCACCTAATTTTATTCTAATAACACAGACAACTCAATCCATTCTGAATAACTCCTCATACCTATAAACCAAAGGAAATCTGAAACAAATTTAGACAGTAGTTACCTGGCCACCAGACAGTTACTATCACAAGTTTTTTTGCTTTTAAAGGCTAAAATTGGTTCAAGCTAATGCAACTCAGACAATTCCTGAGATCCTGAGCTGTCAGGTCAATGGCCTTTAGTAATGGCAAAATTATTCTCTTTATGATAAAGAGGCTTGGAAAGTTCAACCGAACCAAAGCCAAATAATATTGCTGAGATAAGGTCACCTCCTATGAATTGTCCAAATAGGAGGAATTAAACTCTCCCTTTGTTCATGTCTCCTCACAAAAAAAATAATAAAAAAGTACTTTTTTCTCTCTTCCATGTAGTTTGCTTATATCGTGAGCCTTTTAGCAGATGTGTGGAAAGAAATGATTAAAAAAAATAAAAAATACAAGTCTACTTCTAAGCAAGTACAGAAACTTATGAACAACTGCTTTGGCAGTGAAAAAACACTTCCCAGGAGATTGAAATATGTTAATAAAGTAAAAAAAATACAACCACCACCACCCCCCAAAAAAAACCCACAAACCAACCCAAACGAACCAACACAACCCCAAAAAACAAAACTCATCCTTCCAGAACTTCTTGAAGTGATAAATTGCCATACATGAATTCAAAGAAAGTAACTGTTAAAAAAATATGTTCACTTTTTTGTTACTAGTTCCTGTCTGTAGCACTCACCTGTCATGTATGATATGACGTTTAAGCAGTCTGTGTGTCAAATAAGAGAGACGGGGTCTTCTGGAGTAGTGTTTTGCAAGAAATAGCATAATTGCTAGGTATGATGTGTTTTGAGCTTGGCGTTTTTTAAAGCAGCCATTGAGTGAATAGGAATGAAAACTAGATTGTGAAAACTTTAGTCTTTCACAGAAAATAATTCTTTTATTTTTGCTAGCTCAAAGACAACTGTGCTTGAGCTCAAAGGGATCTTGCGAATGAGAATAGCAGTAGCTGCATGATCACACTTAGAATATTTTCATTATTTTTCATCACCCTCAGCTAAAGAGCATTTGAAATAAAATGCCCTGAGCTTTCCACAGAAAAATACCATTTGGTATCTCCAGGTCTTCCACAAAGCTGCTGGTATCAAGCTTAGGAAACATGCTATGCTGTTATTCCTTACCCTCTGTCTCTTACCATTAATGTCTTAAAAGAATTTCTCTGACAGAATAAACTGTAATTGCAACTGTTCAGTGCTCACCTGAGAAAATTACTTTTTACTATTAAAAGTGAATGGATCGAAAACATTCAACACATTCCTTGTCTACAAAAACATGTATCAAAACAAGACCAACAAAGTAACAGAACAAACAGGAATAAGGTTGCATAGCACATTTGTATATGAACCTGTTATTTTTTTCTTCTTTATACTTACTACCCTCCCTTTTTGCATATTTTCTTTCTGTATCTCTCCTTCCTCTTCAGTCCTGCTGTGTGATTTCTAGATTTCTTTAAAGCTAGTTGAGAGCCAAAGAGCTAGAATCCGTTTTATTTCCTTAATAAAGGCCATGGTTTTAAGTGATCTCTGCTTTACAACTTGCAGTCAGATTTTCACAGATGCTGAGATTCCTCAGCTTTCTGTGCCCTGGTTTTGAAAATCTTTTAAATGCCTATGTGGTTTGCCTTGGAGTGTAAATCCATCCCCAAAGGAGGTTCTTAATATTGAGCATTCCCATTAGTCGCTGTTTCAAGGCTAGCTTTAATGAAGACATTTCTTTCACAGAGGTTTTAAAAGAAAGTTCCATAGAAAATATGAAAGCTTTTCTTCTAATATTTCAAAAAAACCTCAAGAAAGTAATGATGAACTGAAAGACTTTAACTGATATTTCTTTTCTTCCCCCCCCTTCAAGAAATGCAGCCATTCCCAGTAAAACTTTGTAGTTGGAAGCTCACTTACAGTAATAGTTTCAGCTGGTCCTAATGATCAGTCAAAACAGCTGAGGCAATAATGTTTTTCAGAAAGTGATATGTTTGGACTCTTTTCAGCTTGAGTGGGATAGTCCTTTTAACAAAGCAGAAATATAGCCTTATATTATGTTGTCTGAGGATGTGGCAAACCACACTTGCTCTAATTTACATTGACAAAACAAGAAGTCAGGGCAATGGAGGTCAAATAGCAATATTTTGAGACTGCCTGATTTAGCAAAACCCAATATAATTGTGGAAATGGAAGGGGAAGATGGATACAAAGGATTCACTTCAGTTGTGGCTAGTTTCTTTTCCTCTTTCTCAGGCAGAGAAAAATCGCACCTTCAGAACCCCTGCAGAGGGGCCAAAAGCAATTTTCAGCCCTATTTTTGGTGCCAGAAGGTGGCCAGCAGCGTGTGGGCACTGGCCAGGGACACAGCATGAGGCAATGACCCTGGGCTCTGATCTGCCTTGCCTGAAGACATGAGTGGAAACAATCTGATGTATGCGCTTAGGCTTTGTTGTGCTGAGTCCTTCCCGTCCTCTGAAAAATTGGTGTTTCCCATTGCAGTGGGAGGAGGGAGGAGAGGCTGTAGGAGCATGGGGGTGGCTTTCTGTTCTATATGCCATCTGGGCAGTGGCGCTGATATGGCGTTTGCCATCTAAGCAGCATAATTTGTATGTTTTGTGGAAGCTGGGACTGACCCAGACCCGCCTGTGTGGAGGTGGCATGTCGCTGCTCAGCCTCACAGGGGACATGTGGCACCTCCTTACAGGACCCTGGTGCTGGTCCCGTGAGTGTGCTGGACTAGCAGAGCCACAGGATCACCAGACTGTCAGACTGGGTGGATCCACTTTTTGTTTACAGGTGTTTTGTTGTTTTTTACTGAGGCTGAAATTCTTACGCCAAAAGTGTCTGGATGCTGAAGTCTCTGTCTTGGCTGGCAAGAGTCAAAGTCAGCCTGTTATTACCTGGCAATGAATTATGTATTAGCATCCTATTAGGGGTAAAGAAAACACCAATGACTGAAACACACGCGTAGTTTATCCTTAGTAAATTAGTTATTCTGTCATGGTGTAAAACATCAGGATTTCTGTCCCTTGAAGAATCTTGAGCTAGTATTGTTTTTCCATGCATAAAATTATGCCAGAAAATATTACTCTGTAATAGTTTACATAGTCCTGGTAGGAACCAGTGGCCAAAACATGTGCCCGCTGCAACTTTAAGTTGCTCTAAGATGTTGGAAATTCTTTCAGAGTGGATGGGAAATATGACAGAGGACCTGAGGGGGGACAAGAAAGCTTGTGGAAAGGTAGAGGAGTCCAGGCAAAGTGCCCAAGGAAGTCTGAAATGAAGCGATGTACTTGGCTTTTGTCAACTGAATCCTGTCTTCTGTGCGCACACAAACAGTGCAGTATAAATGCAAGCATTGTAAACTTCTGTTAGATCTGATACAAAACAAGAGAAATTAATGTTCATTATTTTCTGATAAAAATACCAAAACGCCAAGGGAATTTGTTGCTTGTAAAGGTGCTACAAGACTCAATCTTTGCCACAATTTATTTTAGTAGCACAAGTTGCTTCTCACCGTTGACTCTAAAAAGCTATTATTTCCCAAATGTATACAAAATAAGTCTGAACATGTTTACCTCTAATACAACAAGGTGAACTTAATTACAGGAAGCTTCAGAAGCATACTGCTCATGTGCTGCTGACACAGCAGGGGCGGATCAGTCTGAAGGGAAGTGGTGAGGGGAGGACAGTCCCTGGGTGGGAACCACCTTCAGAACAAAAGCTGAAACTTCAAAGCAGGTAGAAAAAAAGCCAAACCCCTCTGCAACACTTCTAAAATGTTACAATAAATGAAGTGAAAATAACATGCCCATTTACATTTCTTTGTTCTTATTTATGGTTTTACTTAATGTCAGGAGGTTGCCAAAGTTTCAGCATCAGCTTTTGCGTTCATCAGCTTCAACAAGATTTAGGAAAAAAAATATTTAAAAAGCACTTTCTATTTTGCAAATTACCTGTATTCATGTGCAAGTTACGTAAAGAGGAGTTGACAGATGCAATAGGGAGTTATTTTTAAGCAAATCTGCTGGTTGAGAGATGCATTTCCAAACTTGGAGACCTGTTTTTTGTGCCCAAAATCTATTCTGTTGCTATACTCGTCAGCACTGTTCCTTTGTGGCTTGTACAGCACCAAGCCCATGGTTAATGCGGTAAAAAATGAATGAAAGCCCCCCACCCAACCCCCAACCCCTAACTATTATTAATTTAATAGTGATTTAGAATAATTTAAAATAATGTCTTTTATCAGCAGAGATCAGCAAAGTTCCCATGCTGTACAGAACTTTTTCAATTTTGGTCTATGACCAGCTTCTAGAAGACAGTGCTTCTTACCAGAATTTTCAGTTTTATTAAACACAATGTTTGAGGTTTAGATTGTTTTGTTAGTAGTCAAGCACTTTTAATTTATACTCTGCCCTTATTTATTATGTCAAATATGCAGTCATTTTTTTACTACCCAGCTGGATCACAGTTCCTTCTTGCCTGGATTAATGGGGTCTCTTGCATTTTGTTAGTATGGAACAGTTGGCTAAGGCTTTTTAAAAATATGTTCTTTAGATAGTCTAATCAACTAAATTCAGCTAGTCTTTTCAAAAAAGCTGCATTTTATTCCTGAAGTCTCTTGCTCTGCATCTCCTTTCCTAATATTTATTCATGTTTGAAAAACAAACGCTTATATTTATTTATATGAATGACGTTAACTAATGAGGGCTTAACAGCATCCAGTGTAAAAATATAGTTCTTGACCACCTATAATTTTGCTTTAAAGGTCAGAGTAATTTTCTTTAAATATTATTAAATTGATCGTCTCCATTAATACTGATAATAAAATGCTTTTTGGTGCTCACAGACTCACAGATATATGAAAATAAAACCTGATAAACCCAAGTTTTTGGAACTGTAAAATCACATGCCCATATTAGAGAGAAAGTTCTTCAATTTAAATATTAACAAAATGACTTCTTGAGGAAGTTGTGTTGAGATTTTATGGTTAACCACACTTGAATAAAATCTTGTGCTGTGTATAGCAACATTTAAAGTATTTTAAAATACTCCAACTTTAAATAAATTGATGACCAATGAGATCATCCCTAGACATTCAATAACAATGGCCTTACAGGAGTGTCACAGAGACAGTAATAATGATTCCATCATATCACCAGCAAAGGGTCTTCTGTATGACTCATTGCTGCTTTTTTGTAGAAGTCTCAGCTTCAGAAATGAGTGTGTGTAAGATGATTGGTTTGGTGAATGAGCAGGGAAAAGGAAGGGACAAACATGATCAAAAAAATCCATGTAATTTCTCAAATTTTTCTTTTTTTTTTTTTTTTTTTTAAGTTTCAAGATGCTGCTTGGAATCCAGAATTGGGACAAATTGAACACTTTACACAGTAATTTTTCTAGTTCAACTCGTTTGTGGGAGTGATTTTTAAGTCCTGTTCATGGTGGTATTTACTTAATGCTTATTCTGCAGTGCTGCACAGAAACAGTTTAACTCAGAAACCTAATGGCAAAGGGAACCTGTTGATGGAATTGCTTAAGAGGGATTTATATTCTGTATAAATACTTCCCAGCTCTCATGTTCTTCTACATCTTCTCTTAAAAGTGCTTCTTGCTTCTTGAAAAACAGTTGGTTATTATTAAGTTGAGGCACGGTCTTGGGTTGTGTGGATTTTTTTGTTTGTTTGTTTGTTGTTTTTTTTTTTTTGCTTTGTTTGTTTGTTTGTTTTTTAATGGGTGCAATTTCTTCTGACTCTACAGAGAAACAAAGCAGTCTGTGGATGGAAAGGGTTACCATCAAATATGTACGAAATTTTTATTTTAAAATTTTTGTCAGTCATCATGCAAATTATTGTGCTTATTGCGTGACATAATTCAATGAACTGGAAAGCCAGGTGATTTTGTCATTTGGAGGGATGCTGTTGGTTTATTACCACACTTGGTATAGGGTGGTCAAAAGCAGTATGTAGGGCTCCACATCGTGGAGAAAAGTGTGAGCAAGAGATTTATTTATTTTTTGTGTGTAGAGCAGAACTTGATGAATCCACTCACTCCTATCCTCTTTCTCCTTGTGTTAATTTCCAGTGGTTTTAATAGTAAAGTGAAAGGGACCTGGGTGTGCATCACCGGTTGTTTGTCTCAAAAGGCTGGGTTTTCGTTTTTTTTTTCCTTTTAATCCCATATATTAGCTTGAAGGCTTTATGGAGGTTACAAAAACCTCTGCAGCTGCACTGCATTGAGAGTGCAGGGAGGACTGACAAATAAGATTCCCCCCCTTGCCATCTTCTCCTGTAGAATCTCAGCACAAAAATTCTGAACTTGCCTAGGTTAATGGTATATGATTTTTCCCAGATGCTTAAGCTGCTATAAATCAAGGAAGTCCATGCATGTCAGAGGAAGGCATAACCCTTTATTTATGAATGTGTTAAAGAACAGTCAGAAAGGGATATTGATTCTGGTTTTATTGAGGGGACTAGTGAGAATAACCAATCAATGCATCATAGGGAAAACTTAACTTCTATGAAACATTTAGTGTTGTAAGGAAGTAGAAAAATTAAGCAAACTCCCAATGGACAGTAGCAGCATAATTTTTACTAAAGAGAGGATGTAAAAAAGAGACTGGGGATTAAAAAAAAATAATGAAAGGGAAGAGTAGGAGAAACTGATAGATCGTAAAGACTTTGTCCATGGATGGCTACTTTGGAATACAGGGAAGGAAGGGAGGTTTAATAATTGTCAAAGTAAAAGAAAATGTTATTTGCTCTGTGTGACAGTATATTTAGTTATGTCTTCTATAACATGAAAACCTATATTTTGTTTTACTCGAGCATTGTAAGTGCCTTGAACCTTTGAGACAAATCAATAAATAATTGTAATGGTCATTAAAATGAACAATGCACATTGTGTAAGTGAAGAGAAATATCTATTAACAGAATAGGGGAAAAAAACACTAAACACCAAGACCTTGACAACCATTAACAAATTGTCTGCAAATACTTTTATTTTTATTTTTTGCTTGAGTTTGTTCTTACTGCCCTAGTGCCCTTTTCAAGTTCAATTTGCTTAAATATTGGAGCAAGTGAGGTGTTTTCTATATCTAATTGTCTTTCGTAAACCACTAATTAATTGTGTACTTGAAATGTCAGTTTGGTTGATGGCACTGAGGGCAAAAAAATACCCTGTGATATACATGGTTAGTCAGATTAAGCAACTTTTGTCCTACTTGCATTCTATTTTTTGAACAGCTATCTGCCGAATGAATAGAAAGCATGCATTCAACAAGGCAGACTTCGTGGAAGTCTTTCCAAGTCAGTTACAAGGTGATTCATGGAGAATTTGATGATGGTAGTTTTGATATGCAAATACTATAATTGAGTTAATAGTACAACTTAAGTACATGTGGCATTTACTATTATAACTTACCAACAATCCATAGAGAATTGTGGTGTTAGTCTGTTTCCCTTTCTGCATTCCTCATTGGCATATACCATTGGCTTATACCTCAAATGCAAGGTGTACAGTAAAGAAGTTATAGTATTTTTCTTAATTTTACTGCAAGGTTCAACACTAGAAGAAAGTTTCTGCTTCAATAACAAGGTCCTGGTGCTTGTTGATATTTATGTGGTCCTCTAGTTGTTGACTTGCCTAATGAATCTAGTTGTTGACTTGCCTAATGCTGTGCTTTCTGAATATCAGCTTTAATACCCCAAAGTATTTCCATAGATATAATTATTGAAGTTAACCTGGAAGAAAGAGCATGAATCTCTTTTTGTGCTGGGTTTGAATACAAATCTCATGGCTCAGGTCTACTGTAAATGATGGGGCAGAGATGCCCATCACAGTGTGTCCCGCACACACAAAACATGCCCTTATTTTTCCTCAGAACAAATGGCTTTGCTCAGGTCCTGCTTAAACTGAAGTAAACACTTGACTTTAATAGGATTTAACCATGTGATTAAGCACTTTGAACTGAGTCTTAAAAAAACAGCAGCTGTACCTGATCTCAGATACTTCTAGTCAGTCTGCTGCCTGCTTGCCCTCAGCGTCTGCTGCAAGAGATAATGAATGTTATTAAAAGAGAGCTTTGCAGACAAAAATCAACACTTTAGAGAATGAATGTGACGCTGTTGGTCTTTGCCTAGCACATCTAAAGGGCAGAAAGGGAAAGTTTAACATGAATGATGAACAAAGAGGGCTGAGAACTGATCTGAAGAGTTTCGCGGTGTACACTCAGGATCTGGTATCTCAAATGTCTTATCAGAGTCTGTTATCAAGGCAGCTTGGTTTATCCTGGAAAGGTAGAGACATTGAAGGTGTTCGCAATAATCATTTTAGGGGGGTTGATGAAGAGAAAATGTTAGAAAACTCTCAGGAGTGGAAAGCTAGGATAAACGGCTACTGTCTAAAGGAAAACATGAATATCCCCATGGATTGTTTAGACAGAGCTGCTTCCAGTACAGTTTACCTGGGACAAGCATTGATTCAACAGACAATTTCTCACCAGACTTTGTTGTTTGTTTTAAATAACCATTGTTAGAACAACTTTTTTTTTTTTCTTTTAAAGGAAAAATAACTTCTTTTAGTGGAAAAAGATCATAAAGTAGGTTTAGAGATTTAAAATGCAAAATCTCCAGAAATATTACACATTAAAGGTGAGACTCTGAAAGATAGAGGTTTAGGTCCAATTTGGATTATCTCTCCAAGTGGAATATCCTTAGGTCTCTTTGAAAACCATGAAACTTTCCTTTCTCTTACATTACATTGATGTGCAAAAAAGGCTATGCTGCAACTTGAATAAAATAATTGCTGTTAAACAAGATCCTTATTAACTATTAAGTTTCATAATAAATTGTCTTTCTAAAATTTTACTCTAGTAGTGCTGTCCTATATTTGTTACGTACTTCATCAATTTGTTGCTATTAATTTTAATTACTGTATTTGTGCTTTAATTTTATGAATGGAGGGAGAGATACATTTTCTAATAGCTTGAATGAATCAGTATAAAATATTTGAGACATTAGGTATAAATCTAACATAATTTATACTTAAAGAGTGCATTTATCCCATTATTTTACATTAAAATAATGTAAATACTAAAATAAAGTGGAAATGTGGTTTTGCTACCGAAAATAAAGTTTCACTGTTTTGTATTAACCTGTACAAAATTAGTAAAAACATGTAAAAAGAAAAGTCTGTTACCATCATTCAGGAAGTTTAATAGTAACCTCTATTATCAGTCTTGAATATTGCACGTGTGTAGCAAAAGAATCACTTGATAGTGTTCCTCTATGGACATATGCTGGAAATGGAAATAACTTCAGAAAAGGCAAGGAAACACCAATATTTGTTTTAATTTTTTTTTTATTTTTTTTTTTTTTTTTTTTTTTTTTTTAAGGAGAATGAGGTAGACATCAAAGAGCCAGAAAGATGTAAATAGAGAATAGTCTGTGGAGGAAGTTTACCCATGTTTTCACAGTAGGTAGGATGCTAGAAGCACGCAAACATTGAATAAACAAGTGAGCTCCCTGCACAAAATCTGGGCTATGGAGTACCTTTCCTTGGATACTACTCTTCACATTAGATGCCTGAGCATCCAGGAAGGTTGACTGGTTTGAGTTTTGACCTGGGACTTCCTTGGGCAATGGTCAAATGTCAGGCAAGAACAGAACTAGTTCATCAGTATAACTCTAGAGAGCACTGCAGTGCTGAAAATCTAAAATGGGATGTAAATTTGAGGTTCTGGCAGTTCAGAGTTATTTAAGATTCCATGGGTCTTTAAACAAGAATAGTAGTCATTAAAATGACAAAATAAAATTCTAAACTGAGTAATAACATTTTGCTACTTTGCATTTCACTGTTCTCTCAAAATAATGTACTGTGATGTTTATTACAACGGTATACTGCTTTTTTTATTTTCCTTTTTTTTTTTTTTGTTTCTCCCCGCAACAGCTCTGTACTTGCACTGACAATAAGGAAGAGTGAGGTTTGAGAAGCACTCAGTTTTCAAAGTTGCTCAACAGATTTGATTGCTCAGCCATCTTTGATTTTATTTTCATAGGTCTTTAAGGTGCCCTTAAAAAATGTGTTATTTTTACTAATCTGGAAATATGCAATAGTTGAGTGTGGACTACTAGTGAGGTTCAAGGTAAAATATCATACATTAGAGATGTAATTTCTAATATTTATTATAAGTAATACTATACTCAGACAGGCACATTTATCCACAAATGTGATGACAAAAATTAAGGGGAAAAATTAGCAAATTATTTTCTGAAACAATCCAATACGTAATTCTTGCACTTGATTTACCTGTTTATTACATCTGAATTTGGATATCTATCCACACTTGCTCTTCTTCAGGGATCACTGATCACTTGATTCTATATATAGCCTCTTTCTTGTGAATTTAGCATCTAAATAGACTCCAAGTACTTTGAGTGCACAAACCCTTTCATAGTCCCTTACGTCAGATGGTGACCAGAGCGACTTAGTGACCCACAACTATCTTTTTCATTATTTATTTATTTACCTTCCAGCATTGCACCTTGCTATTTTGAATCTTAAGGAAGCAAAATTAAAAATGAAAAATACTATTATTCAGATGCTTCTTAAAGTGGAAATTAAATGTGCGTATAAATGTACACACACATGCACTCTCACTCGCTCACACACATACTTGATGGCAAGGTTTCACTGGAGGGACTGTTTCAATAGTTGGCAAAGCTCTCAAGACACAGTGTTACCTCCTACCCACTGCTGCCTTTCTTCTTCCTGTAAGAACCTGACTGTGGAGATTAATACTTATAGTAATGCCATGGTGATGTGCAGCTCTCTCCTTTGATGTCCTTTGAGCAGCAGGGCAAGGTCTAAAATGGTGGTCTGTGGTGCTACAGGGGTGTAATGGCTTGGTGCAGAAATATTTTTATATTTGGACAATCCCTGCTAACCCAGACAGACGTTTTTGGGCTGTCCCCTGTTGTCCTGGACTGTTGGCATCTTGGTTGGTTGACAACTGCCTCAGGAGAGACACTGTTTTGCTTCTTGGCATATTTTTTCCCCATTCACTGGTGGAGAAAGATTTATGCTGTAAAACTAAGAGCTTTCCTGCCGGCAGCAGTGAAGGGAGCGGTGTCTGCTAGGGTTACTCTCTGTTTTGAAAGAAAAACTCAACTTATTGTCACAGGCTGATATCACCAAGGTAAAGACGAGTCTGGGGAATCCAGATAAATCTGTTCAATCCTAACCAGATTTTCAGCTCAGGCTATGGGGATATAAACTGTCAAATGCAATGGATCAGGCCTGTCACTTGTTCCATCAAAACCAAAAATAAAACACTTTTTTTTTTTTCCCCCCCCACAATCTTTAGTTTCAAGCTGTTCCTCATAGTGTCAAGAAAAGCCAGAAAGCAAAGATTTTTACTATAATACATTTGAGGTGTAACTGATTCAATAATCTATGTATTTGAGTTCATTCTATGAAACAAACAAAAAATAATGAGCTTCTTAAAAATTGTATTTCTTGGAAGTCAGTAATTAAAAATTGATTTGTGTAGCAATGAGATTAAATTGAGAGTCCAAAATGTTATAGTTTAACATAAGTTTTTAGACTGTCCATTCATAACAAGATAAGACAAATATAAACAGTCTCAGTTTACAACAGCAGTACTTTGATGGCCAGAAGGACGTGAAAATATGCGGGGTCCAAGGAGTTACTTGCAATCAGTCTTAAAACTGAGCACTTCCAATGAAGCTTTCTGGTGGAATAATGTATAGATTTGAGTATAAACGTATAGTTAGGCTGCTTTCATTTTCCAGAGGGCCATGAATACCAGCTGTGGTAGGTGTAGTATTTTCTGCTGGTCCATTAAGATACCCTAGTATCTTAATGCCTCTCAGTAAATCTGAAATAATCCCATAGATCTAGTTCTATATTCTTGTTAAAAGAAGAAATTGCTATGTTATTTCATAGATTGCCTTTTATTTTAAGAGCAACACATGTCATCTGCCTGGACTTACCCAAAGCATTTGACACTTTCCTGCACGACGTCCTGGTCTCTAAACTGGAGAGACAAGGATTTGATGAATCGACCACTCAGTGAATAAGGAACCAGCTAGATGGCCGCACTCAAAGAGTTGCAGTCAATGGCTCAATGTCCCAGTGGAAACTGGTGACAAGTGGTGTTCCTCAGGGGACCAGAGCTGTTCAACATCTTTGTTGAAGACATGGACAGTGGGATAGAGTGCAGCCTCAGCAAGTTTGCTGATAACACAAAACTGTGTAGTGTGGTTGACATACTGGAAGGAAGGGATATCATCCAGAGGGACTTGGACAGGCTTGAGAAGTGGGCCTGTGCAAACCTCATGAAATTCAAACAAACCGAGTGCAAGGCCTGTACCTGGGTTACGGCAATCCCAGGCACAAATACAGATTGGGTGGTGAATGGCTGGAAAGCAGCCCTAAGGAGAAGGACTTGGGGGTGTTGATGTTGCCAGCGTGCGCTGGCAGTCCAGAAAGCCAAGCACATCCTGGGCTGCCTCAAAAGAACTGTGGCCAGCAGGTCCAGGGAGGTGATTCTGCCTTTCTACCCTGCTCTGGTGAGACTTCACCTGGGGTACTGCATGCAGCTTTAGAGTCCTCAGCACAGGAAGGACATGGACCTGTTGGAACAAGTCCAACAGAGGGCCATGAAGATGATCAGAGGGCTCTAGAGCCTCTGTTGTGAAGAAAAGCTGAGAGAGTTGGGTTGTTCAGCCTAGAAAGGCTCTCAGGAGACCTCATAGCAGCCTTTCAGTACCTAAAGAAGGCCTACAGAAAAGATGGGGAAGGCCTTTCTATCAGGGAGTGCAGCAGTAGGATGAGGGGTAACAATTTCAAACTGAAAGAGGGGAGATTTAGATTAGATATAAGGAAGAAATTCTATACTGTGAGGGTGGTGAGACAGAGGAGTTGCGAATGCTGCTTCCCTAGAAGCATTCAAGGCCAGATTGGATGGGACTTTGGTTTAGAGGGAGGCGTCCCTGCCCATGGCAGTGGGGTTCGAACTTGATGAGCTTAACGGTCCCTTCCAGTCTAACCATTCTATGGTTCTATTTTACATGTATAGGGGAAAAAATGCTTATGGAAATAATATTTAAACAATTTATGATATTTATTACTAGCTTTGATTACAGTTTGTTAATTGAGACACCTTCTTATTCTTTTTTTTATGAAAGAGATTTGCAGGGAGAATATTATGTTTTTTAAAGAAAACGTGGTCTTTATTTGGGTTCAAGGTATTTCTTTTCTTTCTTTTTTCCAATATCAAAAAGAAAAGGGCAAGAAAAGTCTGCCAAAGGACAAAAAGAAAAGACCAGAGGAAAAAAAAAACACCTCAATTACCTTTAAATGCAGAATTATACTTTTGAGAACTTCTTGTATATACACTTTGGAAAAAATATGGAGTAATAAGTTTAGATTTTCTACAAAAAACAGAGTAAGGTGGGTGTTATTGTAAATGCAACTGTGTTCTGAGTACATCAGTAGACAACTTGAGTTGTCCAAGCTGCAGCCTAAACATGGAAAAATTGAATAAATGGGTCATTGCAGCAATTTATATCACAGTCTTTTTGCTTGTTGAAAGTAATGGGGTTATTTACCTCTGCCATAGCTCTTTGAGTCTGTGCTAGCTTTTGCCAAGAACTTTGATCTTGCAGGCAAAAGCAAGCGTCTGCAGCCAGGAAGTCATTGCCCAACACAAAACACTGTGGTCCCTGCTCCATCTACCTCCTTTGAATAGGTAGTGGGACCAGTGAACCTAGCGTAGCTCACATAGAGAATGACAGCAGATTATCAGAAAATGGAGATTACCTGAATATTGTGTCCAATTTTAGCTAACTCCTGTTTAATGATAGCTATAATATTGCATATTTCATCATAGAAATACCGCTCTTCTCTCTCTCCATCCCCCCTCCCCCATTGAAACATATGCACAAACATATATATGTGTGAGGTAAGAAGCTGTCATAAATTTGACATCTGCAGAAATCTGATTCAGAAGAAGAGATTGAGCTTTAGATTTAGCACCTAGCATTTGGGAGCCTTCATGTTTGATGAACTCACATTAGGCTTTGAAATTTAGCAAATCTCTTCACAAAATTAAATTATGCTTTTATAATTAGTATTCTAGCAAGGAGCAAAAGCAACTGAAATAATTCATTTTCAGTATTTCATCAAGAGAGATTTTTCTTCATTGAATTTTTATCTAAGCTAAGGAGCTTTATTTTTTTAACGGACCCAGTACTCTGGTTTTACTGTGCAGATAACGGAGCTTGGTTTGTGTAGGGAGAAAAAGCATTATTCATTTTATTTTAGAGGTAATTTTTAAATATGGACTGTATATTAATATAGTCTATTCAATCTAAATGACACATAAAGCTGGCTTATCTTGACTTAGCTTTTAAATAGTGTAACATTATGTGCATGCTTTCTTCAATGTCATAATATTAGTAGCATACTGTATCCAATTTCTTTACATCATCTGATGTATTTTCCTGGTTCCCCTCCTCCCTAACTCATTGCGTTATGTTAAATAGTGTGGGCTAGTATTTTCTCTCCAGTTCTTTTATGCACTTTTAGAAGTTCATATGGTCAGATTTTAGACAATTTTAATTTATTTCTCATGTGCTAAACATGGATTGGTCCTGAAAGCTCATGAAATTAAAACTGCTAAATTTTTGGACTAGAATTTTTGTTTCAAATCCAAGTAGGTAAGGACCAATTGTAAGCAGCTGAGATGCTCACCTAAAACCAGTTAGATTGAAGGAAAACTAGTTGTCTGAATTGAAAATGAGCAGAAGTACAAGGGTTTTGCAGAGGTTTGTAAAACCTGCAGATTTCAAACCTGCAGAATTCATTATTTTTTCTTGTGGTAGTATGTAATGTTCACAGATCTTTAGGCAATTCATTGAATACTATATTAAAAAAAAATACTTTCATCATCCTATTTACTGATCTAATTAAAATTAAATTGCACTGAGATATCTCAGGATTCAGTAGAAATGCCAAAAATAAAATCAAAACTGTGAGGTAAATTAAGAGCAGTCATTGTGTGTTCCTCCTACTACAGAAATGATGTACTATATGAGATCACTAGTCAACAGACTAATAAACTTCACATACTTCCTTATTAACCCTGGAGTTATATTAGAACTTGTAATATATCTTGAGATATGTAGGGCATGTTTAATTGCACTCACTCACACCTTTTAATAAGAAGAAACTTCTTAGCCATCCATTTTTATTTGTTATCAAAGTAGTAGGACTACTGAATTAATGGAGGTTAATAATAAATCCCTAATGCCTTAGTCAAACTTCCTCAGTCCTGAAGATGAAGAATTAATTTAAGTTGTGTTTGCTATAGATACAGATAAACTCCATAAAGGGCACATTTTCATATTCCTACCTATGAATAAATTATTTTAAAGAGAACAAATGATTTAGACTGTTATCTCTGCTGGGCATTTGGGATCATGTGGGGCATAATGAGCTCTTTCTCATGCAAACTCTATACCGAGGCATCACAGTGAGAAGACACAGCAAGAATTTAGGACACAATTTCTTATGTGTTGAAAGTGTGATGCTGTTACTATGAGTGTTCCTATATCCACATGTAAGATTCACTAAACAGCAGCACAATGAACTTGGGACCACCGTCAAAAAAATTTTAAGGCCGTAGCTTTGATTGCATTTGTATCAGCAAGACTGAATGCTAGTTAAATTGATAGATAGGCTTTCTTAGATAAATGGTTACTTCAAATTATCTTAATCAAACACACTATATGAGAACATTCAAACTTTAATGTGGGTGAAATGTACTTCTGGGTTGCAGTCTAATATTTCCCTGACAACAGAAGGAGTGTTCTATGATATAGCATCATGCTTTTATAAACACATAAAGGTCTCTCACACCAGATCAGAAGAAAGACCTAATTTTCTTAGCCTAATTTTCATGTTTACCTGTGGACAGATTCAAACAATTTAGGGAAAAATAAAAGAGGGTATGTAAAAAGTGGGCTTTTTTCCCCTTGTACAGTCCTTTGCTCTTTCCTTCTAGTCTCTTCCCTCTCACCTACTATGGGCAGCAAAAAGAAGTTCAGGAACTTTCCTAGACAGAAGTTACACCCTAGGTAACCCTTCCAATAGCCACACTTCCACTAGTGTGTCTGATTGCATGGACTTCTTCTTTTCAATACCCATTGTTCATCTAAATCCCCACAAAGTCATGTAACAGTGGGCTCTTGCAGGTGTGTGTTGGGTGAAAACATATGTGCTTTGTAAAGCACAGCTTCATAACACGCCACTTTAAAGAAAAAAGTATGTTCCTATAAACTCTAAGTCAAGAAAATTGCTTATTTTTAGGGAATGTGCCTGGTAAACTGTATACTAGCTTGGCAAGAGTTAGGGATAAATATGTGACAACTGATGTATCATGGCAATAATTTTACTAATATTTTAGTTTGCTTCTTCAGCAATATGGTGATATCCCAAATCTCATTTCTTGTGTTCTGCTCTTCCCTTTCCTACAGTTCCCCCTTCATCTCCAAAATCATCTTCTGTCTCTTAAATCTGAACAGAAACCATTTGAAAGGCAGCATTTTGTGATATCTCTGCATGCTGTTGACCAGAGTCATAGAGGATGGGAGGCATATTGCTCTACTTGTAACTATCAGTGTTTAAACCGAGTGCAGATGCCAAACATCTTGGGTGCAAAGAACCGGGAGAGAATTCCAATATGTTCTGAGCTGACATTCATCTTGATATCAACTTATTTTATGGGATTTGTTCTGAACAAGGTTGTATTTTTCATCCACACCAGCGTTTTGATGAAGATACACCTGAATAGCCAGCCACAGCAGAGGCTGTTGAATGGGAGAGGACACACAGCTGGGCTTGGAGCTCTGCCTGTTTGACTCTGTGCCAAACAACATGCTGTTTGAGCTGAAGGACCCCCTTAACATACAAATGCTGTTCTTTCACTGTTTGTACTCCTGTTTTTTTCAGCTTCACCCAAAGGTAATGGCAGTAGAGCAAACCAGTAACAGGGACAGCTATGCGATGTTGTTTAGGTCAGCACAAAGAACTGCAAAATTACATAGCTCTGAAATGTCCTGTTTGGTTACAAGGTGGAAAATACTGCACTGGTAGCTTCTGGTTGTTGAGTTTGATCTAAGTACATTTATGTCACTCCTATTAATTTTCCTTGTTTCTAAAAGAGAAAGGTAATATTAGCATTTAAATGAAAAAATATTTGTTTTTATGATTCATTATTATTTACTGTTCTATGGACCCATTTAAAACTACTCATTTGTATTTCCTCATTTGGTCTGTAATTTTCTGAGCCAGCTTTTCTCTTATTCCATAAAGCTCGTCCTTTAGACACAGACATTAACCTCAAATGCAGAGCCTTGTCAAAAACACTTTCCAAAGTGGGAACAACTTTGTCATTTCATTAGAAGATGTGGAACTGTGTTCTGAAACATTTCTTCATTTAATCTTCAAGGTTATCATCACATTTCATCCTTAGGCATCCATTTGATTGCTGGCTGGAATCTTCAATGATGTGCTCCACTCAGTGTTGAGTTTGGGCAGCATTCACACTACTCATCCAAACTTTATATATTACCTAACTCATAGGTTGTGTAGCCTTTCAGAAAGGATGATAAAAAATGAAAATAAAGTGTACCTCCCAGCAAAGATATTTTAACGTTACGTGACAATTATCATCTTACCGTTAGAAGACTCATTAGCACCTCCGCTTTGCTGAAAAATAGGAAATGTGATTCTTTGTTGTTGTTGTACTTTGCTCCCCTGTAACAAACACTCTATTTTGAAAAGATTTTAGTCAGCTTTTGATACAGAGCCTAATGTTTCCTAGTCAAAACATAAAGATGCACCTGTTCTATGTTTGGATTTAAATATGAAGCTCAGCTTGATATATTGCTTTAAACATGGCAAGGAAATTAAAATACTGAAAGCTTGAGGTACACAAACTGTAGAATGACATATTTAAGAATAAAAATATAATAAGTTGGTATAACATACATAGTTAGTTATCTCTAAAAGTGCTTACGCTTGAATAATACACAGGGTACATGAGACATCTTTGCAAATCTATACGATGCTGTAAATAAGACATCCCACACGTTTTGGCTATATTTCTCTTGTACAAAATCTGATGATTAGATGTTAATTTATATAAAAGGTTATATCAGGTTGCATAATCATCTGTACCACAAAATAATTCCACACCACAAAATGCATTTCAAAGTTCTTTTTTTGAGTAATGTAGATTAGAGGATCAGGGCTGCTCAGTGAGTCCCAGTCATCCTGTGTAGCACATTCCACATCAAAAACAGGTTGAGGAGTCTTGTGTGGGCTTTTTTTCTTTTCAGTTTTGCTTTGAACAGTTGAGGTAAAAACTTGGTCCTTTTGAAGTCATCATCAGGAGTTAATCCAGCATGAAAATTGAGTCTACAAGGATTGGATCTCAACAGACTAGGGATTTTTGTCTCCCTCACAAGCCAGATTCTTCAGCTTTTGTAGGTTGGCTATAATAACATTGTTCTTTCTTTCCTTCACTCTTTCTTATTGTTGGGTTTTTTTTTCTTTTTTTTTTCTTTTTTTTTTTTTTAATTTCATAGCTTGAGACTATATCTTCAAAATATTTCCAAAAACTTTATTCTTACCATGTATAATCAACAGTGCTTCCTAAATGCCATCCTAAGACTTGCTGAAGAAACAGTTTCTGGGTGCCTAATACCACCCCCTAAACTCATAGATAACTAACACTGGTGGTTCCAAGGAATGTGTCCCAGGTGGGTCGGTATGAGACAATGTAGATGAAAACATCTGATGCCTCCTGGTGGGGTGTAATCTTTCTTATAATCTACAAATATTTCTAAAAAATATTTGAATACTTTATCAAATTATTCAGTTTCTACACTAAGAAGAGGACATCAGCCCTTTATAACATTAAGGATTTAAAAGTCTGTCTTTTTCTCTGGGAAGCATGTACCTTCATTTGTTAGGTGTTTTCTTTGATATGTTCTTCTAGCGCTTTTTAGTGTGTTTGTAGACCGCATGGAAGAGTTAATGTTTTGCTGTTTATGGTCCCTGTTTTCCTTGTCTGAGCACAATGACTAATGATCTCTAAAGAAAACTAAATCTTAAAAGGAAAGCAAGTACATTTAAAAGGGATATATATACCAAGAGAAGAACATCAAATTTATCACAAGCTCCCAATTATGATGAATGACAGAATGTTATTAAACTGTGCTTGTCAGCATGAGTTTGCTTGTTATTATAAAGTTTTCATGTAATATCAGTTTGGTGAATGATCATCTGGTATTTTCATTGTTCAAAGTGTGCTATCCACAAACAGAAATATTTCATTTAGATTCGTGCTTGCAAGATACAATTAGATAGCCAGATGGCCCAGTGTAAGTGCATGCTATCATGTTGTGGTAACAGGAGAGAATGGCCTCGGGTTTATTCTTTGTAGTGTATGAAACAAGTTGGAGCAAACCAATGGCTTCTTTTTGAAAAGGATTAATTAAACTAGACTTCCAATTGTGCTTTAGGGGTGGTAGGTTTTAAATATCACAGAAGTAGAAGGTGATGGTAGGCTACAAAGCCTGGGATCTGGTAGTTGTGGGTTTATCCTTTGCTGATAGTAATCACAGTTAACGGAGATTTGCATGCAGCTCAGAGAATATTATGTGTAAGAAGGGAAAGGAACTAGTTCACTCAATGCAGACCTGTTTCTTCTACAGGAGTAATGCAAGGGGAAGAAAATAATGGTTTATGTTAAACAAAAAAAAAAAGTGTATGTGTAGTTCTACTTGTAATAAGCTGTCATTTTGGGTAGACGAGGACAAAAAGTAAATTAAAACCACCAAACCAAAACCCCCACAGCTTTATCTAATGCCGTAACTAGCAACAAGCAGATAACGTGTACAGTATTAGTTCCTTAACAGAGTGCAACTCCTGCTCTCCTATGTTTATATTTCACCTATGTTCTTCCTTATTACTCTGCTTCCTTTGCCTGTAAGACTTAAAAGTGAAAGACTTCTTTTTCTGAACCTCAGTCTTGGACCTGGGCTTGCTGTAGAATTGGTGCCTGCAGTGGTTCCACATTGTAGCATAAAATTTTTGTGCAAGGTGATCTTTTGGATTCCCGGTAAAGGACAAGGCAAAACTCACTCCCAAACCAGCCAGCTTTCCTGAACATTCAATAAGAGAAAACAAATCTCAGCCAAAAATTCCATCCCCACACCTCACTTTGATTGATGCAATGTACATGATAACATCCCAAATGTGCAGCCACTGTATTTCCAAAATCAAAGTTGTCAGAGAGAATAAGGATTCAGACAAAGGAAGGAAGGGGAGGGTGAAACAGAGCTTGCATTACTTGTAGAAGGTGCCAAAAAACCTTCTGCGGAGAACAGCAATGATTTCATAGCATTACTGGCTATTTGGGGAACCAGCCAAGAAGAATCCAAATATATGAAAATTCAGTGACTGTAGAAAGGCAATAAAAAGTAGAGGATGAGGAAACTGTTACTGGAACAAAACCTTTGTAGGTTTTTCTTTCTTTCTAGTGTACGGGGTTTTTTTCCCCTCCCTGGCTAGCTAACAGATTGTCCCTACTTGTGAAGCTGTGGTGGAAAGGCACAGCAGCACAACTGTAAACACAGAAACTCTTTGATTGGAGAATCATGTTATATCATGAGAAATCATTATTTTTTTCAATGAAAAATACCTCAAACTTTTAACAAGATTATGGTTGTGGAAATAGCCTCACAAGAGAAAAATTTAGACCAAAGTGATGAGAAATTTGCCACACATGGATCTTATTCCCACTAAAGATGCACTTGATACTGTCAGTCTTGAACCGTCTGTACTTGTTTCATATTGAAACAGGCTCTTTTCCTCTCTCATTTTTGCCATGTGATTTTTAATTATTATAGTGAATATTAACTTTGTTCATCGTCTTCTTTTGTGGTTTATTTTCTCTGCAATTTCATTTGATTATTGCTGTTTCAGTTCTGCTTCTCATGATGCCAGGTACTTATTAGCTATTAATAATTTATTTCTAAGGTGAAACTGTCAATATATTTCACTTACAAGTTTTACCTTACTGAATAAATATTGCCCAATAAAAATATATTTCTTTATGGGAGGTAGCATCAACAGTGACAACATGGCTAGGAAATTTTCCACGGGTTTGGGTTTTTTTGTTTGGGTTTTTTTGTTGTTGTTGTTGTTCTTTTTTCTGCACCAAACTCACTGTATTTTTCTGTTCTACAAAGCCTTCTTGTAAAATGGATTCATGTCTGTCTATAAGCCTACTTTACATAATAAGATCATTTTTCAGTACCACAAGCTGGATAACGTTCCAAATACAAGTATAACCACATCACCAAAAAACAAAGGAAAGCAACCTTCATCTCACAAAATTTAATATGAGACTTCTCATGTGTCCATATTACATTTTACATTTTACATATTACATAGAAAAAAAGTCTGCCCACCTGCCTGCACCCCCTAACTAACCAAACTCACAAGGCTTCTATGCACAAAACAGAATCTGGGTTTATTGGAAGTGTACCTGACTTTCTGTGTGTCATGTTTTCTTTGATAAACGTTGTACTTTCTTTTCAGCAATATAATAATGCAGAAAATATCTATAATTTTCTTGCTAAGAATTTTTTTGAATGCAACATTACTTATGCTAAAGATTATGGGACTGTCAGTAAAGCCAGAAAAGCTTGTGAAAAAGGTTATTTTTACAGATAGAAACAACCATTGAATACACAGCAAAAATCCATGTTCCTCCAAATGTTTTACAAACTAATCTTAGTCTAAATTTATTATAGTAAAATTTCTTTATAAAGTAGAGACCACGTAGGCTATATTTATATAACACTTGGCTATTATTTACTTTGTAATGTAAGATACTTCAGAGGATTTGTTTTCATTTATTATTATCATGTATAATATAGTGCTTGTTGTAGTAAGAATGGCAAAATATTCTCCAATCAATTTTCAAACTCTAGAGCAAGCCAATTTAGCAAAATATTTTTATGCTTTCACAAAACTTATTTTTCAGGAGTTTTGAGCAATAATAAGCAAAGGCTTTAGATGCATAATTTCAGAGGTAGCTGGTATCTAAATATATTCAGTAGCATGAGAAACCACTACAACACAGTCACAGAAAGGAGGAACATGTATGTAAATTATTTCTTGTCTTTCAGGTACCCAATGCCTCTGCTTTTCCTGTTTTTCCACATGGAAATCTGCTTTTCTTTGAGTACAAATGGTACTATGACTTCTTTGACTTCTTTTTCGTTCCCCTCCTCCATTTGTTGTCTTCTCAAGCAACTGTTTGAATAGAGAAGCCAAGAGACAAACACATGTGGCTGCCAGAGAGATTTAGGAAGATGTTGGGGGAGAAGTGTAAGTTTGTTAGCAAATTTCTATTAAATCCCTATCAGTTTATTCTCTCTTTTCAGTCTCATACCCTAAGCATCCTAAAAACCTTTCTTCATAAGGGTATCAGAAAGCTACATAGGCCCTTTCTTACATGGAAAACAGGACAAGATTAACTTCTTTGCTTTTCTTCTGTTCACCTTAGTTGTCTTTGCCTGTTTAATGCAAAAGATCAGTGAAGCAAAATGAAATGCTAAGTCCTACTTAGACCCTGCAAATGGTTAAAGCCTTGGTAAGTGCCTCTCCGTCCTTCCTTTAAATCACTGATATTATGAATGGATGTGAGACCCAAGGTTTCTAAGGGGCAAGAGGAAAATGTTCATCTTTTTCTCAGACTCTAGGGGCACATCTATGAAAACTGTGTTTCTGCCCATGTTTTCTAGTAGAAGATTGTGCTGATGAGGAGCAGAGGAAAACGATTTTTAGATCAGACATTGATGCAGGAGTGGGATTCTGGTAAATTTGATTGAAGCATTCTGTGTGTTAGCAACAAAACAAATTTTGCTACAATACAGTTTTTACTTAATCTTGTTTTATGCCCTTTTACATCAACATGCATGGGATTGAAGAGTAACAAAAAGTCCTCCTTAGAAGTGTTCAAATTTTGTTTTATTATTTTTAAATATTTTCCATTATTGTTTCTAAATAATTACTGTTTACAAGGAACACTTGCCAGCCATAGATCTCAAGGTACTTAAAATAGACATTAATTTTTTTCCTTTCTATATATGGGCAACCTGGGAAGCAGGTATGTAACAATGCTCTCCTAAAATGACCTGCTGTATTAGTGCTGAGATCAAGAAGAAAATCAAACCACGTAATCTGAGAAACATATACTTCTATTGAAAAAACATGGGGAAATGGTATTGGAAGGTAGCTAGTTTTCTCTTTCACAGAAAATGAAGTGTCCACAATACAGAAAATCAAATGCTTTTTTAAAATCTGAGCCCTATACAGGAACCATCTTTTCATTCTGAACTTGTAAAGCATCCAGCTCAGTGGAGTGTTACTCCACCCACTGCGGCCCTTGCTGTGATGGGGATATTTGGAGACCCCTTCCAGGAACGTGGTCTTCAACTTCAATGGTGCTGGTTCGAAGGGTTCAAGTCATTGGCTTACTCTTATTTGAAAGTAATTGTGTATTTAATTGATTAACTTCAGAAAACCCTGACTGCTATGAAAGATTAAGTAGGTTTTTTAGAGACTGGTGGATGGCTGCCAAAATATTTGGCATCTATGAGAGTCTTGAATTTTTATTTGATGTGTCTTTGCAGATGATAGGCAATAGTAATGGTTGTCTTGAATCCAGCAAAACTTGAAAATTGATTGATTTGCTTCTACAATAATAAAAAATGAATGCCTTTTAAAAAAGAGTTCTAAAGTACTCAGGACATTCTCTGTTTCCTGGTGGATGAATGCTCCCCAAACTATTGAGTGACCAGAGAGGTGTCTGTCAGCTGTGTGACCAGATTAGATAGGCTGATTAGAGTTTTAAACTAGGAGAGAAAGTATGTCTGAGAATTGAGGGATGACATTTGAGAATTCCTCTATCTATTGTATAGAGGACCAGCACAGCATCTGTCATAACAAATGTACATGAATTAAGAAATACAAGATAAATATTAGTACATCATGAACAAAAAAAAATCCTTTTTTTTTTGGTCACTTCATGCAATAAAATTTATTTTGGAAACTGAAAAGAAATATAAAGTAGGTTAAAATAACCTTATAAGAAATAAGTTATTGTATATATTTTCTTTAAACTACTATTATAGAATCACAGATTTTTCTAGGTTAGAAGGGATCTTTGAGTCCAACCATCAACCTAACTCTGATAAAAAACCCCCAACCCATCAATAAACCATGTCACTATGTCAACCCGTCACCTAAATATCTCCAGAGATGGTGCCTCAACCACTTCCTTGGGTAGCCCAATCCAATGCTTAATAACCCTTTCAGTGTAAAAATCTTTCCTGAGATCCAATCTGAACCTCCCCTGGTGCAACTTCAAGCCATCTTATCTTGTCCTATTGCCGGTGACTTGGGAGAAGAGAGCAACCCATGCCTCTCTACAAACTCCTTTCAGGTAGCTGTAGAGAGTGACAAGGGCTCCCCTCAGCCTCATCTTCTCCAGGCTGAACATCCTCAGCTCCCTTGGCCTCTCCTCATAATGCTTACTCTCCAAACCCCTCACCAGCTTTGTTGCCCTTCTCTGGAGCCCCTCCAGCACCTCAATGTTTTTTTTTGTGGTAAGAGGCCCTAAACTGGACACAGTACTCAAGGTAGGTCCTCACCAGTGCCAAGCAGAGGGGGATGATCACCCACTGAGTCTTACTCACCACACTGTTCCTGATACGGGACAGGATGCTGTTGGCCTTCTTGGCCACCTGGGCACACTGCTGCCTCCTGTTCAACCTACTGACACCTCCAGGTCCTTTTCTGCCAGGCGGCTCTCCAACGACTTTTCCCCAAGCCTGTAGTGCAGCATGGGGTTGTTTTGACCCAAGTGGAGGACTGGGCACTTAGCCTTATTGAAACTCAGCCCATCAATCCAGCCTGTCCACATGTCTCTGCAAAGCCTTTCTACCCTCAAGCAGGTTGATACTCCAACCTAGTTCAGTGCTGTCTGCAAACTTACTGAGGGTGCACTCAAAGAAGACAGAATCAGAGTTAACCATCAGTTTGACCAGACCGAATAGCAAATGCACATGCATTTGTAGATATGCAGCCAGCTAGCAGGTAAAATTTGGAAGCAGCCTTAGAGGAAAAGGGTTCAAGAAAGAAAGGCCAGAAAAAAATTTGCCCTGTTCTTCCGTTCAAATGGGTCTGGTTAAAACTCAAGAATATCAGTTAAATGGCTGCCTGATAATGCATAAATTATGGAGGGTAAAAGATCTATTTGTCTTATAGTTAATCAAATTCAGGTTGCAAGGCTCTTACTATACTCCCAATATTTCTGCATAGACCCACTTCAGCTTTCTTCTCCAGAAATATACTGCTTCCACTTCTGCTCAAAGAAATGCTTCCCTGAGGCAAATGTTTCAGCGATACAGGTTGGCCCCTCTGCTTGTGTACCTCTGGGAGCACAAGCCAGAGGAGTAAGGAAAAGAGGCACTTCTCAGAGTTACACTAAGGAAGTGAAAGGTAGGGTGAGGACCTTCTAAGACCATTTTGTTATTGGCGGTTTTATTTTTTTGGAAAGCACACTGATGTGCTTGTCTTTGGTAATACAATAGCCTCAGCTGGATAAAAAAGAAAGAAATGTCAGAAAGCCACCCTTTGGGTACCTGGAAGGCTTTTAGATTCAGCCAACCCTTCCAGTTACTCGTTTAGGTTTGCAAGTTGGACATAGGGAAGCTAGTTTCTATTCAAAGCTCATGGTGATGTCGCAAGGAGAACTGAAGGACCTGGGCTGAGCATATCTTGTTGAAACAAGCCAGTTGGGCAATTCCTTTCATATCTTGTGTTTTCCTCCTACTGAGAAACTGTTTTGGATCAATCCCTGCCTGTAATTCCGAAAGATTTTATCTTTGTTCTGGGTCAATTGAGCATCTGCAACATTAAGATATTATGTACTGTGGGTAAGCATAATAACGACTCTATTTTTTAATTTATTTTTTTTTTTTTTAATTATCTTCTAGCTTGGTATTAGATCTGGAAAGAAAAAAGGGATCAGTTTATCATTCAGTGTGATTTTCTCTTCACACTTCTTTGAGGGTATTATGTATTTAATCTTAGAGCCAATAGAAACAGCTTTTATTGCTGAATCGTTTCCAGAAATTTAAAAATTGTCTTTAAGTAGCACTGCCTATTGATGAAGGAGCATATATCATGCATTTAGTACGACTGCAGTGAGTAGAAAAGCTCCCAGTGGGTTCTTGAAAAAGTTCTGTGTTTATTTTTTGTCCTGAAATTAAATCTCTGAAAACTCTGAGATCGGTCTACTGAACCTAAGCAGGTAGGCAAGTGCATTTCATTCCCTTCTGTATAATTAGTTTACAGATGTGCAGATTTGAAAACCTGAAAACACCTTGGGTATATCACACAGGCCCTAAAATTTCACAAAGTTATTGGTGCATGAAAGTTATACTTAAGTGGAAGCGTATACATAGCAATATAAAGCCACCAAATGATGCAAAATTCCCTGGTGACTTGATCTTTATTGAATAGATATTCATTGACCTATTTCAAGACTGAAACTTGTTCATCTTACTTTGCAGCCATGAAGTGTTGCAATATTTATAAAATACTTAAAAATGTGTCAATATCCTTTACCCTGGAATACGCACTACACTTCTACACTTCTAGTAGCTTTTTATATAGAATCATAGAATGGTTAGAGTTGGAAGGGACCTTAAAGATCATTGAGTTCCAAACTCCCTGCCATGGGGGTGTTTTTTATTATCTTATTTTTATTATCTTATTTGGCAAGTGAATTGTTTTTAAGTGGGTTGGCCTATTTTTTCCCCACTGAGGATAAAAGTTACACAAGGGTATTTTCAATGTCCCTGAAGATCTCCCTCTTGTTTTTCAATCTAGAGACATGAATGTTTTCTCTTAGCATCAGATATTTTGCAATTACCTATCTAAGGTGCAAGCTAGTATATGTCAGTTTTGGTATGGAGTTCAAATCCTAGACAAGGTTAATGGTAATTTCTCTCAATAATAATATAGATAAACTGATTATTCTCATCATTTTAGCCAAACAGAGTACACCAAACCGTTAAATTACCCCCAAATGATTTTCACAGAATTTCACAGAATTGTCATGGTGGAAGGGACCTCTGAGATCATTGAGTCCAACCACACACGCAAAAAAAAACAAACAACCCCAAAACCACCACTACCACCAACAAAACAACCACAAAAAACCAAACCAAACAAAAACCTGGACAGTCTTGAGAGGTGGGCTAATGCAAATGGCATGAAGTTCAACCAAGCCAAGTGCAGAGTCCTACACCTGGGACGTGGCAATCCCAGGCACAAATACAGGTTGGGCAGAGAATGGCTGGAGAGCAGCCCTGAGGAGAAGGACTTGGGACTGCTCGTGGATGAGAAGCTCAACATGAGCCGGCAGTGTGCGTTTGCAGCCCAGAAAGCCAACTGTATCCTGGGTTGCATCAAAAGAAGTGTAAGCAGCAGGGCCAGGGAGGTGATTCTCCCACTCTACTCTGCGCTTGTGAGACCCCACCTGGAGTACTGTGTCCAGTTCTGGAGTCCTCAACATAGAAAG